>JBBWSL010000046.1:0-328208 GCA_038088545.1 Diaporthe humulicola | reverse complement strand
AGGAGGTAGGAGGTAGGAGGTAGGAGGTAGGAGGTAGGAGGTAGGAGGTAGGAGGTAGGAGGTTAAGAAGTAGGGAGCTTGAAGATATACGGTTGACATGCTCGAAGTGCTGAGAGACGTTTGAATGGCTGGACTGTTCAAGAGGCGGCAGAAAGAGTAAAAAGACGTACTAATAGTATGATGAATAGGGTTGGCTGTGTATCTATATACTTAGAGGCGGACAATAACAAGCTATTGAACCTTTTCGGTTGCGCTTTTAGTGTTTCTGTGTTTCATGACTTTTGTCACCATCTCGACATGTTCAGATGATCAAGCTAAGGATTAAGTCGAACACAAGAGGCCCCGACCAAAATGAGATTGATTATTCTGGAAGCCGTCTGTCCACGTGATATTTGACATCGGTTTGGCATTCACCTACCAAGTTTAAACACCACGATGAACCTCTTGGGCTTGGAACTGAAATTGAATAAAAGGAAATTCGAAGTGGTGGCTGACTCCCGACTGCACCGAATGTATTCCCCGAAATCATTTACTCTACTCCCTGTCAGATTCTCCGAAGGCAGCTTTCTCGCTTCCATCGAAACCACCCAAAGACAAATTCTGAAACCAAACTTCCGTGCAAACCGTCCCAGTTGTTGTTAGTGATGGTCCAGCCGTGGAATCCATGGTCGATGGCCGCCGCTGAATCCCCAGTCTGGTTTCAAGATCACGCGCAGTCGTTTGTTCAAGGTGTCGGCTGAACTCCCAGAGAAGGAATTTGTGGTTCTTCCGCACGGTCGAAGAGCATGGTGCTGGCATCCAGGTCGGATATAGCTTCTGATGGCATGCGGAGACGCCAATGGCGAGGGGATGACGTGACATGAACTCGTGGCACAAGTAGCATGCTTTCTTGCTGGTCCCCATGAATAGCAGCCGAGGTGTCAGATGGGGATTGTGGTCGTAGAAGCTGAGTAGCTGCATCTCGGCATGGACGGTGAGTGTCATGCGGCATGCTCGGCGCAATCGTGATTCGGGGTCATCTGTGAGCCAGGTCTGACCCAGCTTCTTCATGAGACGATCGGGATTGGTCTTTGTGATCTTCTTCAGCACCGTTAGGAGAGGGGTTTTCTGCATTCCCAGTGAGAAGTTCTGCGGCTCAGGGGCCTCCACAGGCACAATATGGATGCCGGTGAATATATCTGGCAGCTTTACAGCTAGCTTCAGCATCGCCTTGGTTGCTGCATAATATCGGCCAAGCTTGTAGATATATTTGAGCCAGGGCGGTAGCTCCCCATGTTCAGACCCGAACAAGTTCTCTAACTGTTCGGAATAATCCCATCTGGCCTGAGACGCCCATACGATATGGGAGATGAGCTCATTGGGATCGGATTTGGAGTTGAGAGAAACCAGGAGAGGTAGATTGCGGATCCATTTCTTGAAGCTCACATACTCAGAGTCATCCAAGAATGAATCCTCCTCCACCATATGATCAATCGCAAGTTGAACAGTAGTAAGGATCTCGGGACGGTTGAGATTCTCCAAGAGACACCCAATCTTGTCTCTAGTCAAAGAGATAACCTTGCGCAAGATCTCGTTTTCAACATCTTTGGGTTTCTTCTCTGGAAATTGATCTAAATCAGCACATCATCTATCAAGTCTCCTGAATTTTGGTAGCACTATACCTCTCAGAGCAACCATGGTGAGATGGTCCAGAACTTCCTGAAGTTGGCTCACGAGCCCCTTAGGAATGCCACGATTTCGAGCAAGTCGTAAAATGGTCCCGCTCGGATGGCCCTGCTCCAAACAGACTGCTGAGGCAGTGTCACCGCCTTTTCTTGAAGTCGAGGATATCAGGGCAAATGAGTCGAGAAATTTCTTCTGGAGTTGATCGTTCCTCCATAAATCATCGTGAGGATGCCTGTCGAGACTGTGGGTCGTGGGCTCCCCGCGTACCGGGTCAATCAGGTGGAGCAAAGTCGTGACCATAACAAAACGACTGTGAGCCTCACCAGAAACCTGGGCTAGTGGAACTTTGGCCGCGGTCTCAAGCTGTCCTGAAGGCTCTGCGCTTTTGGTGGAAATTGCACCATATTTGGAGGGGACGCGTCCAACGACGGGCCCTGACACTGTGGGAATAATCTTTGTGACCATCGCTTCAATAGAACTGAAATCATACAGGGAGGGGGCGGGCATGAAAGGGATGAGTTTCTCTGGAGGATAAAAAGACAAGAAGATTCCGGAGCACAATGCTTTCTATTTTCCAAGACTGATTCTGAAGACATTATGTCGTCCAGTAGGAATGGCCAGAGGCGACTAGCTTCCTGCGGGAGGCCGTCCAAACTTGATAGGCCCAAGAAAACACAAGTGATAGCGTGAATGAGGGGGATCTGCAAATTGATGCAAACCGACAATGTAGACCAATAATGTAGTTCACAATGCGCACCAATTCCCTCCCTGAAGGCATCAGAAAAAGAAAACATGTTCCCCCTGACACGTCACAAATGCCCCAGAAGTGACCATCGCATAAGTCGACTAGATAAACGGTTTCACATCCGACTTCTTGGCTGAATTTTGTTGGGAGCAAGGAAGGAGTTGGGGAGCCACTTAATTCCTTGCGAAATCTACAAAATATACGAACACTCGCAGCCCCAGGGCCACTTGGGATGCCTCTCGATGTCAGATTCCTGATCATCCCATATCCACAATCTCATCATTCTGATCTGTACCCTTTTCAAAAATCCTTCGGTGAATGCAAATGGAGTTTACCTCGGTAGCTTGAGCAAGAATTATTAGGAGGCTGGTTGTCTCAATGACAACGATCACATCATGGCTGCCAACTCAACCGTCAACTCAGCGTTTCGCCTTGGGGCACAAAACCCTGTGCTCTGGAATGACGACGACCCTGTACCGTATGAATCCTCCATCTCGACGATCACAGATGAAGTAAATTTAACTCCCGAATTCGTTGTCGAGAGTGACCCTGCATCTGAGGTGCCATTTCATTTTCCCCAGCCGGTGCCCTCTCTTGGCCTGGAGCTTCCGTCACCCTCCCAGACTTTTTGAGAGGCTGGTGAGTTGCCACCGCTTCATCAGGAAACACTCTTTCACGGTGAGGAAGCGGAGCAGACGGTGTTCGGAAGTTCTACGAGTCCATTCCTTCTACAGGAGTCTCTGGGAATCACTGCATTACCAAGCTTTCCTCCTTCCAGCCTAGGTCCGACAACTGCCAGCGTCCCACCTCTACCCATTGCCATGTCATCTTCATCAACTGGAAAACCAAGAAAAAGAACTCGTTGCAACTGGAAAGGATGCACATACAAAGCTCTGAGCGTGGATGAAATAGAGTGAGTAGGGCTGTCTGTTCCGTCGTCCAGCTCCTTCTGACTGCCGTGTTTACCACACTGACACTTCCGTATCGTTAGAGAGCACGTGATGTGCCACAGAATTTGTCCAGCGGCTAATTGTGTGAGGGAATTCGATAATGAAAAGGAGAAAGGTCGACATATATGGAGGGAGCATAGAAAGTGGGCAATCAAAACCGGGTATCCTCCGATCAACGGCGAATGCCATATCTGCGGGAAAAAATACGAGCGGCAGGACTTCGTCGTTCGTCATATAAAAGAGGAACATGAGGACCAGAAGAGGAAGAGAATGCCCGGTGAATGAGTCAGACGGTTCAAGGTACTACGAGTGTGTTCTCAAATTATCATATCTTCGGCGAAGTCTTCGCCTGCCATTTGGCACAGAAAAGTGCAATGCACGTGGTCATTACTTCCCATCGCAATGTAATTGTTGATGACTGCAATTAATGACATAAATCTTTAATCTTTCCGTTTGATAAGCATGTCGAAAGTATCGAAAAGAGCGAGTCTGCGCGTGCGATTATGGATTCTGAAAGAAGAAATCTGCCACCGGTATTACTCTAGGGAGCGGGTGTCTTCGTCCCGTCCCACCAAGGAAAGAATCTCTCTCCCTCGGCCAGCGTCTTCAACCGGCACGGCGCACCGCTCGCCTCGCACCCCTCATAAGGCTGCGTGTTGCCCCACCACGGGACCTCGATACCCGCCCACTGCACGCTGAACAGCATCACGATACCCGCGATGGCAATTCCGGCACTGAAGGCGGCGGACAGGACAAAGTTGTACTTGGACCAGAAGGCCAGGTACCTCTTGCGGACGTAGATCCAGCTGAGCCAGGCGATGGGCACGGCGGGGAAGGCGTACGAGAATGAGTAGGGTGCGAAGTTGACGCCGCCGTAGAAGATGGCCACGGGGTGCAGCTGCCTCACGAAGCGCGAGATGCGGCGGTTGCGCACGTACTTGACCATTAGCCAGACGACGACGGTCACGCCGACGCCAATGGGGAACCCCAGGAGGGTCGCCGCGTACTGGCCGTTTACTCCGAAGACTTTGAGCGGGCCGATTGTTCCCCACAGTACTGAGGCTGTGAAGAAAGTGTTTGGGCCTGGGCAGAAGAAACGCATGGGTGGGTTTGTTGGGGAGCAGACGTCGGGGATGTTCATCTGGCAGCCTTTGTGTCAGCTATGGCTGCGACATTGGTATACTTCAGTCATTACTGACCTGGAAATTCATGACGCCTGTACAGACAAGCGTTGAGATCAATGTCGCCACCATTTGTGCGGAGAAGGTGTGCCTGGGAGGAATCTGATCAAACGATGTTAGATTGGTATAAGCAGATATTTGAAGTTGGTAACTGACCTTTACATAGTGAGCGATCTTCAAATCATTGGCAAAAGAAATAGCATGGGCACAGGTCACGTAACCGAAGGACTTGAAGTAGTTCATGGCAAGCTGTTGTCGTAGTCAGTATCGCTTATTCACACTTTAAGACGGCCAACAAAGCTTACCGCGTTTCCTTGCACCCAAATGCCACCAATGAACTCGGCCAGCACATTGAGCGTTACTTCGATGCCCGTCATGGATTTGATAATTCCGACCGGGATTCTGCGTACCTCGATAAGTATGAAGTTCATCATAATTAGAGTGCCACTCAAGCGTCAAATACACCGGTTGACTAAACCTCTATCCATGTTTGCCGTCTCTCAGGGTTGCGAAGCAAAGAAATTGGGGCGGGAAAGAAGAACTTGAACAGATAGATAAACACGTACACGAAGACGAGCGCCAGAGCTACACCATAGGGAACAACTCCTGGTGTTGTATAGGTTGGCCAGCCAGCCACACCGGCGAATCCGAATGCCGAGGCAATAAGCAGTGTTCCCAAATACCACCACTCGGAAACTGAGGTCATCCAACTATTAGTCAAGCTCGAACAATAAGGCAGGGACGATAAGGACTTACCTTCGGGATAAGCGGCCATGAGGCGGTTGTGTACATCCTTGTACTCTCCGCCCTCGACGCCGTCCTTGGCCTTCCTCCCCCGAATACTGGCCCAGAAGCCCTTGAATCCCATGGTGATTTCGTAGCGGTGGAACAGGATGACGTGGGTGATTGCGCTGGTATAGATGCCGAAGAAGGCACAGTATACCATAGCGTTGGCAGCGCCGAGGTATGCAGCCGAGTAGTCCATGTATTTCTCGTGATCATACAGTCCTCGTTCATCCAGGGCACGGCTGACGTTGTACAGCTCACCAAAGTGGTCGAATACTCGGTTGGAGTTGATGGGGAGATAGCCGGTGGACCATGTGTTAGAATAATAGATCCCCAAAATGACAATGCCCCACAGGAACATGCCGAGGCACTTGTTCAGGGTGGAAAAGGCCGGCACCATCTATCGATGTGAGTCGGATTGCGCCCAGGGACAGGCAAAGTCTTATGAGAGCATAGCGGCGGGAAGACTTACCAAAGGATCAACATTGTCGAAGAGAAGGACATTCCAATCCAGTGTGGGAAACGGATTGAAGAGCTAAAAAAAAAAAAAAAAAAGAAATGTCAGCCATTTATACTGACCAAAGCCAGGAGATGATTGAGGTGTCTTACTCCTAGACCGTTTCTGAAGCCAGTCAGAATTTCGAGGTTATGATTATCAGGTGCAATCCAAGTCATCCAACTGAAGAAGGTGAGAGCCTCAAACAGATAATTAGGGAACCAGAAGTAGATAAACATGGCCCCGAAAGCCCACAGGAAGAACTTGTAGCGACTCATGCTGTAGAACCTCTTGAACGGCCCAGGCACAGTCACATTGGTGTCATTGTGAAGCGCTGAGTTGAGCGCGATGGTTACCAGCGAATGAGGCCAGACACAGTATGACGGGTACACTTGAAACGGGATTAGCGAGGCTAACATACGTAAATGAAATGCAGGTGCTGGGTGGAGGCGCAGCTAGTGCTCACCAATGAAACGTCGTGTAAGCCCTGCCAGACCGTATCCTATAAAGTTGGTCGACAGCGCAATCAGGAACTGGTAGGCAAAGCTACGCGCATATTGCTGGTCAAAGTACTGCGGCAGAACCTGTGTCCACACGATATACTGCGTGTAGGGTAGACTCTGCGCAGTATTTGCCATGATAGCGATAAGCATGTGTTCCTTCTCTAGATTACTGTCAGAATATGCGTTGAAAGCAGAAGCTCCACAGAATACGCACTGTTGAACCTTCCAGGGTTGATATTATGCGTCTGCCCCATGATCCTAAACTCCCAGGTGGGCATCCACCTCTCCCAAGCTTTGCCCAGCGGGAACGCCAGCAGCTGCGCGACGTTGGCGCTGATGAGGATGGTGGGCAGGCGGATGCTGAAGAGCTGGTTGATGAAGGCCAGGAAGACGGAGAAGATCACGCCGATGGTCCAGGCGCGCACGGTAGAACACGGGGTGGACGGGTCGTCCTTGTTGTCGACGACGGCGCGGACCTCGGCGTAGGGGCTGTTGTTGGTGATGAGGGCGGCCTCAAGCTTCATCTCCGTGATGAGCGTCTCGTGCTTCTCTGGGTTGGTGAAGACGTCATCGTCCTCGAGGAAGGCCTGGATGCGCTCCAGGATGATGTGCGGGAAGTTGGGGTCGCGCTCGTGGATCCGGAGCACGTTGGCCATCAGCTGGAGATAAATTGCGTAAGCATGTGGGACTGGCACCGCGGGCGCAAGGACTGGTGAGGTTGTGGTACCTTGCGGACATCCTCGGTGCTCATCTGAGCTGCGAGCTCCCTGGCCTCGAGCAGATCATCTTCGGTGACGTTCAGATCCCTGGAACATGTGTCAACTAACACGTGCTGGTCGGGCTTCCTAGTTGAAATGGGTCCAAACGTGCTTACTGTTCTAATGCCTTTGAGTGCTCATCCAGTTCTGACTCGGTGGGAAACTTCGAAATTAGTTAGCACAGAAAGCACAAACACATTCAAAAATATTCTGGCATACAAATTCTCCCTTATCAGTGCTGGTTGTAGCGAAAAAATCATCTTGAGTTGTCGTCTTCGAGACACCGGTCTCTTTTTCATTGGACGCCATCGTGACCAAGAGGCGAGACGTTGCGCTAACGAATGAGCTCAAAGGCTGTGCGACATACCCCCGTGGAGAGGAGACTGAGTTATATAGAAACTGAAGAGGAGCGGGCTACGCGGAAGGTGTTTTCTAAGGGCGTATCATGTCTGGATGGGTACCCAATCTCAGATCAGTATCTCTACCGTGGCTAATATCCTGGGGAAGTCTGATAAACCACCCGACCTGCCCACATCCCTTCATTGCAATACCAAGAGATAACGTTTCGCTCAGGTCACACCGGTCTGGACTGGCTTTTCATGGTTGTCACTTCGCGATGCCCAGATGAATGGACTTGGCGGTAGCTTGGTGCGGCCTCGGCACTACAGACTTGCCCCTTCCAACGTAGTATCGTCCCACGAAACCTTAAGAAGGCGTAAGTTTCCAAGGAGATGACATGGATCCACGTGCCTTGAACACTGCACATCGCAAGGGATGGCCTTATGCTTGATGGTTTCTCTCGGGGGTGTAGGAGTCGATCTGCAGAGGCCTACCGTGATTAATTCAATTACGTTGGAAGCAGGCTCGATATACTTGAACAACCTTTATTTCTCCTTAGATCTATTGTGTGGTAGCTATCGGCTTTGTTTGCCGTCAGATAATTATCGGACCGGAACCGCGATTGCCACAAGAGTGGCTATGTTTATCAAAGCCAAAAACTTATCCAGTCCGCTGGTCCGACACAATGGTTTGATCGAAGCACGGAAGACGAGGGTTCCAGACCAATAGCGCCTTCCAGATGTTGATAAGGGCCCTCCTTGACTGGTGAAACCTGGATATCCCTGGATCACCACATGTGCGTAGCGGACTTGGCTGCCCGTAAACAATGTGACACTCCGCGGTCTTGGAATATGCACAGAAGCTTTTGATATCGCGTGATCACCTCTGGAAAAATGTCTAGTTCGATGTCGTCCCACGGTCGCCAGAAATGCCAAGACAGGCGTTGGCCACAAGCGACATGCGAAACAAGCAGGAGGATAGCCCACTGCGTCGGGTCGCAGCTATGGTGAGGGTTTTAGGAAAGGCCGTCTCCAGATTCAATCTAGTGTCGTTGTGGAGAAGGTTTATTGACCATTCAATGCACACTGTGGTGCCGGTGCACCATGAACAGTTATCAGTCCTATCGCGCTGTGGAGCGATGAATATCGTGAAGATCAGGATGAACATGTGATAAAAATGTGATTGATGATAATGTGCTGAGAGGGGTAGTCGGAGAAGATGACACCCCCACTGTTCATTCTGATATCTTGGAATTGGTCAAAGGCGCATGCATCACGTCGAAGGGGGTGGTTCCGGCTGAATATGATGAGCCTGCTCCCCGCACTTAATTGGTGGTAGGTCGTGACAAGACATGCTCCAACGATCCTGTCCAACACGAGGATGCGTTCCTTCAGCTGCATGGCCTCTTTTCTTGTTTAACGTTCTTGGCTGTGGCGTCGGCTGCAGTCCTTTTGCGCGCTTTTTCTCTCGACAGTCCGATGCAAGCCGTGGCAGTGCTGAATATTCGCGATGGCCCGTACGCTTTGCATTTCTGGGCGTTGGGTGTTGGCTGTGGACTGACAAGTAGAAAGATACAAAGGCGTGGACGTTCGTATTGTCTAATCATCGATGTTGGCTACCGTTCTCATACATCACGGAATACCTGGAGATGGTTGTGGTGGATCCCGTGCTGCACACGGAATCAAGCCAGGTTGAACAGGAGGGCTTTACTCAGCAATTCTCTCAGTTTGTGGTGTCATAATTTGTGCGTGACGTTGTGGGACGTCTTTGTATTTCAAGATTGACCAATGAATACCAGTCGACACCAGAGCTGACTTCATGTCCGGTACGACTGCCCATGCGTCAGTACGTAATGCATTTGTGAGCAGATTCCAACCGTGTCGACAGCACGCGATAGAACCCCTTGCGTTCCAGCTGAATGATATCACCCGCACTGAGGCGGTAATAACCTCCCACAGGATACCTCCCAGGGAATAACCTACTAGAGAATACCCCCCAGAAGATAACCTCCTAGAGAAGAGCCTATTAGGGAACAACCTCCCAAGGAATCACCTCCTAGAGAATCACCTCCTAGAGGAGAATTTCTCATGAACAAATCTCCTCCAACATACACTCCTCGAGGGTAGCCTCCTTTAAGTACTTGTCTCAATTAATGCTCTGTGAAGAACGTAGTAATGGTAACAATATACTGGCCATGAATCCATAAATAATACTAGTGAATATACATGAAATTCTTTCCTCGAAATTGCTATTTGATGTGATCTTCATCTCTGTGGCTTAGAGTAATCGACCCCTTTCACAGCAATCATATCATACACCTCACCATTGTATTTCTATTCAGCAGAACAAAACCTTCTGGTTCGGACGTATTCCGAATGGGACCAACATGCGGTGGAAAGTATCCTCAGTCCTGCGGCGCAGAACGGTAAGAGCAACTTGTGGGTCTTTGCAATCGGACGCATCTTCTCAACATAAGCGACACAGAGTCGCAGCAATGAGCTCGAAACGTGTGGTTGGTAGCGGGCCTTTTCCACTTAAGACCCCACCCGTGGTTCCCCATCTTAGCAGCTGAAAGTGGATTATTGATGGCTAGAATCTTTTCTTTTTCAAATATTGCTTCACAGCCATTTTGTGCACGGAAATCTTACCGCACTTGTTATGTTACTTGCCAGAAGGCCCGGGAATTTACTGAAGGCGACCTAATGGACTGGAAGAGGTACATGATGACGGGCCCCGACCCACGTTATGTGACTGTGGCGCCACCAGCGCAAATCGAAAAGAGTAGGGCCGACCAGATTCTCGATCATCTTCACCAGCAATCATTCCGCCGTGCAGTCCTCAATGTCGTATCTACGGAGATTGCTGAGCAGACATTTGCACAAATCCTGGACGGCTTGCCTCTCAAAGATGTTGCTCTCGACAAGAGATATCATCGGCATTACACCAATGAGCCCGTCTTCAACCATCTAAAATTGTGCCCCGGTATATTGGAAAAAGCTCAAGCCTTCCGTAAGAGCTTCGAGCCCATGGCTTTGGAAGTCCCGTCGAGGGTATGGCTCTATTCCACACAACGCTATTTGGACAAGCCCATCGCTCGGTCATTCAGTCCGTCATTCTGACTGCTCTTTAGGTCCTCCACTCTTACCAAAAGATGCCTGTTGGATCAAGAGTCTCTGCTCTACTGTTGGTTGAGCTAGTCGCGGTAATAGTTCATACCTTGGCTGCCGAAATCTTTAAGCTGGACGGCAGTCTGCATAAAGGCGATGAATGGCCCAGTGAGGAATGCTACGAGAGCAACGGGCTTCTTCGATGGGCCACGCCTTTTTCAGTGATTGGATATGCCATGCCAGACCGGTATCCTGATGGAGTTGCTGATGTTGTGGGATATTGGGCCGAGGACCGTATCTTCGGCGGAGTCGTTCTTTTCGGCAGAGGGGAGAGTGGCACCGGCGTAAGTCTCGTCTCACCCCAATGACGTGAAAACCCCGCAATGTAAAACTACACAAATGCATGGCAGCATGGCTGATTAGTTGACCTGTGACAGCATGATGGCATATGGTTTCACTCGCACCGACGAAATGTTACACACCGGATCTACGCCTTGACTGATGGGCAGACAGCAACACTGCTGCGATTTCTGGACTCGAATCAAGAAACAGACGGGAAGACTGCTTGCCCGTTGCCAATTGTTGGAGATGCCAACAATCGCCAACGGATCGACGACGAGATAGCAATGCCTGAGTTTAATGTCTATCGAGACCGCTGGGAACGTCCTGTCGACTTCCAAAACCATTCAGACTATCGAAGCAAGCGGCATTGTGTGGAGGATCCATTAGACTATCCGAATGAGTCCCTCGACGCCTATGTTCGAACTACTACAGACACCTGAGCCTTCCAGCGATATGATCACGTTTTACTTGGGGGGTTATCTGCCATTTGTCAAGTTTTGCTTGCAAGCGGTCTGATTATATATAGTATAGCAAAAAAGAGACAGCCCCGTGGATGTTGGCCATTGCTAGCGCCACTATCAGTCATCGTAATTTAGCGTTTCGCTTCTGTCAGGGGTTTTTGTACCAAGGAGGCTTACTTATCAGAATAGCGGATATATAGGGGCATTCCCGCAGCAAGGGCACTCCACTTAAGAGACTTCCTCCCTTAAGTTTAATAGAATTCACAATATATAGCCCTACTACTTTACCTATACCTAAATCTCTAATATTTTAAACCTCTTACCCTATAAGGGAAGTAAACCGGTAAGGCTATAAAGGTATTTGTCGGTTGGCTCTTATCACGTACGTACGGCTTGCAAATGGGCAGAATACGAGTGGTGATATGGTTGTTGGTGGTTAGGTTGGAGGGTTGCACCATGGGCGCCGAAGCGCCCAGGTAAGGTGCAGCCTCCGCTGACTAAGCAGTCTGGCAGCTGGCAGCCGGCTGGCAGCCAGCTGGCAGACGAGACTATGGACCATGAACCTCCAACTCTCAGCAATGGCAAGCAACAGTATTTTTTTATTTTAAAAAAGACAGAATAAATTTTATAAATAGAGTGGGAACGTCCTATTTTGTGGTAGCTGAAATCAACTCTCTATTCACTCAAATTCTTGAACTAGTTGAGTCATAGCTGTACATGTAGAGAATGAAGATGCGTGATGATCATGGCGGCGTGGTGTGCACCGCACAAGTGACAAAGAGAATGCCGCATTTCAACCGTGCACGGCACATGTGTAGGATTCAACGTCCACCAGGTTCAATCATATATTACCAAAACACGTAAAGACTTGGCTCTTTACTTGGCGCGATCGATTGTCGTACACCTAGTAAGGAAATACAGCCTCTAGACCAAGACCTTGAATATTTAGGTCAGAGGTTCAAGCACCTGGTGCCGGATTTAGAGAGCATGTCATGTCTGATACGGATGTGAACAAAGTTGATGGGCGCATTTAGCATATGCTATGTAACACTCTTTGTGGCAAATACTACCTGACTTAAGGCGTAGACAATAGCATTGTGTCCTCTTATGGTGTTCATTGTACGGACCGATAAAAGGATCTTGGAAGACTAGATGTCTTTGTGTGCTGGGAAAGGCTCTAACACCCAGTTATAAATTGTGCTCATCCTCAGCTTCACTGATCCGGATTGAATCACCAACCAGCCCATAACTCTCACGGCACCTTTACTGGAAGAAAACATCAACAGCCTGCTTACATCGCATCTAAAAGCTTCCATCCCTGAATTTTCTCATCTTAACAAAGATCGGATAACATGTGTTCTTCCATGAACGAGAACTTGTCTGCGAAGCAGGCGTGGAAGGGACGCTGTGGCAAGACCAAGCGTGGCAGGCCCACCGGTCCTCGCGAGGTTGTCGAGAAGTACCGCGCCGTAGGACTAGACACTCTCGAGTTGCACAACCAAAAGCAGGACAAAGTTGCAAACCGCGTGGTCGGCTCCGGCTTTGCTTGCCCGTGGTGTCATTCGCTTGCCGAGAGGACCCGTCTCCGACTCAAGCGTGAGCTGAAATGGAGGCCTCTGTCTGATGCGGCAGAGTTGCCTCTGGACATTGTTGAGCAAGAAACTCGTCAGGAACTTGTCCAACTGGTCGAAGACGAGCGCTAGGCTATTGATAATGATGGATGGGAATAGGCTGTGGAGCAAGGTTGCCCCCTTCGTGAGAAATTGGCTGTGCAGAATGCGGAGGTCTATGCTAGTAAATTGGATTGTTTTCATGTCTTAATTTTGAAGTTGTGAATACACGGCGCCGGTGTATTGCTCTAAAATGATTGTAGTGCCCTGAGACTGCCTATAAATACACATCTTTTACTCTTGCATCGACTCATAGATTGAATGTCCATAAAACTGCGTGCATGTGAGCCTTCTTCAGGAAGCCTAAAATCATAGAGTGCTGTTGGTCTGTGCTATAGCAAAAAAGGGACAGTCCCGTGGATGTCAGCCATTGCCAGCGCCACTATCAGTCATCGTATGTTGGCGCGTTATGTAGTCCAGATCAACTGTCAGCCCACAGTTCGCATGATAATTACCGAGTGAAGGCGTAGCGGGCAGACTACGAGTGAAGGCTCAAGGGGATTACTACCAAGTTGTGCGGAGTACGTGTAAGTTAAAGTCGCCCCAATAATGCATGGATGCCCAACGACGCATAGAGGGGCTGATCAATTGCCTATTGTGGTGGTAATGCCGCATTTAACGACAAAATTAGAGGTGGAATACCAGCGTGTCACTCACACATTATACTAGTATGCCCGGTGCTGAATCAGCACTGCTGACGGTTTGGAGCAATTGCATAAGTTGCACTGTAACGCCGCAGCAAGCAGACTCATCTAACCAATTCAATTTCCTTCCATTTGTCAAGGTCCCAGTCAAAATGTCAGACAGCCACACCGAAGCAAAGGCACATCTGAAGGAGCATGGCTGGGCGCGGATTCCTTCCGTCCTCAGCAAAGAGGAGGCGGCACATGCTCTAGACCGGCTCTGGAAAGCCAAGGCAGCCGTGGAAGAGGAGGGTGAGGAGACGTACCTCGAGTTCCTGGATCCGAACCCGAGCAATGTCCGGATCTTCTACCTCATGGCCGTCGACAAGATCTTCCGCGATCTCATCTGCCACCCCACTGCCATCGAGATGGTGACGTCGCTCCTCGGCGAGGGGTTCCTCATCTCCAACTTCACCGCCAATATCGCCCGGCCGGGATCCGGGAGCATGGCGCTGCACTCTGACCAGAGCATTGTCTTCCCGGATCCCTGGTTTGACATATGGGCCATGAATGTTATTTGGTGCCTGACTGATGTCACTAAAGAAAACGGGGCGACACTCTACATCCCTGGCTCTAACAAGGTGAGACCTCTCGATACTCATCAGCTCCATCTCTGCGTGCATGCGCAGGTCAGACCGTGAGTACAAGTAACTCATCCCGTGGCAGTGGGTGACGCGCAAAGAAGTGCCTGATAACGCGCCTGAACTTCTTGTTCCATTCGAGGGCAAGGCTGGGGACATCATCATAATGGACGGGCGTGTGTGGCACACAAGTGGCTCCAACACCACCAAAGACCAGGACCGCGCTTTGCTGTTTGGGTATTACACCAAGGGTTTCATACGACAACAGGTTAACTGGACGGCGAAGCTGTCCAAGGAGGTACAAGATACACTTACTCCGGAGCAAAAGGAGTGGCTTGGGCTAGGTATCGTCGGTAACATTGGGGCTACAGGTGACTTCAGGTATATGTCAGTGCAGTATCCCCAGTCAGAATCAACGCAGTAACGATACGGGTGATAACACGGTCATTTTATTCGAGAGGAAGCAATCAGTTAAAGGGCTGTCTTCAAAGGTTACCTACTAACGAGCATATTCGCGTTTCACATTGAGGTATGTACACTGGAGGAGTCGCGAAGCTGATCTCGATGCGCCAAAGGTGTTGATGATGGTAAAGGCCCGCAGCTGCTTGTTCAGACTGCTGCTACTGCTTCTGCTGGACTTTTCTGGATTTTGCTGGAGATGTCTTGTAGCAGAATGATGTTGCCGCTTGCTTCTTAGGAACTCGCGGGAGATGAGCCAGGAGCTGTCTGTAGCGAGCCGATTCAAAGCGTGCGGAGTTGTTCCAAGTGCTGTTCATAAGAGAGAGCCTTGTGTAGATCGTCTTAACGTCTAAGTCAACGGCCAGGAATGATAATGGGTACATCGATCCAGAGGTTTTGAAGTCTCCGCCAAACCAATACTTGGCTCAAATCTCGCGAGTCAACAGATATGTTAGATTTGGATCACGCAACAAGTGACAGTTGTGGCGGAAAATTATGTGTGCATGTCATCCCACGGATCATTGGGAACGACCCTGGCCTCAACCAAAGGTGTGGCGCTGCCCACTTCGGTTGCCACGGGCGGTGCAACCGTGATGGTGCGCGGGAGTGGAGGTCGCACACGCGGGAACCAGTAGGGCAGACAGGCGGGCCGACGGACCCGACAGATTCAATGGTTTAGATTTGCCCAGAACTTTCCTTACGGAGACTGGGCCCATTTCGGTCACTTGCGCAGCGAAATGCTCCGAAGCTGCAATATTCTCCCTGAACAACACGCAAATATGCACCATGTGACTTCGGGAGCTCTACATATTGGCCGCGCGTGGTTTCTTGCCAAGCCAGTGTCCTTTGCGTCGGGTTGAGGATGTAATTCACCAACTTTAGCAAAATTCATGACCTGTGCTGCAACTGCGAAATATATTGTGACAAGATCCAATATGAGGAACACGGCAGCTTGAGTTTACTTCTTTGCTGACCGATTTCACATTTCCAGTCTCAATTGACATTCACATTCGAATCACAAGGCGAGGTCGTATCCGGAAATGGAAAACAAGGAAAAGTATTATTCCAAGTCACGCTACGAGGCTCACGTTGTAGCAGTGCACACTTCCATTTTAAGCCCTGCGGAGTATCCACAGCCGAAGCTAACCACGGGTCTCCCCGAATCCTACGCACTTTGAGAGTTGCAACGTGTATAAAAAGTATCATGAAGCTGTACATGAAAAGGATCTCCAGTTCTTTCTTTGGTAGCGGGATCTTAGTCTGACAAGCCCTCTGCTCTTTGAAGCCAAATTGAGGATGTTGTTTACAGTGTCAACAGTGGCTGCAGCCTTATTTGGCTTGGCTGTCGCGCAAACCACGACGTATCAGGCTGAAGACGCGGCTTTGACGGGCGTTCAGGTTGCGACTGAAGTGACTGGGTATACCGGTGGGTAACGTGTATCATCTGATCGCGATGCGGCTGCTGATTTTCATTTTTCATCAGGTACGGGTTACGTTGGTGGCTTTGATACCGAGGGCGATGAGATCAAGTTCACCGTCACCAGCGCCAGCCAAGGCCTCTACGACCTGAAGATCATCTACAATGGTCCATATGGCGATAAGTATACCACTGTTGCGCTGAACGGTGCTGGAGGTGGCCAGGTTGCCTTGCCGGCTACGACGTCTTGGGTCACTGTTTCTGCTGGACAAGTCCTCCTCAATGCCGGGTCGAACACAATTCAGATCAAGAACAACTGGGGCTGGTAAGAAAAATTATTCTTTCATAGGCGCAAGTAAAATGAGACTGAGCTAATTCATCCAGGTATCTCATCGACGCCATCACTCTGTCGCCCGCCGCTGCACGAGGCCCACACCAGATCACGACGACTCCAGTAAACCCAAGCGCCGACTCCAACGCGAAGGCCCTTCTCAAATACCTCGGCAGTATTTACGGGAAGAACATCCTTTCTGGACAGCAGGACCAAGCCTCTCTCGACTGGGTTACCAACAACGTTGGCAAGACTCCCGCGATTCTCGGCGTCGACTTCATGGACTACACCGAGTCCCGCATTTCCCGCGGAGCCTCCAGCACAGACGTCGACAAGGCCATCGCCTTCGCCGCCAAGGGAGGCATCATCAACTTCGTCTGGCACTGGGGTGCCCCGGTCGGGCTATACGACAACGCTACGCAGCCATGGTACTCCGGGTTCTACACCGCGGCGACGGACTTCAACGTCACCACCGCGCTGAAGGACACCACCAACGCCAACTACACCCTCCTGATCAAGGACATAGACGCCATCGCCGTGCAGCTCAAGAAGCTCGAGGCGGCCGGCGTCCCGGTCCTGTTTAGGCCGCTGCACGAGGCTGAGGGCAAATGGTTCTGGTGGGGGGCCCAGGGCCCCGAGTCGGCCAAGAAGCTGTGGAATATCGTCTATGACCGCATCACCAACTATCACAAGATCAACAACTTGTTGTGGGTCTGGAACTCGGTTGCTGCTGACTGGTACCCTGGCAGTGCTACTGTTGATGTTGTGAGCGCGGACACCTACACTCAAGGTGATCACGGCGTGAGTGTTAATCGTAATAACCGTTTTCCATCGATCTTTTTGATCTCTAACAACCTTTTACTATAGCCCATTTCGGCAACCTACAACGCGCTGCTCGATCTAGTAGATGATACCAAGATCATCGCGGCGGCCGAGATCGGCTCCGTCATGGACCCGGCGCAGCTGAAGTTGTACCAAGCAGATTGGGTCTACTTTGTCGTCTGGAGCGGCGACTTCATCTCCGGCGGCACCTGGAACACACTGGACTTCCTGAAGTCTGTCTACTCCTCTGACTACGTTCTCACACTCGACGAGATCCAAGGTTGGAAAAGCGGAGGCAGCCCTGGGACGACCACGAGCAGAACCACCGTCACCTCAAGCACACGCTCCAGCACCGCGCAAACCTCGTCGACCGTGAGGACGAGCACCACTTCCCGGACAACGTCAACGACTCTCAGGACTACTACCACGACAAAGGTCTCGTCGGCCACTCCTTCGGCGACTGGGGTCGCACAACAGTGGGCCCAGTGCGGAGGAATCGGCTTCACGGGCCCGACTACTTGCGCGAGTCCTTATGTCTGCACAAAGCAGGTAAGTCATGATGCCGCACATCGAGATACTTAAAACATCGCTAACAACTCATCAGAACGACTATTACTCGCAATGCATCTAAATTTGGCCTTGCAAAATCACGGGAACTTCATTGTGCTGTTGTAGTCGCCTCAAAAATGAATTTCTCGGCGACGCAAAGCAACGTTGCCAATCAGTAGTTATAGACAGCGTAATAATCCAAGCCTTCCGTACCTTGAACGTTTTGAATGTTCTTCCGGAAGCCATACCCGTGTCTTGAGTTATGATGTAGTAGTCATGGCCTGACCAGTCAACAACCCCACAGCTGGGAATGGTGGTTTGTTGCCTGGGTGATGACAGGAAAAGTCTAGACACTTCGACGAAGAGGGCAGCTTGCCTGGCGAGACCAACTTATTGCACTTCTCAATGTTCAGGCTTCTCTGGCTACCTTCGGAGTGCTGCGTGAGGTTTGTGCACTTGTGGTGGCTCAATGATGATTGTTTTGTTTGAATTTGTAGTGGCCGAGGACTATGCTCGGAGGAGGCCTGCGAGGTGAGTAGACTATATTTCGGCCCCTGAACCCTCTCAACGCCCTTCTTTGTGTGTCTGCTCTTCAGAATTTCTCAAGTACCGGCACCTTTGCCGAGAGTGAGGCCGCCGATAATGAAGAGTCCCAGACCGACAATGTGATTGGCTGGAGTAGAGTTGGAATGATCATAAAATTCACTGGGAGTAGCGGTTTGGTCCAAGGGCGATTGCGGAATTTCTCGGGGACCTGCTTGTGTGGGAATTTTCCGTAATGTGCGAGGAATGTCGCCAGGGCCTTGATGATGAGAAAAAGGATGCTATAGGTCATGGAGTGGGCGATGGCTCAGATCATGAAAGGATTTCTGACGAACACAGAGATATGTGCCATAATTTCTTTGTAGATTTGTGAGAAAGATGCTCTGATGCGTTAAATTGCTCGAGAAAACTTTTGGGACTCATCATAGACGATGCGTGTCTCAAGCGGTAAATTCTGATAAAGAAGCTCACTCGAGAAAGAGCTTTCGCATGCTCAGCAGGTAAATACATGGCCAGTCGAATGCAAGACAACACTACTATTTCAAGATGTGTTGTCAAATGTTTAAGTTGTACTCGAATTTGAGGTTCTGACTCTCGACACGTATGTTTTGCATTCCCGTTTCTTTGTTGATCTTTCCATGTCAGAGACGGTGTGAAGATAACAATGCCCTTGCGTCTTCATACAATCAAGCATAGTCTGTGTTGAACAGGAACATTTCCCAGTCCTGTCGGCTGTTGCCTTCATTTGTGACTAACAGGGATTTAGAAGCACAATAGGGGCACCAGTGGTGACCGTCTACTACTAGTGCTCACATCGTCAATATAGAATCAAAATACTGGCCCTTCAGCGGGGCCTTCTATGGATCTGTCTCATTCCCCTGTCAAGATTTCAGGCATCGAAAATCCAGCGAGAAAGATGACAATGCCCCTTCTTGAATAGGAGCCTGCCTGAACAAGAGCCACATGTTTCCCATGTCAATTTGTCGAACTAGGCACCCAATTTTGTTGGTCTCACTCTGAGACAAGACATCAGCGACGTTTCACCCATTTGTAGGTCACAAAGAAGGCCGTGAAAGGATCATTTTGTTCGTAACAAATCTGATGGTCTGAGACAAGATCGTTGGCTTATATTACTTGGTGATAGCAGCCGCAAGACAGTGGTTCAAATTTGCCTAACCATCCCCCCTCTCAGGTTTCCGTGAACACAGGAGCCAAGAAATATTTCAAGCTCAACGTCGTTCTTTTCAACGTGACTATGTCAAATTCTTATCCGAAGCAGTTCATTCACTTCCCGAGGTCGTGGAATGAAAAGTGGTCAAACGAGGGCGCGACAGATTTGGAGAAAGCCAAAATAATCCTCTATGATTTCAACCGCAATGACGAGGCTGACGACAACGTGAAGTCGGCTCTGTGGAACATCCTCAAACGTGCTGAGTGGGTAGTGTACTTCAGAAATGTTACACATCTCGCCATCATGATTCAGGATCGAGTATTTCGGAACCAACACTCATCTTTTCATTCCAACTGGCTGCTGCATAGGATGCGATTTATATTGATTAAATGCCTGCCAAGTCTTCCCCGGACACCTGACACCGATAGCGTGCGCAACTTCTTCTTCGACCCTTCCATTCCGAAGCACTTGGGTACCGCTATTCCGTCTGCCGATACGATCACTCTAGAACTCCCTAAAAGCATGCTGAAGATTGTGGTCATTGGAGGTGGCCCGACAGGATTGTTAGCAGCAATTAACCTTGCCGAGAGAGTCAGATGCCGGGACCTCGTGCAAATACACGTCTACGACAAGCGTTGGGTGCAAAACAACATTGGCGAACTAGAATTCACAGCTTACCCTGAGTACCAACGACGTCGAGATCAAGTCGTCACCCTGCAAAACCACGTCACAGAGCTATTGTCACGAGACACAATGAGAGTTTTAAGATACGGCCTTCACAAACACGGGGATGAGCGCGTGTGGCCTGAGTCATGTAACCTACAAATTAGCAAGGTCGAGGATGCTCTTCTCAAGCGTGCGCAAGATTCCATGTTTGACGGGATCATTCATCTTCACGGCGCCGACATCACAGACGAAACGACACTGCTACGCGAGGCTGGAGATGACTTTCACTTGCTTCTTGGAACGGATGGTGCCAACTCTTGGGTCCGAAGGCGCTACTTCTCAGAAGAGGAAGAGCAATGCGGTAGGAGCTTTGCGCTCGGCGTCGCTCTGAGCCGTGGCGATAGAGGCCTGCCTTTTTCACAAGCTTTGAATATCTTCCTTACTCTCTGCCAGATGAGATTCCTGCTCAATGCGAGTGACCGCTACGGTACAGGGTACTTAAACATGCTCCTCACGGAACAAGAATACGATGAGTGCGTTTCGCTAAACGGAACCCCTGCAGACTTTCGGTCACCAGCTTGCATCCGTACGCAGGGTTTGGTGCCTGATGGTTTTACAAAGGATCAGGTGTTCGCTCCATATGACAAAGATTCCAGTTTGTGGCAATCTATTTCCGACGGGCTGCAACTCTTTGGTTTCCATGACACAGACGTGAAGAGCATTGTACGGATCCCCATCAACCTCATTGGCGTCAAAACTGCCGCAAAAAGGGTCGCCCTGGACTCGAACTCAAGACGGCACGTTCATTGTCTTGTGTCACTGGCAGGAGACTCTGCCTTGACACACCATTTTTGGCCCGGACGAGGAATGAACAGTGGAATAAAAGCAGCGGTCGCTTGGTCCAATCAAATCTCAGACCTCGTCTTGGGACGTGATGAGGGCCTCGTTGGCCTCCGATTGCAAGCGTTGGATCCATTTTTGGACTTCATGAAGAGGCTCAGGATACGAGAGCATACACAACGAAGCTTCGTCATCCAAAACACATCCGGCCTCCCCGAAAGAATGGAGGAGCATATGAAGCAGGCACACAAACTTTCTGAGCCTGATCGGAAAGTAGATCCAGCACTGTGCGACATAGTCCTGCGGTTCGCGAAACGCTTTGAGGACACACCGCGATGGCCCCACAAGAAGCTTAAGGGCCTGAGCGGTATGGTCATGCACATCCTGCACCAACTGAGCACAAGAACCAAGGCCGAAATGTACCATTCCGGTCCTTGGCCGATTGCAGAGATGAGCGCGGACGAAGTCAATCCCTCACCGCCGCGGGTCCAATGTCTGTCTCAATCAAAGGCGGCAGACCGCACCGCCACATCACAAAATGATCCCATCAGGCCATCTATACGCAATTATGCGATTCCCTCATTGTTTTCGGACTATGAGCCATTCAAGTTGGACTTGGAACGATTTAAATCTGAAATTGACAAACTGCAAAATCTCCCCAAGCGTTCGAAAGCGACACCGCGCGCCGAAAAAGCAACCGCGACAGAAAAGAAACCTCTATCCAGGCGTCTTCTCATATTGCTCCTGTTGTACATCGGCTTCAAGGCCGCAAAATGTGCTGTGCAAAGCAGCTTTGTCAGCCTGTTAACAGGTGTTGTCTTCACTTGGATAGTGCTCAAACTTGGAGCACGTCTGTACGGCGAGCTTCCTTCCAAAAAAGCTTAGGATTAGAACATCAACTGGCCCTCTTCGGCATCCCACTCTGCCCCCTCCCCTCCCCACGATTTCTGACACCGTTGATGACTTCGGAATGAGGCCCCTCACCACATAATGTGACTAGGTGCGCAGTATACACAGAATACAAGAAAAACTTCTTTTTTTGGTGACTTGAATATCATCGTCTGGAATTGAGTTACTTGTTATTGTTGCTTCAATTATTTTCACGACACAGGTAATAAAGTCTCGCTTGCTGACTTTAATTCTTTTCTGTCTGAAGTTTCTCGTTGGCGAAGTCACCTAGCCAGCTCAACTCCACGTAGGGCCAGTCGAAGGTAGGTATGGGTGCAGCCAGGGGAAGAAATGGCGTATCAACCCCGTCAAAACACACAACGGCGTACCACGAGGGAACTTGGCACCTACTCCGCGGGTCTTGTTGACTACGCCGACATTCCTCCCATCATACCGACCCTCCTCGTCACCTGCCGCCTCGATCATGCCAGCCGCCAGATCCAGGTAACTGATGAAACTCTCCTCCTCGTGGAAGGTCAACCAATGCCCCCGCGATACGTCCGCCGACAAGCCACCCGGCTTGATGTAAATGACAGAAAGCCAATCAGCATTCGACCGCAGCATGGCCTCGGCCCGCCTCAGGTCCTCGTACACGTGTGACGACGACGCGAGCAGGACTCGGCGCACCCAGGATGGCATGTGGCGGGTCAGGTGGTCGTCGATCGTCGCCGAGCTGAGCAGTACCAGCCGCGGAAGCCCGAGGCCTGGTGACTCCGAAGACCCTTTGAGCTCTTTTAGGGCCTCCACGACGGCCGTGGCGCTGTCGAGGCTGATGCGGCACCCAGGTATGTTATCATTGGTCGTGACCACGAGGAACACGGCTTTGGTGTCGCGGATGCACTCCTTCATCAGGTCTACGTCGTGCATGCTTCCGGCGAATATGCGTACTTTCTTGTTGTCGACCACCTCAGGTACCAGCCGGCGCAGCTTGGATTCATCTCGGCAGTAGGCGTGGATGGTGTTTTGTTCGGGCGACTTTAGCAGATTCCGGATGAGAGCTGTTCCGCAGTTTCCTGTGCTTCCCAGGACAGCATATGTTGCCATACCGATGATGCCGATCGCGGTTCTGGACAATAATTACCGTCTTGACTTTCAACCTGATTTAATGAGTAGTGGGATATTTAAATGTGTCGACACTGAGAACATGCCAGAAAATGTGAACAGAGACGATTGGAGTCGAAAATCTGCACATTTATTCGCAGCTTTTCAAGTGTTGGGATAACGAGGTATCACCCGGTTGCATTCAAATAAAAAGGACGAAATCTGTCTGGCTATAATCTGAAATCTTAGCGAAATTTGTCGCTGTCTCTCTTCGCTTCGGGACCTCGGGGTCCGGAAGATTTGATCGTACGTCCCGCCCCTGGTGTCTCGCCATTGCCTGCGCATCTCCCTTCGCATGATATCTCTTGTGCATATGGCTTTCCTTATTCGCGAAAAGGCCATCCGATACAGAATCCATACAAAGCAATTACCGTGCCCCCAAATGACCTCAGTAATCAGAATTCATTCCCGTATGCCTGCAGAAAGTCATAAGTGAGCAGTCCAGATCACAAGCAACTTGTACTTTTAGAAATGACTTGAAATAATCAAGAATCGACGACTATGACTGAAATTGGTTCATTGATGCTTTCAGATCATGACTCCCAGTTTGGGAGCCAAATCTAAAAAATGGCCCGGGGGGAGGGGGTCTTTTCAAATTTGCGTTCAGCCTTACTTGCTTCCATGACGAGACTTCGAAGGCGGCATCACAAGGAACATCCCCTCTGCCGCCAGCAACACTACGATACGAGAATACAAGTACAAAAGTCTATAAAGTCGCATTTCAAGCGCCAGGTTCCCGTGGTGCTTGTAGATCGCAGGATATTTCGAATGCGCTATGCCGAGGACTAAGTTGGAGTCGCTCAATGCTGGCTGTGGCCATTGGGAGCACTAGTGTTTTTGAAAATCACCTCATATACAAAATTTTCAGCTCTCTGAACATACCCTCAAGTGCTTCGATCCGAAAAACGCATCAAGCGGCATTTGATGCTTTTGGCGCAAAGCCTTTCATGAAATTGTAGCCTGGTTCCGCTTTCTGATCTCGGCCAATCGTCTTATACGGTTTGTAAGGCGGCATCAAATCGGGTCCCCACATCACCCTGCTCAAGTAATCGGCTCAAGGTCCCTTTGAGACGCACCAGAGACGCACTCGCTCTCATTGAGTCTATTGTTAACAGTGATGTCAGGTTACTTTGTAAACTCATTCTTAGGAGATCCTGACCTCAGGAGGAACGGAATGGTCGAGTAAAATGAGTTGGGCACAACTTCGGCATATGGTCGGATCGAATCGAGCGGCCGGCCGGACTTCGGGAGTTGTTGAGCAAGCCAAATGCACCGAGACCATGCCAATCCCAATCGGGGAGATCCCAAAACAAGGGACGTTGAAAGCATGAATGCGACATGCTTCAAAATTACCATGTATGGCTTGAAGAATTCAAGCTCTCGTTGACAATGCAGCCCCAACTCTCCGCCCCCATACCCTCCTGGCCCAATTAGGACGAGCAGAAGAGGACCTCATCGCTCTTCGCATCCTTTCCAACCAGACCCTTTTCAACCAGACCCTTTTCAACCAGACCCTTCCTAACCAGAACCTACCCGATTCTGAGGGCTAGCCAGATCAGCCAGTATATAGTTATAGCTAATCCTTCATGCCTGTTTTTTGAGCCGCTTGAGCAGGGCTCGGAAATTCCTGCTCCATTGAAGGTGCAGCTTCGCAGTGTCGTTATCGTTGTGTGGTTGTGGAACAGAAGTGAGCGGCTTGCATCCAAGGTTGCCATTTCAACCACTTAAAGTGTCTTCAAATTTATCGTCCATGGATGTGAAATGATTGATACTATATGATTCGCCCGCCAGAGCGAGCCAGTATTACTTGAGTGTCGCATGAGGAGTTTGTAGAGAAGTCCTCACATGTGAAATGGCATCTTAACGCGGACCAAGAATTAACCCTTCTAAAGGGTAGTGTATCTATCTGTAATAATTGGGAGTTTGCGCCCAGGTGTTCAAGTCTCTCAAGTGCTGTCATGCTCTGTATCGAGCTTCTAGACTGTTTGAGCGGTAGATGAATACCCTCAGCTCCCGTAAAGGTAAACATACCGCGTTAGAATCGATGATGTTTGTTCACACTCAATTCATGGCGGGAAGCTCGAAACCCGGACCTTACGCGGCACCACCATCCAGAGTCAATATCTTCCCGTTCACCCACTCAGCTTCATCGCTCGCCAGAAAGCTCACGACTCGAGCTATGTCTACCGGGTAGCCGTTACGGTGCAGAGGTGAAGCGTGGGCGGCCATCTATGGTGTTGAGATGGTGGTATAGTCAGCCTTGTTTCGCACCAAAATATTCGCAAACAGTCACATACCTCTTGGCGTTCTTCAGCACTGTACTTCTCCCCATTCGGGATATAATGCTGTGAAACATCGTGGAACATGTCCGTCACGGTACCTCCGGGGGCGACCGCATTGACAGTGATCTTCTTGTCGCCGCAGTCCTTGGAAAAGACCCGCACGAAGGATTCGATGGCACCCTTGGAGCCAGAGTACAGCGAGTGCCTGGGCACGCTGAAGTCCTTAGCGGTGTTGGAGGACATCAGGATGATGCGCCCGCCCTCGTTCAGGTGGCGGTAGGCCTCGCGGGCCACGAAGAACTGGCCGCGTGTGTTCAGGCTGAACACACGGTCGAACTCCTCCTCGGTCACGTCGCCGAGGTGCCCGAAGCTCACCACACCCGAGTTGCTGCAGACGATGTCTAGACCTCCGAAATGGGCGACTGCGTCGTCCATCAACTTGGCTGTCTGAGAGACCTGTTTGGGGTGTTCAGTGTTAAAATTGGTCCGCATAAATCGATAATGTGGCGGTGTTGTTGCAGAAATCCACCGATGCTCACCTGTCTAATATCTGCTTTGAAAGCAACAGCGTCAGACCCAAGCTCTTTGATGCTGGTCACCACCTTCTCGGCCGATTCGGTCGAGTTGGCATAATTTACGACGACCTTGGCACCAAGACGGCCCAGCTCCGTAGCTATTGCCGCGCCGATACCACGTCCAGAGCCCGTGACTAGTGCGACCTTCCCGTCAAGGCGGTAGGGCATGTGAGGAGTGGAAACCATTTCGTTCTCGAGGTCACAAATAATTAATTAGAAGATAGTTGAGTTTTGATCGCACCTCATGAGTTACTAGGCCCTCTTGATGTGTATATATGTCACGAGGAAATGTAGGTGGGCGGGTCTGGAGAACCCGGTCTCGTGTCGCCCCGAACACGCCGAGAAAATAGCATCGGGATGGTTCCATGACCGGATCATTTCGATTCTTTACGCAATCTTCATCACATCACAGTTGGGAAATGTTCTTCCCGCTTGAGCAATTACACGACTTGATTGGCTTTCAAATTTCACAAAGCTGTGGATGAGTCACTCTTTGAAATGCGTTCATAGGAATACTAATCGAATATCTTATAATCTGAGGCTAAGTATGCATTACTCGCAGTCATAGCGGCAAATTTCATTACACTGTCAAAAATATACACCGCTCAAGTTGTAAATGCGCTATTCTCATATTCTGATAGTCCTCGTCGCCCTCATTATCACTGATATGGATATACTTGATCCCATACATTAACACCATATCTGACTCGATCCCAGCAGAGCCCCTAGCAGAGGCATCATCGACCGCATAATGTGCAACCTGCTCCACCAAATGACCATATTCCCCACATCCTCGAGCCCGATGACTTCCGGATCAGAGATACTAGCACCCTGCATCTGGAACAAGTCGCTATTGAGTGGTCCCATGAAGACCCAGGTGAACGGAACCATGGAGACAGTTGTGAGTGTCGCGACCAGCAGGATGCCTCGGTCTCTATTCCGAGTCCACGCCGCAGATAGGTACATCACGCAGGTTCCAACACACATTGTCGGCAGCGCAAAGTGGCCGTAGTGGTACATGCGCGTCCACGCGTAGAGAAGCTGTGGCGCGTTGTCGGCCGTCTCCAAGAGTACGGGAACAGCGATCCCGGACAGAGACATCATGGCTCCTGCTCGATGGGTACAGTGGGTAGTATCAGCCAGAGTAGAATCGGTACTGCCAACGTCGCCCCAGAAGTGAGTGCAAGGGATCTTACCAGACAATACCGAGCCCGTAATCACTGCCGCCTGGATCGAGCGTGAGCTGGACATTGTCACATTACTTTGCAAGATGGCTCGCGATTGAGAGAATGGCAACGTATTTCGCCTTTACGTAGAGTAAATACTTCCTTGTGATAAACTCGTGTATTGTGCCATATCAACTGGCACCTACTCACCTCTGTTGATGGACGCAACTCGAGCAGCTAATTACATGTCGGCATATAGTATGGCCCGAGGGATCGAGTACATCTCCCGAATCCCGAGCTCCGATTGCAAGGAAAAACCCCTCACTTTCACATATTGCCGGCTGAGTTGCTGAGTTTTCGAGTTTAACATGAGGACATGGACGAACGTGAAATTAGGTGTCGTCATAAATAGTAAGATAGACAGACTGTACTAATCACTGAACATCTACTCGAACGGGTATATTTCAAACAACAAAACGTAGTTTCAGAGCGTCTTAGACTTGAACCCACCTCTCTCATCGAATCCCGGGCTTTTGTGTTCGTACGGAGTGAAACTGTCAACATAATCCTGTAGTCTCTAACTGCACCCGTATCCCTTATTTCGACATGTATACCACCTTTGAATTAATTTAGTTATAGGATTATTGTTACCCATCTAAAAGAACACATTGTGGGAGAGATGAGAAATTTTGATTGGATGCTGGAGAGCGCAGGAATACCTTAATGGTCCAACAAGGTCACTGAGTCCTACCAAGGCACGGTGACAACATTATCCTTGCCATCCATCGTCTTGCTGTACTCGTCTTGTGATGCCTGAATCATAGTGTGGGTTCCCGACTCGCCATCCTTCCCAAGCAGCGACAGCCTCACAGCATTGCTAGCGCCTTCAGATACCGGCCCAGGCGTCTCATTGACTCCCTTTCCGTAGTTGTTGATCTTGGTAGCCTATGAAAACACATGTCAGCATTCAATTACCCACCTGAAATACAAGCAATGGCAGAATGCAACGGGTATAATTAAAAGTTCTTACCCTGAAGCCAGGATTAGAAGCATTGACCTTCCAGTCCGGGAACCGGTGGTGGTAGTAGAGCATGACCATGTTCTCGGCGGCCTTGCTGACCGAGTAGGCCGGGTAGTCCTTGACGAAGCCAAAGTCGTGCGCGAGCTTCAGGCTGCCGCCGCCCGAGCTCATGAAGACGACGCGCGGGTTCTCGGCCCTCGAGAGCAGCGGCACAAAGTGCTCGACGCTGGCCGCCGCGCCGCCGGCGTTGGTGGCCACGGTCAGGGTGATGATCTCGCCGATGGGCCGGCCTGCGTACTCCCTGTCGCCTGAGATTCCTGCCTGGTTGGGGGAGTTAGGCCTGGAGCCTTGAAGATCGGGAACGTTGGGGGGACTTACGTTTGCGTGCAGGACGTCGAGCTTGCCGAACTTGTCGCTCACCTGCTTGGCAGCTGCTGCCAACGACTCTTCGCTGGTGATGTCGATCTGGATGGCCTCGACTCCCTCTCTGATGCCCTCATCGTGCAATTGCTTAACGGCGGTTTCTCCGTCGGGGAGTTTGCGGCAGCCAATGAGCACGTGGAATCGCTGGCCATGGTCTCGGACAAGTTGTCGTGCGACCTCGAGGCCGATCCCTCCGTTTCCGCCGGTCACGAGCACAATCTCCTTGTCGGTGTAAGCCATCTTGAAATGTTGAAGCTGGTTTGGTTCCTCTCTTGATGTGACTTGGAACATTCTTGGCCGATGATTTATACAACTTGAACCTATTCGCTCGTTCAGGTTCGCTGGCCGGCCATTAGCACCCTATTTCCGTAATAACCGCTTGTGTCCGTTGGGTAGGAGGACGGATCAATTCGGACAATAAATGACTTAAAGGCGTCCGCAGTCACTGTGGACACATCGCCAGACAATTTCGTGTTGCGCAAGATCTGAGCCGCACCTGTGAGGCACAGCACCCCCAATACTGAATAGCTTGGGATCTCGACCCTCAGTAAGCAGTGTGGAGATGAGAACTTGGTGGAGAACATGTCATCGCACGAAATTAATGTCAAGTGTGAGATTTTGGCTCAATGAATGATAATAATTATCCTCGAAAGGCCCAAATGCTAAGATAGGGCGCAATTGGATGAGTTGTGCCGTGGCTAGAGCCATGATAAGATTAGAAAGTTTTCAGCATAGGAATTTACCTTGTATTCATGGACGTTTTCGGAATGCAAGGTTGGCGTATGCCAAACCAATCCAACACCCTAGAATCTCTCGATGCTCTAGACGATTTGCAAAGACCAGTACACAAGCCCACCCACCCAATCACCCCTCAAACTTCTCCTTCCCCCCAGCAAAGATATCATCATGCTCATACTCAGTCCACCGAATATCAGGCTCGATCCCAGCAAACTTCCACACCCCGTCCACCCGGCGGTACCAAACCGTAGCCCTGCCATGAGCATGTCCCCTAGCCGCCACCACCTCGGGTGCCGCCTTGCCCTCCTCCTCCTTGCCCTTCTCATCCGCACTGCTAGCATACCTCTGGTGCGCCACCCGCATCTGGTGGAACCCCGTGACCTCGTCGTCGCCCGCGCCGCGCGCCCACCTGCTCGCCCCGCCGACCAGGTGCTGCGTCCTGAGCCGCGGGTCCCCCAGGACTTTCGGGTCCGACGCCATCGCCACGAAGTCGGCGCGCGGCATCGCCTCCCACAGCCGGCCGAGGAAGGGGCGGTAGTCGATCTGTAATGGTGGCACGGAGGGGGCGCATTGTCAGTTTGGTTATGTCAAAGACCACCCAACAGGACAGAGCGAAATTGCACAAACGATATGTAGTCCGGGTCGAGTTGTGGGGGTAAACATACACGGAGGGTAGGTGCCGCAATCCGCGACAGGCGCTCCCAGTCCTTGGTGTCGTAGCTCTCGGCCCACTCGTAGAGCGCCGCCTGGCAGCCGAGAACGTCTGCCCTGGCCTTGTATCAGCAACTGGTAAACCCAAGATCAGCGCCAAACAGAACGCTCCTCACCTTCGTAAGCAGGGAAGTCAGTCATGGTGTGTGTCTGCCCGAATGGAGTGCGCTCTTGTCTCGCCCACATCGACAAGAGGCACGAGTGGGCATCAAACATCATCTCGCGCGCATGCTCCGTATAACAAAACCACGCTTGACACAAAAATGCTCAGGTGGGTGGAAGCGGATCATACTCGGCTCGGAGCCCTGGGGGTTTGATTCTGCCCCGGTTACACAGAACAGCAGAATCTCGCCCGACCACTACTCACCCCCCCTCCCCTTTTTTGCCCCGATGGATAGCTGCACGTCCAAGACAAATCTCCCCGAAGGAATCCAAATATCTTCTTCTTGGAACAGGGCAGCCCTGTTCTCCATAAGCGAAATGATGCGAGCTGTTAGTGGCCGGGACAATTCTTTGAACGCCGCCGACAAGCCCGAAATCCAACAAGCCATTTTCCCACAAGTAGGCATCCCGGCGGACATTGCACACTCTTCATCAGAGAAATGCTTGAGCATCGGCTTAATTTGGCATCACCTCAATCGTTGCAATCTTGTCACCGAGCTAAATCGACACAACCAACAAGTCCCATGAGGATCCGCGCAAGGGAGTAGCAACGACACAATCACACCCCCCGAGCACGATGAAAAAAGCCTTTGGAACACCGTAAAACCCAGCCGTAATATGAGTGGGGTATCTATTGATAAGAGCTACTGCACGACACATGCGGGTGAGCCACTTGCATCCCGAACATCGTGACCAATCCTCTCCCGCAGTGGTGCCCGACCGGATCCCCTCACGCGTGGCACGTGGATAGATTCGCCCAGAGCTGTGCATTCGTCGCTGGCAAGTTTGAAGCTGCTGCCACTGCTGCCCACCCCCCCATCGGACAAAATTCAAAGTCTACAAGAGACCCTCGACACTGTATCGTGCCATGGAAGTTGTGGACTGTTAAAACCAAAAAGGTTGAGCTCCTTCTCTTATCCACTTCATGCGACGGGAACTTAATCGGCCGGGAATATTTCAGAACCTGCCTCTCACCCGCACATTCTCAATAAGCCACCAGGAGCTTCAAGTCTGCAGAAAGACCGCAGGTTCCGTCCCCGGCGGTCTAGATCAGCTCAAACCCAGCATCCGCCAGCGCGTCCCCGGTCGGCAGGATAGGTCGCCCCTGCATAGGGAAGGGCCAGAACAGCGGGTTCTCCATTGTGTCGCCCGCGCTCACCACGGGCGGTCCCGCCGGCGGCTGCTCGACCGGCATGGACACCGAGTTCCCCCAGGTGGTGACGAAGTCGTTCTCGCCCATGTTGGGCGCGAAGAAGTTGAGGCTGTTTGTCGACGGCCGTGTTCCGTAGCTGTGGTCCCTCATCCTCGTGAGTTCCGCCGGGCGGGTTGGTCGGCCGCCCGCCTGCTGCGCTTCTCCCCTGTCCCGTGTGTGCCCTTGTGGTGCGTCCATCTCGATCTCAATGTTCCACTTCCTCGCAAGATACCGCAGGATGTTCAACGCCTGCTCTGCAAAGTGATGACACGGCGCCATCTCGGTCAGGTCGGCGATGGCCTCGTTGATGGCTTTGGTAACATCTTCGTCGACTTGTGGCGGGGCACCGCCGGCTGGTGGATGACCGGCCCGTGGCTCTTGTTGTGAGGAATCCCCCATGGCTCCTGCCTGGGAATCTGATTCGGGCGGTATCCCTGACGCTGCGATGGCCAGATGCATAATAGCAGCGGTGAGAACAAAATATGGGACGAATGAGGGTGTACGCTCTAGACTGTACATCTGTGAATATGATCTTGACAGACTCTGAATGGCGTGCGCTTCTTGAGAGCAGACATCGCTCGGCAAGACACTCGACCCCTTGATTCGCAATTTCACCAAAGGCCGGAAGAGCAGTAATATGGCAAAGTGGTAGTACATGCTGCAGTCAAGCAATGTCAGCAGTGCAGTCTGGAGTGTTCGAACTTGGGCACTTACTGCGCAAAGAGGACTGCAGGAGTGAAGTTGTGTCGAAGTCGGAGTGCAAATGGTACCACCTCGTACCATTCATTGAACTTGCGGTAGGTGTCCAGAAGGTCTTGGCTCGCCAGCGGTCGACCTGGGGTGTGGAGCACATAGAGAGATTGATGGACCAGTTCGCTAAGTTCGCAGAAGCACTTGTATACAGATCTGACATTAGACGGCTGCTCCCATGCACGTTGTAATGGCGCACCTTGCTCTTGTGTCAGCGTCGCCAGGCTCAACCCAATCTGGGAGAAAGCATTTACCGTCGTCCGTGTAGGGGATCCACACAGATGCCTCAATATCTGGCATGATGGCCGGTTTGGGAGGTAGATGGGGGAAACGCGAGCATTGAGGCAAAGAACCAGTGGCTAGAGACCAAGCACTGAAAAGATCAAGCAGTCAGCCAAGTCATGAGCGCTTAGCAGTCAGCCAAAGGTACTCACTGGTCCAGCGCGAAGGCACCCCAGAACGTAGCTGCCTGGACAGCGACCTCGTCGCTATCTCCCGAGTCGTCGCCCACACGGTGTAGGCCCATCTCAACGGCGAGACGAATGCTCTGCCCCGCATAATACCAACTTTCAGAGTCCCTACCACAGCTGGCCTCTCGGATGGACATTATGCCAAGAGCCTGGATTGTGGTGAGATTGTGGTGGTTTTCCTCCAAGAAGAAGAGACGGAGGCATTCTTTGAAAAAGTGGTCACCGGATGAGTAGGGGTCGTCTGGATTCGCAAGTGTACTAGGCTGGGTCGAAAACCGACATCCCAATGCAAGCAGGGCGTTGACGAGGATCGGAGAGCAGTACCGGGGCCGCCCGGAGTGGAAGTCCTTGAGGAAGTGCTCCTTGCTCAAAGATGCAAACGTCGGGTACTCCCAGCAAAAGTAGAGGGCAAGAAGGTGCTGGACCAAGCTTCGGTCCGAGCTGACCTCGGTCCAGGTGGTCGGCAGCAACGAGGGAGGGGGCACCTCAGGTGTCAATACCTGATCAAGGCCGCGGTAACCTCCGTCGGAGGCCTGCATGGGCGACAGATTGTCTCCGACCCACGATCCAACTCGCGTGCGGGGAGGCCCTGAGCGGTCCCAGCTCATAGTGTCCGGATGTGAGCTGCCCCTGTCGGATTGTTCCTGGCCGGCGCCAGAGTAGCGACCCCATTGGCTGTTGGTGTCTATGTCCTGTTTGGCACTCAGAGGATGAGCCGTTGATGTTGGGCTGACAGTCGCGGCCGACATTGCCATGTTGGCCATGCTAGGGGTGTACGAGGCGGCGCTCACACCGGCGAAGGTGGCCAGGCTGGTGAGGTTTGGACCCGTGCCGGAGGGTTGGCCAACCGAGGGTATCGCGTCAGCCCCCGAGGACGGTCGGGTGCCCAGCCAGTCCGCTATGGCCTCGACGGACTGGCCGCTGCGCAGTCGGCGCAAGACCTCCTCCCATTGCGAGTCCTGCGAGAGGGCGCCGACGACGGATTCGTTCGAAGCTTGCTGGCGGCGCAGATGCTCGATCTCGCTGCGGAGGTTCTCCTTGGACTGTCGTACCGGAACCTCATAGTGGCATTCGACGTCCTTCTGGGCGGCGCATCTGCTACATGGTTGCTGGCCGTCGCACTATGGTGCAGGATAGCAAACAACAGTCAGTTCAGGAGGACTGGGCAGCTTGCGCCATTGGTTCATGGTGAAGGGGTGGAGGGGTGGAGGGGTGTCGGACCGGGGATGGGTACCTTTGCGCGCTTCTTGCGACACTCGGTGCAGGCATTGGGAGTCACGACGCCGAGGCCCCTTCGCCTCTTGGAGGCGGCCGTGTTTGCGAGGGAGGTGGCAGGTGGCGCATTGGGAGTGCCGGCGGAGGAGGAGGTATCGGCGGTGTTTGCGGTGCCGACGGTCGCGGGGGTGCCTGCGGAAGGATTCGAGGCTGAGGCCGAGGCCGAGGCTGTCGAGGGACCTGTGGTCTGTGTGGTAGAGACAGAGGCAGGAGTTGCGCCAGAGTCTTGTTGGTTGGATGAGGGCGTGTCTTCGGGAGGAGGAGAGTCCTGCTCCATGGGATCGTCCATGCTGGGTGCGCGTGCGCGTTTCTCGGACGCCATTCGAAGGCAGAGCTGCCTGAGTGGGTAGTGGGATAGCGGGGGTCGAGTGGGAGGGGGGGGTGGTTGGGGGGGATCAAGTCGGAGGCGCGACCGCTCGCAACGTCATTCTTGGGAGGTCGAGATTGGGTAAGAGCTGTTCGCTTTGGCTTTTGCGCTGGGCTGTGGTGGACCAGGATAGACAGGCGCAGGTAGATTGTGTGTCGCAGCTGACGGTGCGAACTACCTAGGTAGGTAGTCTAGTCTGGCTCTTCCTCTATTGCTGGCTTTTTGTATTGTCACAAGCTTTGGTTTCTTGGGGGGCGGGCAGGAAGAGCTCGAATCGAGACGGCAGAAATCAAGGATGGCGGGTAGCTTCAAAAGCTATGTGTACGGGATGATATGACAAAATGCAAGCTGCAGCAGCTGCACCTCGGAACATGGCCCCCCTGCAACCAAGGCTCGGAGGCTGTCTGGCCTGTCAGCCTGTCAAGCCTGAGCCTGTCTGGCTGCTGTCTGGCTGTCTGGGAAGGCAGACGTGGGCAGGAAGGGCGGGTGAGGGGTGCCAGGTGCCGAGCTGCAGGAATGGAGGGGCAATGGTCGTGCCCAGGTGGGTCGAGGTTGCTCTCTCTGGGGCTAGGCTGGGGGGGATTGGCTGTGCTGGGATGGGATTCTGGGAGAGGCTTGTCGCTTGTGCCTGGGGATCTTCTCAATCCGATGTCAGGATTTGGACGTCATGACGGGACACCCACTCCTGCCTTGCTGCCGGGGACGGGCTGGACTGCAACCAAGACACTTGCACCACACATCGCTCTTGCCCACGTGTTGCCCTCTTGCCCTCTTGCCTCTCACCTGAAAAGGCTGTTTCGCCACCAGCTTGCTTCCCAAGGGCTTCCAGCTGTCCTGCCTGTTCACTCTGACCCACTCCTGCGGCTGATGGAATGAATGATATGCAGGGACCGGCCTGGAGTCTTGTTGTCTTGTCAGTCGTTGCCCTTGTGTTTTTGTTCGTGCTTGGGCACTCTGCCTGGGCATCACGTACAGTACAGCACTATGGATGCCTATTGCAGCTGCAGAATCATCTCCGCCTATTTCCGTTCTTTTTCTGCAATTTAATCCACTGACTGGATTACTAACCCGCCCACGACCAAGACGCCTGGCCAGCGTTCGACGCCCAAAGCGCGAGTTGCACGGCAGGGTCTGATGCACGCACGCTCTTCACTGTTGGAGTCGAGACCGTCGCCGCCGCCGCCGCCACAGTCGAATGAGGACGACTCTATGCCGGAGATCCTCCATTATCGACTTAACAAGGTCGACCAAGAGATGTGCAGCGGGGGAGGGCCGTGGGTAAGGGGTCACGAGAGCAACAATATGTTGATGCTGCCGACACGAGTCGATGGACAACACTCCAACATGCCCATAAGGGTATACTGCACGTGTGTCTTGGTGTGCTGGAAATATTGTACGACACCAGAAGCAGCAGAAGGCACTCCTCTACCCCATCATTTGGCCATGCACCCTGACGCAATTCCAGATCTCGTCTACAACTTCCAGCCCAGATGGACTTTTCTGCACCCTGGGGTACTTGTCATACCTAGAAGCCTAGATCACGCAATTATCTCGTGTGCTATTCATGCTGTGTCACTAATGCCTCTCAGATGCTCGACAGAAGTTGGGCATATGCAGCCAGGGTCTACCTGCAACGTCCTGCTCCATCTCCCCATTCTTATCTCGGGGTCTCCATGTCCACTTACTTCTTCCCGCTCCCTTCCCCCTAATCATGTCAGACAGCGGTGCGCCCAGGCAGCTCCGCAAGCCATGTGGACTTTCCACAAAACTAACTCAAAACTGATGGAGCATGGACACCTCCCGTTGGCTGCGCCGGAGCAAATGCTCCGTGCGCGTTTCCAGATGGGGATCCGGGACGGGTCGAGAATGGATGGGCGCGCGAGCCTGGCATGTTGATGAAATTTTCTTCTTCATGCCCCTTCCTCCTGGCTCTTTTTTTCTAGAATGCAATGCAAGATCAGATCACTCGGCGTGCAGAGTGGCAATTGGCAATCTGGTCTACGCAGTATAACTACTTGCCAAACCTACCCGTCGGCCCGACCTGAGAATAGGCCAGAGCTCACGTTTTACTAGGCTCGCTGGCCATTGATCGAGAGCCTAGAGTAGCAGGTAGATTTTTCATTGCTATTTGCGCCTGTTGGAAATTCGAACTGATCTGTCAAGAATTGTTGAGACTCCACACTTATTCCGCCATTCCTGGGCTCTAGTAAGTCGGGAATCAAAAGCATCGCCTGCAGTCTCGCGACCGTTACACACGTTTAGTTTACTCATGACCTTGAAAATTGCTTCTCATTTGATCGGAACACAGGGTTAGAGTTGCTTGGATCCTTGGAGGCTCCTTTTTATCATCAAAGCACTCACCTGTCAAGCGAGCTGGGATACGTAAGCGCATTTTAATAAGTCAAGCAAGGTGCGAAGATTGTCAGGACGGCTGACAGAAGAGCAGGTCTCGCTCACAAGAAAGAGCATCCATGTATTTTGCCAGGTCCAGATTTCAAGCAGACACGTGCGTCGTTGAACATCTTGTTCAAAATAGACTGAGTCAAATGGCTTGTGTAATCATCATCCCCACGGTCAAGTGCGGTATGCCGCTCTGCAGACTGCCGAGAGACATATATACCCAGACGAGACCTGAGACAGTTGGTAATCGTGAGTTGAACGCGAGTTCATGCAAGTAAATTATATCATCATTAATCTGCCTACTTGCTCAAGCAGAGGTCACTATTAAGATAAATTCTCTGGCCAGTCCCGGCCACGGCTCACATAAGTCATTACCGAGAAGCCAACTCGTTTTCGCATAACAATCCTTGTCCGAGTGCGCAAGAAGCGGATAGAATCAAATAGACCGGCGAGCAAGGCCAAAACATGAACCCGCTCCCATCCACCGAGATCCTCAGATTGTGTGTCACGCGCCCAGCTCCGAAAGAATAATGCCCTCCAGTCATGGAACGTTGCTGCCACGCTGGCCTCTTGATCCGGGCTCTGCGCACCGCTTCCGCAGTTCCATCATTTCCCTGGGCTGTGCCGCCGCGGCCGCGCTATGGGCACGTCGCGCCTTGCGAGGACCAGCCCGGCTCGCCTCAGGGCTGCGTCTTCCTGTTTTGGCCACCGTGTCAATTCTTCGGTTTCTTTTGCCATCTGATGGGATGCAATGATGTTGTTGGAGGGGAGGGTCTTTCAATGATTGGGCCAAGACTTACGTCAACGAATGATGGGGTCTCGTCAGGCACTGATCGTTCTGGGGGTGCTGCGCCGGGGTATGTCGCCGTGCTCTCCGCGCCTACCCATGTCGTCTTGATGGGGCTTTGAAGTTGTGTGTTGGGGGCGTCTTGGGCGCTGGGGATGACTAGGCACGAGACGGACGAGATCGCCAGGAAGGTGTTAAGGGCGTGGAAATGCATTGCGTGGTTGAGGTTCGGAAACGAAGGGATGGACTTGGATGGTGGGCAAGCATGTGACTGAACGAGCGACAGATCAAGTAAATGTCTGCGGTTTGCAAGTTGAGTGGTCGGTTCGAAGCAAGAAAGCACTTCCCATGAAGAGAAAGACTGGCTATAAAGAACATGAACAAATTCTGTCTTCAATAGAACGCAACCCAATGCGTGGTAATCAAGCAGTCCGTTCACGAACCACACAATCCCCCAATAAAATCGTATAACGCTTCACGGGCCGTCAATATTGAAACCAGGACAGTTGCATCAACCGGCCGACACAGCCTCAGTCAACCCCGTGTTCGGGCGCCCGGGCCCTCGACCTCGGACGTGGTTGACAATCTCGGCCCCTGTGCGCCCGGCGACTTTGCTCGGCAGGGAAACGCCAAGCCTGCCCGTCCCCACCGGCCCCGGAGATGCCAGCCGCTTTGAGCAGATGCTGGGTAGGAGTACCGCAAGAACCAAGATTATATCGTAAGTTTGAACCCTTGTGTTGTGTGTCGCCAGTTTAGACTTCCCGACTTAGTAAACCCACGGATACCCCTGGACTGCCTCTCATATAACAAATCAACATATTTACCATAAGCGCGTTCCGCACGGCCCAAGAGTCCCATGAACACAAAATACTGGGCAGCTGCGGTCATCCCTCGTGCAGAAATACTATGTATATTAACCCGATATCTCAGAGTAGAGTGCCGAGTCGCTATCGCTTAGTCCCGGCCCAACCCCCCAATTCCTGGCGCTTTTCGTGGGTATCCATACTCCTCGGGCCCGTGGACTTTTGTACAGAAACGACACTGCCCTTCCCTTCCCTTCCCTTTCCCTGCCTTGCTTCGCCCGTTTGAATCCCACATGCCGTCATGACCCATCTGACCGTAGCCAAGCAATTTATTGTACATTTCTTCACCTCAACTCGTCCAGCGTCCTTCCACACCGTTACCTTGTGGCCGCCGAGTCCCACCCAATCCTCTTGGTCGGGCTTCTCTTGGATGGACTCCGACTGCGTTCTCCCTTGCTAGGACTCCTCTCCAACTTGATCTTGCTAGGGCTCCTCTCCGCCTTGATCGGGCTCCGCGTCCGCGACGGTGTCATGGGCGGTGGCAGCATTCTGGCATCCGGCGAGGCCTCGGATTCCGTATCATCCTGCAAAAAGGCCCGCCTGATGTGCTTTGGCGTGTGTCCGATCGGAGCAAAAATGTAGGCCTGGCCCTTGTCCGGCGACATTGGGAAGCCCATGGGGCCCAGGCTCTGGTACTGTGCCCCGGGGTTCCCCTGGTCGAGGTTGTGCTCCCGGTAGTTGTGGCGGAACTTGCTGAAGGCAATGTTGCAGGCAAACAGGGCGACGATGGAGAAGGTGGACAGCGTCACGGTCGCCTTCCAGGAGAGCCGCGAGAAGAACTCGTTGAGGATATCGGCCAGGTGCCCTGCGGACGCCTTGACGCCCGCCACCACGTTTGAGTCCTGGCTCATGCAGGTCTCCCACTCGTTACACAGTCCTTCCAGGGCTGGCAGTCTGTCCTGGATCGGAGAGCATTTGTTTTCAGCGTACCTCCGAGAGCACGCGCCCATCTCTTCCATGAGCTGCGCCCTGGCCTTCTCAGATGAATAGAGCACCTCGCCGCGTATTGCCGAAATAATGCCCCAGGCCATCCATAACACGACGCCGCCACAGGCGGCATTGAAGAGCACCTGTAGGTACCACGAGATTATCATGGGCGCGTTGGGGTTGGAGGAGATGGACGTCAGGATGTGGTGCAGCCACCCCAAGTCTTTCTTCCGCCTGTTGCGCCTGCCGGTCGGTTCGTCGTCGTCGTAGTCACTGTCGTCCTCATCGCGGCCGTCTGGGAGCCGTGACCTCGTGCTTCCGATATCCCTGTCCCTCTCCATCCTGACCCTCTTGCGGACCTTGCCGCGTTGGGACCAATCCAGCCGAGGCAACTCGCCCTTGCCCGACTTCTTCTCGGAGAACAGGTTGCGGCTGACCCCCCGGTGATCAGGCGTTGATATGTTCATGCTATCAAGTAAGGCCGAGTCGTCGAAATCGGGGGTATCGGTCGGGGTATCGGCAGGGCCAGATGCATCGGTCATCGCGGGACTATCGTCGATGGGAGTCTCTGTCATGAGCGAATCTTCGAAGCGATCCTTCTGCGGTGTCATGAACGCAGGTGTGCTGGGTCTGGCACTCGTGAATGCTGGGTTGCGCAGCGGCGGGGCAGTGTATTGCCTGGATAAGGAAGGGCTAAAGACAGATCTCTCAGGTGCGCGTGGGAAGCTCTGTTGCCTCAAAGGGCTGGCATTCTTTGGCGCGCCGGTTTTGTTGAAGGGGTTTGCGCCAAAGGAAGCAAAGGACGGCGCTGCTGAGTTGTGGGAAGCTGTAGGTGGCGTGTCTCTGTCAGTATTGATAGTCTGGCGGAGGGCAGGCGAAAACATGCTGGTCGCGTGGTCTGAGGACATAAACGCAGACGTAGAAGTAGACGTACAAAATGGTTGAGGTTGTTGCGAAAACTGGAAAAAGGGACTCGACTTGTCGACTTGAACGTTCTGAAACTCGAGCCCGTCCATAGGACCCTCGCCACCGCGTCTGTTCATGATGAGGCGGGCGGACTACGGAATGCGAAATCGTTCCAACGTTCGGCAGAGCAGGGCTGTTTGGTCAACTGCAGCGGAACGGAGGAGTGATGATGGGATGCAGCTTCCGTGCGCAAAGAAGCGGGCACCGGTGGGTCTTTTAAGGGAAAAGCTAGGGACTGTTGGAAGAGAGCACGAGTGCGACGTTCGGTCGGGTTGTCCAAGGGGCCAAAGAGAGGGGTGGTCGATGGACGTTGTGGATGGCAACCTGCAAAGCCTCTGCAGCTGTGCAGTCATGTCAACAATAAACAAGAGAAACGTCGTGCGCTAGCGTCCTTTCACTGGAGCCAGAGAGCCAGGTCCAGGGGGACAAGCTCAGTCAGCAACAAGATCCTAGCTAAATGGATACAAAGGTACTTGGGCACACCCTGGCCCCTATCCCCTTGCTTGGTGCACGGGCCTCGCTCACATAGAGCCTCCAGACCCAGAAGCTAATCAACTAGAGCCAGCCGTACCAGTGCGTGCCTACAGCAGCAGCAAAAAGTCAAAGGATTACCTGCCCGTTTCCCAACCCGCAGCTTTCGAATTGTACTTCCACATTAGCCATCCAAACGACGACAGACCAGGCCCGACTCCACCAGTTCCCACTCCTCCCGACAGTGGACTTGCTCTCCATCCTCGGCTGCTCTCAAACACCCAGACCTTCCTCATTCCTGCAGCTTCCAAAAACCGGCGACACTTCCCCCACCGCCGACTCGTGCGGCTCGGCTCGTTCAACCAAACAAAGACACAATGTCCGACATCGAGGACAACGACTCTCGTCAGGCGTCCCCCGCGCCTGAGGACGAAGTCCACGCAGGAGGCGACGACGGCGACGCCATGTCCGACCGGGACTCGGACATCCTGTCCGACGTGGGCGACCTGGACCTCGAAGAATACGACCCCCTCAAGGCCAACATCGAGCAGCGGCCCGTCGACATCGACGAGGACGTGGCCAAGTCGCTCAAGGCAACCAAGCGGAAGCGCGCAGAGGGCGAGACGGCAAAGAGGCCCAAGGAGGGCAGGCGGCCCAAGAAGAGACGCACCGAGGACGGCGACGAGGTCAGCGCCGCCGACGGGACCATCATCGAGGGCAAGAGGCGGCGCGCCGGGGCGGGCGGCGGCGGCGAGAAGAAGACAAAGTCCCGCTCCAAGCGGCCGACGCCCGAGCCTGAGAACGACGAGCACCTGACGCCCGAGCAAAGGCGGGCGAGGGCGATCGAGAGGGCGATGGATGCCGCCGTAAAGGGCAAGAGCAACAAGAGGCGCACCAAGAAGGACGAGGTGGTATGTCGTCACAAGCCGCACACGGTTCTTAGGTGGGGGGAAATCAAATGCTAACACCACACATCATAGGATCTGGAGGAGGAGCTCGACGACATCATCGCGGACCTGAAGCTCAGGATGGAGACGGCGTGCCAGGAGGACAACATAGCGCGTGACGAGGACCGGGCCGCCGTGGCCAAGATCAAGCTCCTGCCCGAGGTCATGACGCTGCTGAACCGGCAGAACATCCAGCACGCCATCCTGGACCCCGAGACCAACTTCCTGCAGGCCGTAAAGTACTTCCTCGAGCCCCTGCGCGCCGACGGCAGCCTGCCCGCCTACAACATCCAGCGCGAGATCTTCACCGCCCTGACCCGTATGCCCATCGAGAAGGAGGCCCTCTCGTCCAGTGGCATCGGCCAGGTCGTGCTCTTCTACACAAAGACCAAGCGCGCCCAGCCCGAGATCAAGCGCATGGCCGAGCGCCTCATGGGCGAGTGGAGCAGGCCCATCCTCCAGCGGACCGACGACTACAAGAAGAGGCAGATCGAGGCGCGGTACATAGATCCAGAGTACGTCGTCCCACCCACACACCCCCGTCACATCTTTGAAAAGAGAACCCGTGCACTAACCACAACCACACAGCGCCCTCAAGTACAGAGGCCCAGGCTCCCAGCCGTCCTCGCAGCCGTCCCTCGCCCACCGCCCGGGGGGCAGCAGCAGCAACGGCAAGAAGATGAGCTCCGTGTCCGAGAGGCTGGCGGCCAAGCGCGCCGCCGCCCTCGAGCCCGTCCGCGCCAACCCCAACCGCGCCCGCCCCGCCGGCATGCCCGTCAGCTACACCATCGCGCCCATCTCGCAGCTCGGCAGCGGCGGCGGGCCCGAACACAGGCCCGTGGGCTCCGGGAGCATGGATGCGTTTAGGAAGATCACGCAGGGCAAGAAGAAGAGCAACTAGGTCCTCTTTGTCCTTGGAGATGGGGCTGGTCAAGGATTCCACGGCGCTTGGTCTGCGGTTGTGCGGGCCCCCTTCGGTGGGCTGTTGGTTTCGTGGACGGTGGGTGGAAGTCTCGCCTGTCCAGTCCGTATGTGTGGTTGCAGGTGACGTAGACCCTGCCGTGGCACAAGCAGATGAGGCGATAAACATAACGCGGTGCTGGTTTTCATGAGAAGCCTGCTTATCTCACATTGCATTATGCACCGACCGTCGAACATTTCAGGCACATGGCGGAGTGAAGAAGAGAGACGGTTGATGGGAGTCGGCATAAATGCATGAAACATAGATGGTCAACAATGTGCGTTCCCAGTGAACCAAAAACCTGGCGAAGGACCGAACGAACAAACGCATCTGTGCAGAGGTGATCGCTTGATCGGGCCGGATTACTTGGTCGGTCCATCAAGATACCTACTTCCACTGCCAGGATTTGGTTTTCTCTCATATTTTCCCCATCGTCTCAAGAGGAAGACGAAGCATAGTATCGCATATGAAGATAATGGGCTCAGTCAGTTGAGATGCAACAAGATCCCCTTTTCCTCCACGCCGTGAGTCTGATTTGTAAACGACCTCCGGTTCCTCGCCCCAGGTTTCCGAATTATTCGTGTTGCTTTACTGATACAGGAGCGAAGGGGCAATTGTCGGCCGGCAACATATCAGAACCACTCGTGCGAAGGGTAGAGAGCGAGGAGTCAACCGAGTAAATCCCCAGCAAGGTGCCGGCGTAATTAAGCTATACTGTATTGTGGGTCATTTATTGTACTATAATATGATATGATGTGACGTGATGTGATGAGGGATGATGATGAGCGTGTGTTCTGTTATTTGTTGTTGACTCCGTGATCCCCGTCCCATCCAACTCCATACATGATAATGCTGCTGCTGCTTCTTCTTCTTCTCCCGCATTCATTCCTGTCTGTCAGTTACAGCCACCAAAGGGGTCAAGTCATCCCGTCGTAATAATAACAACCTCGCCACAGAGAGGGAGGGAGGGAGAGATAGATAGAGAGAGATTAGAGCGAGCGGCGGCAATGTCCTCATCATCCCCCAACTGACTTCAGCCAAGGCGACATCACCAGCAACACTTGAGCTGACGTCTTCGCGGTCACAACTGCAAAACCACGGCTCCGTTCCCCTCACCAGTCACGTTCTCTCCCTGGGCTCCGTGCCTGGCATTGCCTGCCTCATCCACACCCTGGCTTCACAAGTTCGCCCTGTGCGTGTGCGTACCTGCTTCAAGAGAGACATCATGTTCGGCACCAAATCAAATGAGCACATGCTTCGAGTTTCGTCGCCATCCGGCCCTTAGCAAAGAACGCTTGACTCTCGAGTTTGCTGCTCTCAATGTCTCTCTCTCACTCTCTCTGTGTCTCTCTTGCCTCTTCTTCATCTTTCTTTGTCTATTCAGGGGAAGGGCCACGGCTTGACCCCGGTGATCTGGATCGGTCCTCCTTCTCTTCCCACTCGCCCGTCGTCTCCATCAGGCCCCTCTTCTTCATCAGAGCCATTGTGCTCATCAACACGGAGACTCACACCACCATCGGCATCGCTGTCCTCCTCATCAGCCAGGAGACTTGCGCCGCCCTCTTGTTGGTCATCGCTCTCTTTGACATGATCATCACCGTCGTCAGTCCCGGCCTCGACAGGCGGGGCGCGACGGGGGAGCAGGTAGTCGAGCCCATCCCTAAGAGACAGTCCCTACCGCCTCCGGATCTCGTTCGCCCACCCGTCTATGCCCTCGCCCCGGGAGCCAACCTCCAGCCCGTCGATCCTGACGCCCTTCATCCCTGCCGTGTCCTCCAGCCAGACGTGACCCGCCATGCCGCCGGCGTTGGCCCGCTTTTCCGGGACAAGCTCCAGCATGGGGATGAGGAAGTCTGCGATGCGCTTCCCCTCCTCCTCCTTGAAGTGGTACTTCTCCTTCAAGACGTCGGGCAGCGCCCAGTGGCGCAGCCGATGGATGTTGCGCAGCTCGCCCTTGCGGTTGAATATCTCCTGAGACCACTTGCCCGACAGGCACAGTGACTTTGGGAATGGTCCCATTAACTCTATTATCTGGGCTATGTGATCGTCGTCCTTGCCATACTTAGTGCCGGACTGAGGGTCGAAGAGATAGTCGCCAGTTATGAGTTCGAAGACCTGTACGAACAACGGCGGTCAGCACAAACCTACATTGATGCGGCAGCGCATGCAGTGCACTTATCGGTCAACTTACCATAGCAGCCATGCTCCACACATCCGTGCTAGCCCCCCATTTCGAACCAAGTATCACCTCGGGTGACCTGTATTGTCTTGTCTGGATATCGTTCGTGAAGTGGTGGTTCACCCAGCAGGCATTTCCCAGGTCCGCAATCTTGACGCTGATGATGTTGTCCAGACCAAAGTCTTCGGCCTTCCGCTTTTCGCCTGTCGATGATGAGGAGGAGTTGGAGGACTTGTCCAGGGAGATGCCAGACACTTCCTTCGTCAGGAGATCCCTAGAGCCAAGAAAATTCATCAGTATGAGCAGCTACAGTGATTGGGCAATGCGCAGGGCGAAACTCGGGCATCTTTCTGGAGCAGACTCACGCTGTCTTTTCACGCTGCTTCTGCTTGATCTCGTCGGTTGGTGATGAGTCTTTTGGTTTGTTGCCTGCAAAGAGTCGACTGTTAGCAAGACAGGCTCAAAATGGTGACGCGACACGCGGCATATTGACGCGGACAGTCTCTGGGCGCGCAGTGCCCAGAGTGTGGCGTGGGGTACGTGGCGCGGGGCTGGTTGGCCGCTTGGTGGTGGCGGTTTTCGGGGCCGACTGCAGGGTGCGAAGCAAAGCCGGCAGAAGAGCTGGGTACTCACTTTCGTTCAACATTTGGCCGAGGCTGGAATGTGTGTTTGGTGACGGGAAGAGATTGTTGTGGTTGAAGGATGCGTTGAGTGGCGACGGTAATGGCTGGCTGCCGGTGATCAATGTCCTCCGCCTCCTCCGGCCGTTGCGATTGTTCTCCTTATCTGACGGTTCGCTCTTTACAACCTTCTTGACAATCTGCTCGACGTCGCCGATCTCGATCAGCACGTTCTCGGGCTTGAGATCGGTGTGAATGATGCCGCACTCCCGGTGGAGATAGTCGAGCCCAAGCAGGACCTGCTTGGTGATCTGCTTCACCAGGGGCATGGGTATTCCGCGGTGGTTCCATTTCTTGATAAGCCCCAGCAGGTTCTCGCCTAGAACCTCAAACACCATGCAGACGTGTGTTCCGTTGGGGCCCTTGTGTTCGAAGGAGTCGAGCAGGCTGACGACGTGTTTCCGGCCGGGGTGCTCAGGCTTGGCGGTGACGATCTTCTGGAGGAGCTTGATCTCGTCGATGGCGGTCTCTGTGTAGTGTGCGGCGGAGCGCACGACCTTGAGGGCGACATGCTTGCCGGTGGTGTTGTCGCGCGACAGCCAGACGGTGGAGAAGTGACCCCAGCCCAGTTTGCGCACGACTGTGTATTTGCCCTCCTTGAACTTTTCGCCAATGGAGACGGGGTGGTAACCTCCCTTGCAGTAGTCTTCGGAATCCTCCTCGTCTGCTGTGTTCTCGGCGGCGTCCTCCGGGGAGGACGAGGATGTGGGGGATGCTTGCATGGCGGAGAGCTGGGCGGTCCTGTTGGGCGGGCGCGCAGGCTGTCAGCAATGTGGAAATGGGGTCGAGTTGAGTGAGTGAGATGTGTCAGGGCAGTTCAACAGGGTTATCGCAAAGCGAGCAAAGCGGGAGCAGCAGTCGCGCAATGTTGGGCACTAGCGGTCGGCGGCACTAGAGAGGGCAAGGGCAAGGCTTGTGCTCTCCGGCTCTGGGCTCTGGGCTCTGGGGTCGGGATTGTGGTAGTGCGAGGCCAAAGTAAAGTCAAGTGGCGGGTGGGCGCGGGCGGTGGGGATGGCCTGGTGTGGTTTTTTTTGCCCGGGATGCGCCCAACTCTGAGGCAATACGGAGCGGAGCGAAGCGAATCGAATCGAAAGTGAAATGAGGAGCGGTGCCGGCGCTCGTGCTCGTAACACACCAAAGCACAGGCGGGTGCTGACAAGGCAAGGCAGGACGGGCGCACTTGCACACTTGCACTCGCAATCTGGACCGACCTTGACATGCACCTACCTGCACTCGTTATTACGGGGAGGGGGCGGGCAGTGGGTGCTTGCTGGTGTCAGACGCAAAGTGGGCAGGGCGGTAAAAACCTTGTTTTCAACATTGGGTCCTTCTTGTCGGTTTCGCGCAGAGGAGGAAGTGTGTTCTTGGACTTGAACATGGTCATGTTCTTGGTCTCGCAGTTATTCTTCTAGCAGGATAGCAGACGCAGATGCAGCGGGCGGTCGGTCGGTAGAAAAAGGGTGGAGGCTGAGGGGGGCGGGAGGGAAATCCTGGAGACGCAATTGGCATCTCCAGAGTGGATGGCTGTGGCTGTGGATGCGGATGCGGATGCGAATGTGGGTTGTATGTTGTTGTTGGAGGTGGAGGAGGAGGACAAGACAAGGTCGAGAACGAAGACGAGGAACGAGGGCCGAGGACAAGGACTGTGAGGGCGAAGAGCATGCAGATGCAGGTGCAGCAGGTGCAGTCCAGTTCCAGTCCAGTCCAGTAGTCCAGTGCAGCGCAGCGCAGCCCAGGTCGCAGATGCAAGAGTGCCCAGCCCGAGTGGGAGGGAGTTGGGGATGGAGATGAGATGGGATGGGGGACGGGGTTGGGGATGTTTGAGATGGCAAGTCAAGCCAGGTCAAGTCATCGCATCAATCACATCAGGTCAGGGCAGGTCATGTTCAGGTCAGGTCAAGTCAAGTCGAGATCTGGTAGAACAGTAGCAGCAGTCCAGAACCACTGACGGTTCTGGCCACTCCAGGTCGGTCACTCAGATCCTCCTCTCCTCTCAAATCCAACCAAGATCAAGCGTGCAGTGCCGTCAAATTGGAGATGGAACATGGGAGGCAAGGCGGCAGAGCAAGAGCAGGGAGCGATATGCGCAGGTGGATGGGACTGGATGGACTGGATGGGCCATAAAATGACCGACCATTGAGTGACAAGTGACATGGGTGCTTTAGGTAGGTTGGGTGGGGTTTGGAGGGGAACCAAGGTCAAGCGCCCTGCACATGGACTGGGCTCACTCGGGCTAGGTCCAGGTCAGGGCCAGGTCAGGTCAGGTCCTGGTCCAGGCTCAGCAGGCTCAACGCTCAGGTGCCAGATACCAGGTGCCAGGTGCAACTGCTGCAGGCAGAGAGAGAGAGAGAGTCAAGGTGAGGGTCATCCCGTCCTGTCGCATCGCATCGCATAGCACGGCATCGTGTGTGCAGCAAGCCCCAAGGCACCAGACCAGCCCAGCCCAGCCGTAGCCCGAGACCGACCACCCCAGGCCTGGCCAGCGCTGTTCTGTTCCAGCTCGGTCTGCTAATACCCAAACTGCCAGGTGCGCAGAACGGCAGAGCAGGCGGGGGCCAAGACACAAGGCAGGCACAGGCGCAGGCAGGCGGGGCGGGTAAGGCAGGCGGGAAGGCACCAGTCAGAGGGGTCCTCACTCCGTGCCCGTCCTGATTCAGCAGCGACTGACTGCGGAAGTCACCCTACCATCCCGCGCTCTTAGGACCGAGATTAGACCCATGAGAATATCTCTTGCTCAATGCCACTCACTCACTCCCTCCCTCCCTCCCTGCCTCATTTTCCAATCTCAAACTTTTGGAGGAAATAAGATGAGGGATCTGGGGAGGGGTAAGGGCGGATAACTCGAGAGGGGCACAGGTGCCCTGTCCTGCCCAGCCCAGCCATGTCCTTTCGAAGCTTGTCTCTCGCCCTGTCATGGCCAGGGAAGAGAAAAGGCCCCCATGATACAAGACGTGCACCCCCCAATCGCACTGACCTCATACCGGGCTGCTCCACTTTTGTGCAGCTGCCGCCCCGTCGAATGAGATGATGCAGTGATCTACCCCGCCACCTTGAGCAAGCAGCACCAGCACCAACGGCAACAGCGAGCACGGCAGCAGACCCGGCCCACGGCACAGCATAGCACTTGCATATGTATGCGAGGCATATCAGTACGGCCACACAGACAGACAGCCAGAACGATAGGGTCAGGTCAGATCAGTTCAGATCCAGATCCAGATCCAGAGACAGAAACCGGGAGACACCCGCGATGGAGCAGGACACAGGACCAAGACACTCGACAGCCCACCAGCATGGGACCGCCACACAGCCTCCTGCTCCCACCATTGACGGCTGCAGTCGGTGACGAAGCTCGGCAGGACTCGTGGCCACAGCCTCACAGCCAGATCCCGTGGGGGGAGTGTCGGTGGGGATTCGAGGGTCCTCCGTCGTCGCAAAACCTCTCTCTCGGCCGCAATGAGCTCCTGGCCAGATCCTTGCCCGACTCTGCTCTGCGTACTTCCGTCTGAGCCCAGTCTCCCTGTTCTCGCCACCCGTGCACCCCCAGTTTTGAACTGTGTGTCTGTCTTCTGTCCATCTGGCTGACTGACTGACTGGCCGACCGACCGACTCGCCGGCGATCCTGAACCAGAATGCGACCTGTGCTCAACTCACTCCCTCATGCTGCGCAACACCCCGCTGCACGGCACAGCACAACACAGGATGAGCTGCGAACACACAGACCAGATCCAGATCCAGATCCGGACCCGGGCAAGACAGGGGTTGGCTTGAGTAGGAAAAACGGACGAGGGGAGAAAAGACATAATAATGCCATGTAACAAATGCAGCAACACAGACGACAGGAAAACAGGAAAAAAAGAGAACCAAGGAAAGCATATACATACCCCGTCGCCGGATTGTCCGTCGTGATGATGGGCTTCAACCCCTCCTTCTTCCGCTTCTTGTTGATAGCCGCCACCGTCGCCGCCGCCGTCGTGGGCGAATTGTTGCCGTTCCCATTGTTGTTGCTGCCGCTCCCGTTTGCCCCGGAAGCAGTTGCAGAGGCGGCAGCCGTAGCCGCAGCGGCAGCGGCCACGGCCGTCGCGGCTGCTGAGGCCGTCGTCATGGCGGGCGCCGCTGCCGCGGTCACTGTTGCCGGTGTGACGGCCGGCGCCTCCTGCCGCGCCTGTTGCATCTTGACCGTTGGCGACGCGCCCGTGCCGCCCGCCGTCAGGCCCACGCCTCCGCCGGTGCTGTTCTCGTCGTTGTTCGTCGTCGTCATCGTGTCCGCCGTCTTGGAATCGGGATGTGGTCGGGTAGGTTCGTGCGCCTCTGTTCCTTGTTGGTGTTGTGTCTCTTGTTGTTGCCCGCCGTTCATGGTAGGTTGTTTATCTATAAGTCGGTTGCGGTAGGATTACAAGGGTGGGTTGAGCCTGATGGAGCTTCGTAGCTTCGTCAACGCCTAGCTGGCTCTGGAATTGGGGCAGAGTCGGCCGTGGTCGCTGTTTGTGGTGTTGTGCGAAGATGTCTCGGTCTTGTTGTCTCCAATGTTTCACGGCTGGCTCAATATGGTAGGTCTTTGAAGTTGAAGAAAAGCTATGTCTGGTCCGGGGTTTGTGGTCGATGCTGGGGTTGGATTTGTTGCGCCCGGTTGTTTATCGAGACGAAGAAGTTTCTGTCGGGCTGAAAAGGTAGGCAGGATGGGCAGATGCTGATGCGAACATGCAAGACGCTGGCGCTGGGGTGCAGTGGATGGCAATGGTGATGATGGCGATGACAATGCTGGTGCTGCTGATGCGGCTGCTAGTACAGTAAAATGAAATGGGCAGCGCTGTGTGAGCGGCAGGGGCGCCCGATTGCGATTGGCGATCAATCCGAGCTTTATTATTTTGGTCCTGTCTTGTCTGGATGTGCCTGGCTCCTGCGCTTGCTGCTCGTGTCGAGGGGCAACGCTGCGGCTGCACGGCGGGTCGCGTCAGGCTGATGTTCAATTTCTTCTCCTTTCCTATCTTGGCCACAGTCTTGGTCTGGAGGAGGGGCTGGGTCCCCTTGGTTGGGCTGGGCTTTTTCTCTCTGTCTCCTCGGCCTTCCAAGGTTGTTGACCTTTTTTGCAGGGTTCCTGGGCCGCGAAGGATTTATCTGGGGAACTGCGGGCTGGAACTGGCACGGGAGAGGCAGGCCAGGATCGAGCTGGTTGATTAGACCTGGATGGGCGCGGCGGATAGATGGTCTAGATAGATACGACTGATGTGTGAAATTGATGGGGCTGGGGGCGGCCGGTTCGAGTCCGTCCGTGAGTTATTAGAGCGTGCGTGAATATCAACAAGCAACGGCGATAGCAGGTCAAGCAACAAAGCAGATTGGAGACGAAGAAAGTGCACGATTCGGGGCTCCTTTGCCCTCTGGTTCCTCCGGTTTGTGCAGCGCACGCACGATCGATTCGGCGGCGTGGCTACTGTACCGAAGAGCGGTGGGTCGGGGCCAAAGCTCCTTGTGGTGACGCAACCGCAGCGGAGCGAGGATGTCCAGTAGTTCCCAAATTGTGGTGGATGGTCGGTGTTCGGTAGGCAAGCCAGACCGCAGGCAGAACAGGTATTTGGTCAAGATATGTCAGACAGGCCAAGCAGGACCTTCAGGACGACTTCTTTTTTTCGTCAAAACAGAACCTCGAAGCAAATTGAAGCTGGTGGTCGGGGGTCACAGTGTGGGAGTTGCTGATGGTCCGTGAGGGAGCTCCGGGGATCGAAATCTCGTCGCAGTTCGCCAAGAATCGAAATCGATGGGGATGCTTGGGCTGTCGGGTGTATCGGCGGGCTGACACGACATGCACGTCAAGGTCGACTGCTGCGATGAAGGTAGGACCGACAAGAAGAGGATGACATGATAACGCTGCCGGGCGCACAGGAAAACTGCTGGGGGGAGGGGCAAGAAGGGGATATGTCTGGCAGAAAAAGATCAAACTACTGTACAATGGCGGGAACCAGTCTCGCCGTTTTTTAGAGCCAGAATCCCATCCCAATCGTGTGGAGGGGCAGCTCCTGCCCAGATGTGTGCCATTCCTTCCCATTCGAGCGGGCTGCCCAATCCTTTTCCACCCATCGTCATCAAACATCAGTAATTGTTTCGACTCCCAATCCAAATCCCGTCCAGTCTTATCTGGCACTCTCGTCGCCGCCCAAAGCCCCGAGAGTGTGTGCCAGCGCCCAGGGCGCGACGGAAATAATCCACTTGGAAGTCACACAAGCAATCAAAACAACAACATTGACAGGTTGGCGTGCCCGCGCTTGATAATTGATTAGTACGCAGTAGGAGGCTGCTCACCGTTCATGGCAATCAAGGAGGACCCTGTGAACAGGTAACACAGGTTGCCTGCCACATTGTCCTGCCCTCGCCCGTGGTTCCCCCCTCCAAGCTGCCCCTCCTCATCCATCCATGCTGCCGCCCAAAAACATCGCAACTTGTTCCCCAGAGCGGCGGGTTGCCGAATGGGGCAAGTGCAGCAGTCAGAGTCGCAAGCCATGCCTACACCGTACCCGGGAGAGGAGAGACCTTTTTAGGTTTGTCAGGCGAGTAGACGGCTAGTGCAGTCTCTTGCCAGGTACGGATAGACCTAGTGGCCCTTCATTCATTCTGTAGACCATCTATTGCATTTCTTCCTTTGTGTGCAAGACTGAGCGTGAAGCTCTTCTAACACATGTCAGTCCCAACTAATCAGTCCCGCCCGCCGCTCGAGATATCCGGGAAACCTTAAAAGGCGCACCAAAAACTCCTGCCCGCCCGCCCAACCAAGATCAAGAAAAGCGCTGGGCTGCTGGCAGGGCCACTAAAATGACCTCATCGTGGTACCGCGGGCTTCCCTGACCATCGGGCCTGTCATCCAACGTTAGCCAAGACCCCACCTCCACTGCGACCCTGCGATTCCAACCGCAGATGGGCTGGCTGACCCCACGCAGCCCACCCCATCCAGCCCAACGATGCGTGGTGGGTGTGGGTAGCAGCAGCATAATAAGCAAGCCAGAGCAGCAGCAAGCATTCTCAACAACACACACACACCCATCATGACTTGGACACCGCAGACCAGACAGCCCAGCGATCCAGTCCCCATCACGCACCGTTCGTCATGCCGCATCCACCTGCGGCGGGGGACGCCAGATCCGGGCTCTTATTAAAGGCTAACTCTCATAAAACACTGCGCGCCAAGCAAATAGCCAGATCTCGCAAATCTCGAATAGATAACCCTTGCGGCACGTAGTCTTCAACCAGCTGGCCCTGCCGTCCTGTTTGGTCCCGCCCACCGGCCAGCTCATTCAGCTGTCGCACGTGTGAGACGCGACATGCAAGTAGATACAACCAACCGTAACCGCATAGGACGCGTTAGTCTCGCTTTTCCCCGCGAGTCCGTTGTTCGGCTTTTACATTGCTACACTGCACTACATACATACTACACATCAGAAAGAAGACGTGCTTTCATCACATGATCCGCAATGATGCTCTGCTCTGCTCCGGCTCTTTGTCGGCGTGGGGGAGCTCTCTCGTGTGTCTCCTGACCTGAGACAATCATGGGGTGGGGGCGACGTAGAAGATCACGAGACGTGCCTCGATATCCAAGGTCCGCCCGAATCTGAAGACGTCACGGCATGATTCACTCAGGCAGGACTGTCTTATTTGATTCATCAATTTTTTATCCCTCTTTTTGCCATCGGCGACACCGCTCCTCGCTGCAACTGACTCGAGCCCGCCACAGGTAGTCTACATCAGGATTTCCGCCTGGGAGCTTGGAGTCCTTGCGTCGGTAGCCTCGGCTCATCTAACTCCCGCTGTAGATCCTCACTTGTGCAGGCGCGAACTTCATTTCTGAAGACATGGCTGTTGGCTTATCTTTCTGGCAACGAAGTGCCCTGGGAGTATTCAGAGAGCCCACTTTGGGCAGGCTACTCCAAATACCGTGGGAAGAGTCAGGGTGATAACAATCACATTTATTCAATATTATTACAATAATACCACCACATCTTGAAAAGTCGCAATGCATTATTACTGAACTTCCCATAGCTTAATTTCTATATGCCCAAATATCTGTAGCCTATAGGATTATCCAAGGAGATCTTCACAGAGGACATTATTTTAAGAAGTTGAACATAAAATCTCATCATATTTGTCCTATAGGGCGTTGTCCTATGGGAGGTTGCCTTGGATTCAAACGGCTTATTCCACAAATGGTTGGGAGATAGATGCTATGGGCGCATAGCGGACAACAGAGTAATTAAATAGACACAATTCAAGTTACATTATATGAGTTACTAGCATTCATCCGCTGCCAAACGTTCAGAATCCTTATCCTCTTTCAACTTCAAAAGCCTAGTCATTCTCGTCATCAGTGGTGTCCACGTCACTATCAGAGCCACCAGACTCCTCGCTGGAGTCTCCAGCAGCACTGGGAGATGCACCAGAGGAGCGTCGGCGAGCCTCAAACCTCTCGATAGAAGCCCCAGACACCTCGCGCAGGTACTCGGCGTTCAGCCCATGGCCGCCAACGTCGACGCGATCCGGCACGTACAGCTCCTCTCCAAAGGCCGCCTGCTGCAGCCTGTGGTCCGGGAGGAGGTCTGTCATCAAGACCTTGACCACGGGCCCCTCGTCCGCTGATGACCGGTCGGCGAGCCGGGAGATGGCCCCGATGGCCTGCCCCTCGCTGTCTGCGTCGCCGCTCAGCCGGGACAGCGAGTCGATGACGACGAAGACGGACTCGTTCTCCGGGACCTCACCGACCAGGCGCCTCAGCAGCTTCAGTGCTGGCCGGAGGCGTGTCTGGCTTTTCCGGCGGTACTTGTCCGCCCCGAGGAATGATAGGTCTGTGTGGTTCTTGAGCTGGCGGGCGAGCTGGCTGTTGAGGCTGTTGACGAGGGCGAGGGTGCCCGACGTCTCGGCACTGCGCGGGCCCTCTTCGGTCCGCAGACCGCAGGAGTGGTACAGGACGGGGCTGTCGTGGCTCTCCCGTAAACTCTGCGCCAGGAAGGCGGATGAGAGCGAGATGGCGTTGGCCTGGGTCTGCGGTGCGGTCTGGCCCTGTATGACGAGAAGGCCTGATTCGGGCTTCTCGAGCCAGTTTAGGAGCTTCTCTGATGTCATGATGTACTGGACCTGATTTTCTTGCATCAGGTGCAGGTTGGGCTGGAGTGACTCGCTGATGTCTCTTGCGGCTGCCGAGACGAAATCGACGGGGAGCCGTGCCGACCATTTCTTGAGTGCCTTTTTGTTGAGCCGTGGTGAAGGCTCAGGCGTGACTGATCTGGATGATATTACTACTGGCCGGTCGGTGCCTTGGGCCAAGAGGTATTCCGACTTGCGAGCTATTTCGGATCATCAGAACCTCCCAACTTCAAGAGTGATGGATGTGCGGTCGGCTTACCTCCACCTGTGCGGGAGTCGAAGGACTCGCTGCTAGTCAAAAGTCTGTACGTCTGGTTCATTACTCCCAATGTCGCTTGCTGTTTTTGAATATCCGTGTTGGCAGATCCATGATTTCCTCGGCCTCCGCTGGTCCTACGTGTCTCTTTCTGACTGCTCTCTAGTCGAGCCAAGGTTTTCCTGACCAAGAGCATATGCTCTTCCAGTCTTCCCAATCTCTGCTCACTGCAAATGTATGCCTGTTCCTTGAAATGGCCCAGTGACTCTTCAAGCCCTTTCAGGGCTTCATCAATATCCCTCCCGTAAGTTTTCCCCTTAATCACGGCCTTGAAACCTTTCTCTGCAAGCCTCTCGTCAGCCCTCTTGGTTACTCAACTTGTGTTGTACACGGGCGGCAGGTGTGATCACATACTGGCAATGTTCTTTGACAACTCCTCCACGATCCTGTCAAGGACCTGGAACAGGCACACAAACACTGAGTCGGCAGCTAGGTAGAGGTTCTCCGATGTATAGTGGATATCGCTCAACGCTTTGACGATTTGGAGTTTCTTGGGTATCTCCTCGAGGGCAGCATATATGCTTTCGCGGAGGGACTCGACTCGTTCTGCAGCCTGACAGACTTGTCAGCCCTTTTTGCACCACCTTGATTGGACTTAATGAAGAAAACTCACTGCCAGGATCACGGTGAAACCTCCAGAAATAACAGAACCATATGCATCATTAGGGATGAAGTTGAGTAAGCATTTCAGAGGGCTTGCGTTTTTCCCAGCGAAGTGGAAGCACTTCCGAATTACTCCAGTGCAGCTTTTGACATCTTCCGCGTGCTTGTGTCTCTCATAAACCTTGTCAGCGATGTGAAGCACGTCCTTGAAGTTGTATTCGCTCGGTTTCTTCAATGTGATGTCTAGTTTCTTGGCTAAGTCGTTCTTGTCGAGCGTCTTCGAGAATCGTTCGAGAGTTTCCTCGAATCTTTTGATTCTATTTTTCGATTCTGCATAATAATCAATTCTGACATGCGAAGTCAGAAAACCGTGGCTCCTGTGTTAAACCAAATGAATGCCGGACTACTGGCTAGATGAAACTCACGTGGTGATACTATTTTGCATCTCGAAGCGGTCATGCGCAGGTACGAACTCAGCCTCTGCGCTTCCCGAAACTTCCATTCCAAGAGCTGTGTCAATGTGATTCTCGACGAACTCGGCGGCACTGTTTGTCAAAAGCGTAGGTCTGATGACCAAAGGTTCATTGTTTTCTGCCATGCTCAGATGCGTCTTCCCGGCCGCAGAGGTGGGGAGATCAAGACACTTGCTCTTCACGAAGTATGGAATGAAGATTTAAGAGAAGCCCTCACAGTATGAGGGATTTCTCTCCGCTTGTAAACCTCCTTTCGACGAGTCTAAGCCCAGTTGTGGCGCGTGGACGGAGCTTAGAGCAAAGCCTGCTGGATGCAACAGGTGAGTTGTGTCGTAACGAATTTGACATCGTTCATGTTACGTGTGTATCCTTATCAGCCGGCTATGGTAAAAGGCCAATGGGTCATTACTAACAGGTGTGGCACACCTAAAAGTCTGAGGCGCATACTGTCCTGCACATGGACAATAGTCCAATCGCCTGGACGAGGGCAGCCAATGTTATGGCTTTCCGTGGTCGGGTGTCCTTCGCCCTTGTGTTGTGTAACATCTCTGTCGAGACATGGTACGGACAAAAGCCAGCAATGCATGCTGACAGGCTGATCACTGCGTCGTGATCCTTCGACAATGCTTAGGTTCCCTGACCGGTGAATGAAGGTATCAGCGCAGAGCCTCATCATGCCATCTACTACTTGAAGACTGATTCTGCTACTGCTTCTCCATCAAATCCATACCACCTAGAGACTTCTGAACCAACCCACCCAATTTCTAGAAGCCAAACTACCAGAGACCAATCCTTCACGTGCCCTCTTTCAACTTGTTGATCATGACGGAAGGTGCCTCATCTGACGTGGTGGGCGGGCGGTCGGACGGCGTTACACCCACAACGCAGATGACGAGCCCTGCTGAGACATCGCAGCCTGCCGAGACATCGCAGCCTGATGAAGGTGCAGACGAAAATGATGACCAGGCGTTGGGGACTTCTGGCAGTGATGGCATATCAAAGACTGACCAGCCGGAAATAGCAAAGGCAATCAACCCGTACGATGCTCTTCTCGCATCAGAAAAAGCTCCCGACCCTGCAGCACGCTTTACGGTATTTCTTAAAGAACACGGCTATGATCTGAAAGACTACCTCGCTGTTCATATTGCTGAATCGATAAGCTCCAAAGACATCTACGAGATGTGGGTGGGAAAACTCCGAAAGTATGCTGAATCTTACGACAAGAGCGCCGCCGGTGAAAAGACCCCTAGATTGGCACGGTCATTTGTCGATTACGTGCAGACAGTCGATGATAGGCTGGAGAAGATCGAGTCCAAGATAGGCATCAACGCAAAGTCAGCAAAGGAACCCGATGATGTGCCAGGTAAAGAGCATTCTGTGCAGACAAAGTTCTACAATGCGTCCACACAGCCACAGTCCAAAGGTACGAGTGTGGAAGATGATGAGATAGGCTGGAATGAGAAAGGCACGTTCCTCTCCGAGGTGGATCAGAAGCATTGCCTGCGAGTCTTGTTCAACTGGGTTCAGGACCACAGCACCGAAACCGATTCTCGGCGCAGCGACGAGCACCCTGACCCGGAACGCATCGAGATATCCGATATCAGAATACATTCTGATCCAATCACCGCTTTCCTGGCAAAGCAATTGGACTACGATGTCCAAAAAGACGGTGTTGTCCACTTAAAACGGCCGTTCAGGACTCTGATCAGGAAAGTTGATTCTATCAAGAAACAACTTAGTGTCTTGGAACGCGAGTATAGGTACGGTCATAAACTATCATGCAACTTGTTTGTGGTAAGGGTACTGAATAATTCATTCTTCTTGACAGGCATGCTGAGGTCGATAGACCAAGGTCGGGATCGCTAGAAGTGACCACAGACGATCTTCACCAGAGTAGTGATCCTTCGGTTCAGCCAAAGAAAAGCAATGAAGATCCAGATGGGGCCTCCAGCAAACCGTCATACGAGCGAAAGGAGGCCCTAGACGACTTCAGAGAGTTGGTAACATTTCTGGACCATTATCTCGGCTCGGACGTCTCTATGTTCAAGGGGTACTCCACAGGACAGATTCAAGAGATAGCTTTCGAGAGTCTGTGGATGCTTTTTGACGTCGATGAGATGATCTACTGCCACGCTCAGAAGAAGGATGGAACACTACCAAAGATATACAACACTGGGAGAGGCAAAAGCAGTGCTTCTCCACTCGAGGTTCACACGCCACAAGCATATCGCGTACTTGCAACCACCGGAGGAATTAGTGCGACCAAAGAACAACAGAGACCAGGTTTATCAAATTCTGAGCGACAAGTCTACGAACGGGCTCCTGATGTTAAGCACGAATCGATCGACGTAGCTGTCTTGTCCAAAAGAGACAGATACACACCGTTCTACATCGATTGTTACTTCGTTTACTTTGATGGAACGAGGTTTAGTCCTGGGCAGAACTATTTCGAGTTCAAGCCGTTTGAAGGTGTTGTCAGTGTGCAATCTCTTCTTGCGTATCCAATGCGCTATAGGGCCAGTGAGACGGGCCACGCCCTGGATCTCCACGAACGCGGACGCCGGTTTTTGGACCTCACAGTCGTGGACCACAGACACTACGATGGGACCATCCTTGGCAGAGACAAGGAAGATATCAACAGCCCAGTCATCGTAGACTACAGGGTGGGACTCGAGTACAACAAGCAGTGGGAGCGTGAATTTCCATGGCAGTCTATGGCCAGTTGGAAAGACGAACAGAGACAAATCCTTGAGATACCTACGCGCTCATGCTCCCACGTCGACTGCCACAAAACTGCCTGTTTGAAGGACGCCTATCCGGAACAACAGCAGGAAGGGTGCGAGAAGAAGCATCGCAGCTTGACGAGTCAGTTTGATGAGATCGAGATTCCGACCTCGAGATCCAGACTTGGGCTGCAGAAGCTGCAGGACCAAATGGCAAAGATGAATCTCCTCGATCTACTGCCAGGCCATGGCCTAGCATATGTGCTGCGTGGCCGCAAATGGGGTAAATCACCCTGGGGCACCCACCTCCCTCTGTCAAACATGGCTGACCAAATATCTACAGTTCAAGTGGACATCATGAAGCTTGGAGAAATTCGAGAGGAGGAAGGTTGGAATGACCTCGTTCTCCCTAAAAGACACAAGCATCTTGTACGAGCAATGGTCCAAACCCATGCCGCTGGCTCTAGGTCCGCATCTGGGCACTCACAGACAAACCTCGAGGTAGACCTGGTTCGCGGAAAAGGTATGGCACTGCCCTATCTCCAGAATTATTATATACGGACCCATGTAAACACTCATGGCTTACATCCTCCAGGCAAAGGATGCATCTTGTTATTGCATGGGGAGCCAGGTGTTGGCAAGACAAGTACCGCAGGTTAGTTGTACAAAGGGCCATTGAAAGGTCAAAGCCCTATGGAAACCCTGATTGACATTTGCAGAATGTGTCGCTCTGTATACGAAGCGGCCGTTATATCCGATCACTTGCGGTGAGTCTCAGTCCATTACGAATTCAGGATTTTCGCGGAGCCGTTCCAACGACTGACTCAAACCAGGGGATATCGGGACTGATCCCAAGGAAGTCGAGCAGAACTTGGAGAAGCACTTTACTCTAGCCCACAAATGGGGCTGCGTATTGCTCCTGGACGAAGCAGACGTGTTCCTGGCAAAGAGAGACGTGAGTACTAGAAGGCAGCATTTCCGTCTTCTCCCTGTATCTGGACAGGGCCAATATTTGACCGTATTTCTAACAAAGTATAGAAATCTGATGTTGCGAGGAACGGCCTTGTGTCTGGTAAGTATGAAGTTGACTCACTGTGTTTTGTCGTCGCTAATATCCCGGAAATCCCAGTATTCCTCCGTATCCTGGAGTACTACTCTGGGATTCTGTTCCTCACGACCAATCGCGTGGGTACTTTGGACCCTGCTTTCAGGTCGAGGATCCACGTCTCACTCTATTACCGCAAGTTGAATAGAAAGCGAGCCCTCATGATCTGGGAGACAAATATCAGGAGGCTCCATAGGCTGAACAAGGACCGTCTTCAACAAGGTTTACAAGCAGTCGAATTTGATGAGCAAAGTCTTAAGAAGTATGCGGAAAAGAATTTGGCGGATCTGAAGTGGAACGGCAGACAGATCCGCAACGCTTTTCAGACAGCGATCGCACTGGCCGATTTCGAGTCGAGCGACTCCGCAGACAAAGTCCCGACGATGACCAAGAAGCATTTTGCCAAGCTCGGGAAAGCGGCTCAAGAATTCGACAAGTACTTGGAGACGGTACACGGCATGGACGAGGACAAGATGGCGAGCAGACTCGAGGAACGGGCCGCATTTTCTCGGAAGCCCGTGAAGAAGAGATCAAAGCAAGACTCCAGCGACGACGATTCCTCCGATGAAAGCGACTCAGACAGCACCTCTGATAGTTCGAGCTCGGAGTCTTCCGACAGCGACTCGGACGACTCTCGTGCGAAGTCCAAGAAGAAGAAGTCAAAGTCGAAGTCAAGCAAGAGTAAGAGCAAGGAAAAGAACAAGCAGAAGCATAAAGACAAGGCGTCGAGCGGCAAGAGTAGGGGCGGGCATGGGAAGGATGATACGACCGTTGATGAAGACTGAGCTGCGAAATTGACACATTGAATGTTAATTCTAGATTGAAACTTGGACCAGGAGGGATAATGTTACTTAGCGCAATGAGCCAAAACAGGCCATCAATTCCAATCATTGAATACACGAGACATCGGCCCTATGAGCACTGCTGGGTTACAATCGATTACCACATTTCCTTGGTATACCTTAGTCAATTATAAGGATGGAGGCGCGGGAACACCCGAGCCACGAACATGCTTGTATCAGAAGGAATAGATAGCTGCAATAAAATTTATTTATGCTCTCGCATCGCGCATATTTGCTAGTGATCAACGGCGTGACTACAGACATTGTACATACTCATGGTATTTTATAGCTTCAAACGGAAAAGCTGTGACATAGATAAACAAGCGCACACATCTCAAAAAGAGGTACACCCTGTTGTTCAGGCGAACACCTTTTGAGTTCAAATTTGGTTCCACAATGTTGTGCCAAGACAATCTGCGGCGGCCCTGAGTCTATTCCGTGAGCCCACGACTCATCTTCGAAACACATCGAGTCCCCATCCCCGGCACAGCAAAAGACAGGTCCAACCACGCGTTCAAATGGTGCATACATCATAAGCTGAACCAGAGCACATGTCATTCCGTAGACAGCAAGGCGCCATTGTGGCTGCTTTGGCTTAGCATCGGCGAACGGGTCGCTCTGCGAAAGCCTCTAGCACAAGCCTATACCCTAGACGATGTAGAGTGCTTGGCACTCTAACCGCCTCAGGAGGCCGCATGGTTCATTTCCGTGTCATATGACAGACGCCGGCGTCCGCCAAACCGCAGCTGAATTAAGCTTTAAAGTTTACAGTTTCCTTTGTTTGGCCACCTTACCGCCTGTCCCGACGAGCCGGTCGCTTTGTCCTCTTTCCACCTGGCTGGCCTACCTCAACACATCTACAGTTGCATGTTCTGATGTTCCAGACGATGTGAGCCTCCTAGTCCTCTTCGGAACGCCACCTTGCACAAGCAACTTGTTTGCTGCCATCCGACGGAAATAATGAGCCGAAACTCGAGTCACCACCGTACCACCTGAAGATTTGATTTGTGTTGCATGAGACTTGGCTTGGCCAACACAAGGGATCAAACCTTCTCAAATCCGCGCTCCGAACCGACTCTCGACCTGCCCACGTTCTCTCCAGTTCTGCAAGCACCTCCAGACGACTGAAAGCTCAGCATGAATCGCTTCATCGCCTTGGTCGCGGCAGTGATGTCGTTGACCGCACACGTACTCGCCCAAAACTTCCAGCACTCCTGCTACAGTGAGTCCACCGTCTCACAATAGAGACAGACACGCAGCTTCCCGGGAGACGCCCGGTCACACAGAGGAGGAGCAGAGCAAAGCTGACCAGGTCGGACCCCTAGATTACTACCTCGACAACGGCGTGGCAGACGGGACCAACGAGCTTTACCTCGAGGCCTTCTGCTCCGGGGGCAGCGACGAGGAGGGGAACGAGCGCACGCGGATTTGCACCCGGCTCAAGCTGGACGACTGCTACAAGAACGTCAATGGCGCGCTCAAGGCGTACGACGACGGCGAGGAGCCGTCGGACAACCTGAGCGCGACGTGCGAGGTCGACAGTTGTGCTATCATGAGAGATGCGTGGGACGGGCCTGTGATGACGTGCCAGTGCCGGAATGACAATGGGGACTTTGTCGACACGACGATCGATATGAGTAAGCCCGATGTTTGCCCTGATGGTGGTTCGTAGCCGTTTGAGGAGATGGTTATACTGACAATATGTGCTCCAGACGCAGAGATAGGAAACGATGCGGGCCTTTTGCAGTGTGGGGAGCAATATGGAAGTCCCACCTGTCCTGATTGGGGTCCTGACTCGATAACTTTCCTGTCAGAGGAAGACCTGTGATGTCTGTGACGCATGTTCAGATTAATGAAGGAAAACATAATACAAAAAAACCCATTATTGATACGGAGCCTGTGATGTGTGACCCGATGTAAAATTCTCTGCTTGTATCTGGGCAGTCTTAGGAGCTACAGTGTTGCGACCTGGCAATCAACTTATCTGGGAGTATGATTTCGGCCCCATTGTCAACGAGCCAATTCCTTAGGTACGCATGACAGACACATGGGATACGGCGCAAAATTGGAAAGCAGTGTCTCGCCTTCGGTTTTCCTCGTCAAATCCGATACCAACTTTAGGGGAGTTTCCTGAGTGTCGCCGTTGATTCGAGGATGAATACTTCTGTCTGAACAAACAAAGAGCTAGAATCGACCCATAATTTCAAGGTGTTTAAAAAGGATATACCGTACCAGAGTCAAACCGGTACGCTATCCTAGTAGATAGACTCCTCGTCCCAGATGGAGGCTACAGTATTTCTAAGAAAATAGAGACCATCAACCATCCCACTTGAGCGATTCACCATCTTGGAACACGGATAGTATTTCCATGTCTTGATTGTCACATTCGTAACCGGTCTCGTAAGATTTCACGTGTCCTATTGATACATAAATGTCTGATCGCCTCAAGTAACATAGACTCCGAGAACAGACGGACAAGACTGAGTGGCCGTTGAACACGAGGCGAGATAAATCTAAGTCTACCTATCACCTAGACAAGCTGTCATCGGCTGGAGTTGACCGCAGGGCTCGTTGGTATCAGCGACAGCAGTCCAAAATAACCCTCAGCTTTAAGGCTTAGCAGTTACTAAATGTGCAGCACGGCACGGTACAATACGCGCTGCTGCGATTCCGGAATGGTAAATTTGTCAGTGCGGATCAATGCGGGGGACAAAATGATTGAGGCCCTGACCTCGATTCGGGCCAGGCCAGGCACGTTGACCAAGCGGGCAAAACGGTTGAGGCTAGATCACCAACGGCGCCTGGGCGGCACGCGAGCGCCACAACGAGTTCGGACGCCCCTGGACTTGATCTGATTTATTGAATTGCTCCCGCGTCATTTTCATGTCCGTTGCTCGGCAATCATCCGACCACAGGCACCGCTATAGTTAGCTTGTTTTATCAACGTTCAAACTCGTTGAGATGCCATCTCGGCTTTCTTTGCCAAGCAAGTTAAACGAGGACGGGATGTGCATAGGCACGCCGCTGGCTTGGAATTCCCTTGCTAATCTGGCCGCTGAACATCGTGATGAAGTGGCCCAGACCGCCGGGTCAGTCAGAATGGCTTACCGTGGAATTATAAAAATGCCATCATGGGAGCAAAGCCGTTCGCAGAATTGGTTGAAACACTATCACACAATTTCTTGATTTCTCAAGAGTCTCTTCTACTTGATTTCTTGTTGTGAAGATCAACCGAATCCAGACATCAATCAGCCTCTATCAAAGACAACCACCAGAATGCAATTCTCAACGCTCATCCTGGCTTGCGCAAGCGTGGCGAGCACAACTGTTGTGGCCACTGTGCCTGAAGTGAGAGGGGCTACCAGCAAAGAAGTCAACTTCGGTTGTATAAAAACACAGCCCGAATATACTGCCCTCAGTAAGTACATATATATTCCAAGTATCTCATCCCCCTCAAACAATGATCCCTGACGTCTACGTCTCATACCGCGAGGGCTCACATGGCCTCACTATCAACTATCACTCCATATATTCTTGCAGTGACTTGTCGTTAGTGGCACAGTAGTTAACCTTCAACCTTGCAGTGCCCCGGTGCGCACAGTATTGCCACGGGAAAGCCCTAACGACCAACGGCTGCCCGCCGGATGACCACATCTGCCACTGCAAGAACTTCAGCAAGACCGCGGCGATCATCGAGCCGTGTATTTTCGGAAACGACCCCGGCCCAGCCGGCCCCTGCTCGAACGACGAGATCGCGCAGTTTGCTGCCACGGGCGGGAAGTACTGCACTTTCTGGAACCAGACGGCGGCCGACGCCATCGAGGGAAGATTCAGCGAAAACAAGCGCACTTGCAAGCGCAAGGGTATATTCAGTGGCAAGGCCTGAGCAGGCAGGCAATGGAAAGGGATGGTGATTATTGGCGCTATCGAAACGAATGGTTGTCTATTTAGCTTTGGCACAAGGATGGGCCGTGCCTCTTTTGTACACCCCGTACTTAGATTCTCCAACCATATGTAAATCTTTGAGAAATAGGTCTTGAGAAGTAATTGTAATCTTTCTTCCACCATCAGAGAGGTCGCCGCATGGCGACAATATAACCCGTGAGACCAATTTACCAAAATTGGCCACCGAAAGCCGGCCGATGCTTGGCCAAATCAGTCTCTGCAGCCTATAACTGCTCGCTATTACCGCCGACCAATGGAAACACCAGCCCACGCATTAGGATGAAACGCCATAAGATCGTAGAAGCCAATGGTGATGGCCACGAAGAACACCCACCGGCCGACCAGCGTAGCCAGGGCACCAGAGAGGACCATGCCAGCAAACTGATACAGCGTCGACAGCGTCAGGCTGACCGAGCCGACCGTGGAGAGGAAGGCACTCAGCCATGCGGCCTTCTGCCACTTGGGCTTGTACCACCTCTCCTGCAGCCACATGACCAGGGTGAAGTTGGCCACGATAAGCAGCACAAAGCCAATAAACAGCGGCAGCTGCACGGCCAGGAGTATCGTCTGCGTGTCGGCCGGGTCGAAGAGGCCCGGGATGGTGGTGACGTCGACGATGTTGAGCACGAGGAGGCCGACCCAGTTGACGAAGCCGGCGCGGAAGGGGATCTTGGCCCAGAGCGCCGTCACGTCGGCCCTGGTCGGTAGCCACACCCACGACTTGGCCCCAAGCAGGGCGGGTTTGTATGATTTTGGCGGCTCCAGCGCCCCGATCTTGATGTCGAGTGGCTCCATGGCGCCGCGGTGCGCGTTGAGGATCGCTACCAGGCCCAGCGTGGCGCCTACCAGCAACAGGATGAGGCCCAGGTCGGTGGTGAGTATCGTAGCGGCGTTGATGTCGAATCCCAGAGTCTGTGGCGTTACTTTCTCGCCCCTGACCTGCCTCTGGGCGGTGACGACGGCGAAGGTGGCGGCGAGGGCCATCAGTGTCCCGCCGAGCGTCAGGAAGATCTTTACGACCCAGACTGCATCTCGATACGGGAAGATGGTGACCAGGCGCAAGGCCTGCTCGCCCACACTGGGTACTTCGGGCTCCTCCTCCCAGACGACGTCGAAAATTGATTCGGATTCGGTGTTGGCTTGTTCGGCGCAGTGGTTCTTGTACTGTATCCAATTGACTGGAATAAAGCTTTGCCGTCGTGCGAGTCTCCCTTGCTCTAATGCCAACGCTGATTTCAAATCCAAGTCGCCATTATTCCTTCGTCGAGCGCCCGGTGGCAGTCCCAACGGCTGGTCCAGGCCGTAAAGGGATGCCCTGTAGGCGACCGCTGCGTTCATGGTTGGGGGAAGGAAAGTGGTTGCTCAGGAGCACAGCTCACTTCAGCAAGAATACCCCACGCTTCCACGCCTCGGAAAGATCCACTTGTCCAGTCGCCCTTCTTATTGTAGACAGCCGCATGTTTGACTGAAGTAGATTCGCCTGCTGGAAACGAAAACATGAAGAGGTCAAAGCAGGAATCAAATGCCAAGCCCCGGTAGACACCAGCAGTGTTTCTGGACGCGCAAGGTGACTGCTGTGTGGACGTTGAACATGGGCCGGAAACCAGGACTCCGTAATTCTATTATGATCATCCTGGAGTTTTGTTTTCATGGACAGGTCCGACTTGGCAGGCGCTTCTGTGGTGTTCACCAAGGTGCCGGTACAGTTGCTGATCCACAGTGTGTCCGTTCCCCGCGGGGACGCTTTGAGTTGCTGGGGAGTACCCACCATTGTGGAACAGCAAAGTACAGATTAGGAAGTGATAGGTGAAAAAAGATATCACTTGAAACACCACAGATTCGGTGGATAGCAGGACATATCTGCAGCGCGGCCGCGTGGCAAGAGGAGAAGTCCGATTGCAGGCGAACAAGGTTGTACGTGGACGTGAACCGAAAATTTCCTCCTTTAGACATTCCTGGTCCGGGGATCCCAACTGAATCTAGAAAATCACTGTACGCTTCCCTCTTGCTCATCAGATTCTTCGAAACCCAACCTTGGTCTATCAACTGACCAAGTAATGTACGTATTCACGATTCTGTGATTGTTTATCGCTTTGATAGTCATGAGTCGGCATCATTTGCAATATCAATTTCGTTCGAAGTTTGCACCGTGCAACAGGGATTTGACTGGCCCTGAGCATGCCTGACTTGACGCTGCCGCGTTTCCAAAGCTGTCGTCCTGTCTGAGGTGACGTCTCGAGGGTTAGGATTGAAGCATCCTTCCAGGGTAAAACCTTGTCTCTGACAAGCCTTGTCGTCGATCAGATCAGCATATGATCACCGTGGCCCAGGAACCAAGTGCATTAATGCACGATGGCCGAGCCTGTTCGGTGGCTGGGATCCGAGCACGGTGACATGCCGTTTTGCTGTCTTATCTCATCATGACTGCTGGGGGTTGGACGACTTGGTTGTGCTCCCGGTGTTGGCAGCTGCGGGCCGTGCCACTGACACACCTAGTGCGGGAAATCTTCATCCTGTCTTCCCGTAGGCAGACAAGGCGAGCAGCAAGACCGAGACCTTGAATGTGCAATACACACGAGTTTTCCTTACATTCAATTTAAAATTCTAAGATCCTCAGACTTGGCTTCGACAGCCGGCTGCCGGGATCTGTCTGTCCACACTTCGAGACGCACTTTCGCAAGACCTGCGCCAGTTTATTTGATCGAGTATTGCGGATCATTCAAGTTCCAGAGACGTCATTGCGAACATCACTGTACGGAGTACTTGCACCGGTATAAGAAACCATCAGAGACATGATTCTTACTTCCCCTCAGGCATGCCGAGCTGACAAGTCAAGACCATCTTTGGTAAAAGACAGGCAGCTGTCATGGTCCGTCCAGAAGTTTAGTTCCAAGAAATTCGATGCAATCTACCCCGATTCCCAGTATCCTCTTCCACCTTGTTCGTGTATAGCCGCCCTCTCCTTCCAGGACCGTCTCATCTGATCTTGTCCTCGCTGTCGTTCGATGTTGTCGACAAGTGCGCGTCGCGTTCCATCCTCAATCCATTTGCAAATCTCCAAGTCAACTCCGAGGTCCATTTCCCAAGCAATAGGAAGGTCCCATATCACGTACCCGCACTTGCGGAGGTAGGCATGCTCTGGCCAGTAGGAAATGTCTGTCTCTGGCAACGCTTTATGAGCTTCTAGCCAAATTCGAAATGGTGCTGAAGTAAAGGCGTCCACATTGTCGTGGGTTCCCGGGTATTGCTCGCGCAGGTCCCCCGCAGCCGTTGCCGTAAGTATTGGATGCTGATGGGCTGAGCCGTCGAAAGTGGTGTACCGAATATACATGGGGTGACTGAAGTAAGTTGGCACGGGTCGCCGAAGATGGGCCGCCATTGCTACTGGAGTGCGTGGTAAACCTTTCGACTGTAAGATTTGAAGGCGCTCGTCATAGCCTCGACTGGTCTTGAGCTTGAAGAGGAAAGGCAACCCGTACGTGAGCTACAGTTGTGCGTTAGTCAACATTCTGAGGTTTCTCGTGTCCGATCATGAAGCACAGGGCACTCACGAATGCCTGCTTGTGTTCGTTTCGTCTGCCTTGGGCCAACCAGTCCACCGACGATGCGCCCCAGTGGACGTCGTGAGCAGCAACATCATCGAATGCCGTAGAAAGGACCTCATCTAGGTAGTCATGTATGCAGCAGAGCTGCTCGTTAACCCAGGGAGGAAAGGGATCGATGAAATGTTTCTGCACATAAAAGTTTCGCGTTGGCCTAACCCATTTTCCTGGATTAAAGTCGACCTCGCTTCGGAACAGCAGGCTACAGTACATTTGGAAGCGGTATAGAGCGCGTCTTATTCGGAACAATTCCGTCTTCGAAGGGCGAACTCCGTCGGGATCAAGTTGCCCGCCCATGGGCTCTCGCATCAGTGGCAGTCGCTCGCGGTAAAAGCACCGGCAGAAATACTCGACAAGGTAGTAGGTCTTACTGATGGTGCTTGCTATAGTTATTGCGTCCATAGACCCATAGGATGGATTATCTTGTCGACCCGTAGCGTTCGAGATTCTGGTGCCGTCCACACTTTCGCTAAAGATCCAATCCAGAGGCCATTCTTGAGAGAGCACGCCGTTGTGCTCACCATCGACTCTTTTGAAAGCCGACTTCAGTAGAGTGCAGACTTCTCTCACATGATCGATATCCACGAATTTGGCCTTGAAGGCTGCTTCTGCATAGTGAAGGAGCTCAAGAGGGATTTGATTTCTTAATATGGTTCGCACAATGTGTTTCTTGTCGTCACGGAAAGAACGATAAAACAGAGAGTGGCTTAGTATGGCCGAGCCCAGTGACTGCATGGAATCCACCTGCGCCAGAACCATAGAGACCAGATGCAAAGGTAGTTCGAGAAGAGGTGGTGGATAAGACATTTTCAAATTTGGAAGAGGTCAGAGTCAATCGTTGATGCAACACATCAAAATCAATAGTGAAGTAAGGACCGCGAATAGTCTCGGTTTATTCTGTTCCCAAATTCTAGTTGGGGTTGAGTGGGTGATGACTCACGTAGGTGTGGTGCCTATCAGGCCGGCATGATGGACAACCAACAAGAATTGTGGATCAGCCGCAACTACCGGTGGACGCCCTTGATTTGCTGGCAGCCTGAAGCCTGTCTTTGGATGCAACCTTGTCTTTCTGTAAATAGAGTCTTTGTCGATGGACTGGAAAAAAAGGTCCGGTTGCTCCATATACAACCTTCCCAACATGGTTTTCGGCAGAATGTGTGTGGCGGCAGTGGTAGGGCCTCCCTCACCAGAGATACCTGCAACGTCAAGGGGTAAACGCCTGAGGATTCCACAGAGATACTACTTTTTTGCACCCTTGGCGTTTAATAGGAGCCATTAAGGCTTAATTTCGCCTCCACATGTGCCTAGGCGCCAGCATCCTTACGTTAGTGCTTACATCTTTAGTTTCAGTACGGATATAAGAATACTCAGCTGCTTTTGAAGAACTTCGGTGATGGCAGCCTGGTAAACCACTTTTTTTGGCACATTCTTCATCTCAAATTCAATATAATGCCAGGTCTACGAGAGGGCCTCAGGACGGTGGGACAGGTAATTAAGCGTACCATATCCGAGAAGTTGAAGTTACACAGTGAGCCTGGCTCAGACGACGACGAGAGCACCCGCGACGAAAGTGCGCCTGGGTCTGCGGCACCAAGTGCGAATTATCAGTACGAAGGCCTTCCCGGCGCAACATTCATTCGACTTCTCAGGCTTCAGCCCGGGAAAGGTCGTGACCTGGTTCGGTGCGAAGTCACTCTGGCCGATTTGAAAATCTGCAGCGGCCAGTATGAGGCCCTCAGTTACGTCTGGGGACCAGCAGAAGGGCAGTTGCGGATCCATATCGACGACGCCGGTCTTGAGATCCAACCAAATCTACACGGCGCTCTCATGGACTTGCGATCCCCCGAAACGCCCCGCCTTCTCTGGATCGATGCTATCTGCATCAATCAATCCGATGACCGGGAGCGCGAAACGCAGGTACCTCTGATGTGCGAAATATATCGCAGCGCATCGCGTACCATTTGCTACCTGGGTCCGGAATTGAAGACGAAGACCCGAAAAGCATATGCCATGTTACAGGATCTCGCCGAGGAAGCAAAGCTGCACCCAACCAACGACGCTACAACGGTGCCGAGCTTCATCAATCATGTGCCCATCAATCCTGTCCAGAGCGACTTGCAGGAGAAGTATTCGGCAGACGATACCATACTACATATAGCATCATGCGAATGGTGGTTCCGAGCCTGGACGGTACAAGAGTCGCTACTCTCTATCAATGCTGTCATGGTGATAGGTCGAAGAAGCATGGAGTGGAGAGATTTTCGCGCTGCAATAGACCATGGCTTCAACATCCAGATATGGAGTCCTATTCACTTTGGTCACATCAAAGACGACATCATCGTTCCATATCTATCCCTGCGCGCTCTCGAGAATCGGCAGCGTCGTCAACAGGAGCAGTCCAGCTCGCCAGCGCACGAACTTCTGAATCTTCTGATCCACTGCAGACACAGAGCCTCGAAGGATCCGAAAGACAAGATCTACGCCTTGCTTGGCCTCCTCCGCTACGCCAACTCTCACGCGATGAATGCAACCGAGCCCCAGGAGCTATTCATCAAGCCGGATTACCAACTGCCAGTTGTCGAAGTCTACCGCCAAGTCAGTCAGGAACTCATTGAGAAGCTCGACAACCTGGATGTCATGGGGGTGACTCCTAAATCCACCCGTCCAGGACTACCGTCATGGGTTACAGACTGGAGTGTTACAGACCATATCAGCTCGCCGCTTACACAGGACTCAATGGACCGAGATCGCTCGACACATGCTAGCAAAGGAGTGAAAGGGATCTTTCGGTTTCTCGAAGATGGAAAGTCTATCGTCCTCAACGGCTGCGAGCTGACCTCAGTGCAGCATCTTGCAGATGCACTTCGGTACATGAAAGTCACAACGGCCCTAGTGCCTATAAATGCGAAGACTTTGGAGCCAGTGCTCGCTCAGCAGGACTCGTTGGAGAAAAGTCCAGTTGAGTCCATACACCCAAGCGAAAAGAACTCCATCAGCACCGAGGCGAGATTCGAGCAGCTAGTAGCGGCTGCCAAAAACATGTACATCAACCCGGAGGAGCGTTCCCAGAGAGTATGGCGGGGTATGAGGCGGATACAAGAGGGTCTTCAAGACTTGACAGGCAGATACAAGTTCGAAGCCTTTGAAGGTGGACTCAAATTCAAAGACTTCGCAAATGCCTTCCAGGTATTGTTCGCCTGGGAGAGGTTCTCCCGCGCCCATGCACCTGCGCCAAGCAGAGAGGGAGAGCCAATCAAGCAGACCGGCAAGCCGTCAGACTTGTACTGGCAGACTCTTTGCGCAGGAACCTATGAGGATGGAAAGGTAGAAAAGACCAAAGCACTGTTTGATGAGTGGTCGCAGAAGCTACAGCCCGTTCGATCACTTTTCGAACACCATCCTCAAGCCGTCGAGGAGATGCCCTCGGTGGTCTTATTCTCGTACCTAAAGGCGTTTTGGACAGCATACAGTCCTTTCTGGCAATATATGGCGTGCGCCAACGATCGACGGCTGGGGAGCGCTGTCAATGGGTGGCTTTGTCTTCTCCCCGCGGAAGCCGAGGTTGGGGACAGGATCATCTTGGCTCGAGGAGGTCGTGTTCCTTTGGTGATACGGCCGCTGAAAGACGATGATGGATGTTTCACGTTCGTTGGAGAAGCGTACATCCACGGGATTATGGACGGAGAGGCTTTTGACGAGGAAGAGTGCAAGGATATCCGGATCTGTTAGATATTGTGAAATGTATGTGTACCATGTATCTCATCCGCGCTTTGTCGCTGCTCACGTAACACCACTTGGCGAGCTCAGCTTATAATACTTCCCCGCTGATTGCTCGCCCGCGGCCGTGCCCGTGCTCGCCTTAATACTGACAGCTAGACACTGCCACGCATTGGTAATGTTAAAGATAAGTGACTTTGTTTTCAATTCGTATACGTGCGCTTCTTAAGCAGTATATATGCGGTCCCTATATGCAGTAGTAATCAAACGCTCAAACACCCAGCGTTAAATAAAAAACAATGCTCATAACAGTAGATTAAACAGATGACTGTGGCACTGGACTCGGAAAACACAGACAGCCTCGTGGCAGCCTCGTGACAACCGCACAGACGATGCATGGATAACTCCCACCCGCACTTAGGATTCTTCCACCTGGGGATAGATGAGATGAAAGGGGACTGACCCTTTGCGAAGATCTTGACTTTGCACCTTTTTTTGACCACTAGTAGGGTGCCTGGTTGCCTGGATATCCCGCTTCGCTCTAGAGCTCTCGGACCTTCGACGACAGCCGCTCGCTAGTTGGTCATGCTTGCACCGATGCAGTATGGCGGCCCACGCCGTCCGACAGCTGAGGGCGTGGCGGGCTTGGCGGGAAGACGAACGGGGGCCAGAACCCGGGGCTGATCGGTGCTGGCGGCTGGAAACTGGGTGGCGTATTGCGACGGCCGTATAACAACACGGCACGGATACCCCGGCGACGGCAGCTGAGTTCTTTGTTGATCCTGCACGGCTCCGGGCTGCGCTAAACTTTCAATAGAACGTGTCGAGGATAGAGCCCCATGTGGCCCGTATTCTCGGGATTCCAATGGGACTCGCCACTCCTGCCAAGGCTGAGCCGGGACCTCTTTCTACCTCTCCCCAGGCCCAGGCTCACGGGTCAACGTGCCTGGACCTGGAACTACCGGTCAAGCGCCCTCTCCAGCTCGACTGTCAGCTCGACCGTGGGAGGGACCAGCCCCGGGGAAGACGAGGATCTACAGCCCGAGAGACCCAACGACGTGGTTCGACCATGTGCGGAATCCCTGGATGTTGGGCTACAGTCCGAGCCACGAGAATCTTCTATATCAAGGTCGTGATGCTCCCTCAATCTTGGAGTTAATTTTAATTATCATCCTCCTCAACAACAGCATCCCGAGCTCGAGGTTATCACCCACGCTCCATTCTCACTCGTTTTGAGCATAATCTTCCTCTTCTATTCTCCTCCACACATAGACTGAACACTTAAACACTTACACGCTTCACGATGCGTGCCAAGTTCTTCACTGCCCTGATGGGCATGGCAGGCATTGCCTCCGCCGCTCCCCAGGCGGCCACTCCTGTGGCGCCCACTTCGTCCGCTTCTACCTCCTCCGCCCTTTCTAGCTCCACCTCGTCAGTTGCTGGTGCTTCTTCTTCTTCTTCCTCTTCTGCCGCCGCTGCTTCCAGCAACGCAGCCTCTGCAGGCACCGCGGCCACCGTGGCCGCCGCCCCGGTAGCTATTACCAAGATCGACAACAAGGTCCTGATCCTGGCCCGTGACGCCGATGGGGCTAGCTCGGCCTCTGCCGGACTCGTCGCCTACGGAATTCCCTTCGAGTCGGTCATCATTCCTCAGGCGGGCGGCGCTATCCCCACACTCAACGCCACCGCAACCGAGGGCAAGTACTCGGGCATCATCATCATCGATGCCGTCTCGTACCAATACGCCGATGGCTGGCGGTCAGCCGTCACCGACGCCCAGTGGAACACACTCTGGGCGTATCAGGCCAGCTTCAAGGTCCGCATGGTCCGTATCAACGAGTTCCCGGGCCCAGCCTTTGGTGTGACCATCCACCCCTCTGGCGGCTGCTGTAATACCGGCGTCGAGCAGCTCATCAGCTTCACCAACACGAGCTCCTTCCCTACTGCTAACCTCAAGCTGTAAGTGCCTTCTCGTCTGCCTCCTATTCTCTGTCCCGGACTTCACTCTCTAACACCTTAGCAGCAACGCAGGCATCACCAGCCAAGGCCTGTACCACTACCCGGCCAACATCACCGATCCCGCGACCACTTCGCAGGTTGCCAAGTTCGGCCCCGGCGGCGCCTACACTACCGACACGGTTGCAGCCGTCGTGAACAAGTTCCCCACCGGCCGTGAGCAGTTTGTCTGGTTTACCAGCTGGGCTCCCGCCTGGTCGGCCACGTCCAACTATCTCCAGCACGCCCACATCCACTGGATGACCCGTGGCATCTTCCTGGGCAAGCGCAAGACGTACCTGAGCACCCAGGTCGACGATCTCCAGCTTGCGACCGACATGTACTACCCTGCCGGTAAAACCTACAAGAGCACGACGGCGGACCTCGAAGGCCACATCACCTGGATGGCTGATCTCAACAAGCGGCTGCCCGCCGGCTCCAACTTCAAGGTCGAGCTCGCCCACAACGGCAACGGAGATATCGAGGCCGCCAACGTCAACACCAACACCGTCTGCAAACCCGCCTACGCCGTCGAGTACGACGAGGTCCCCGACACCACGCTCGAGTTCCAGAAGCAACTCGGTACCGGCGTCGACCGCTGGCCCAAGGAGTTCACCACCTACCCCTGGTCTCTTGCCTGCGCCCAGCGTGACGCCTTCGCAAAGTGGTTCAACACGCCGGCCAAGCTCAACACCTTCATGCACCTGTCGCACACTTTCTCGCACATGGAGCTCAACAATGCCACGTACAACGACGCCAAGCGCGAGATCCAGTTCAACCAGGCCTGGATGAAGCAGATGGGCATCTCCGCGGCCACCTCCTTCTCGGCCAAGGGCCTTGTTCCTCCCGCCATCACCGGCTTGCACAACGGCGACGTTATCAGGGCCTGGATGGACTCTGGCCTGACCAGCGTTGTTGGTGACAACACCCGCCCTGTCCTCAAGAACACCCAGAGCAAGTACTACCCGCTCACCTCGACAGTCGCGGGCAACGGCTACGACGGCCTGACAATTATTCCTCGATACGCCACGACCATCTACTACAACTGCGACACCCCCGAGTGTACCACCAAGGAGTGGATCGACACATCCGCCGGCAAGGGCGGCTTCACCGACCTCCTCGCGCTCGCAAAGGCCGATAACACCCGCTACCTCTTCAGCCTGCAGGCCGACCCCTACATGTTCCACCAGGCCAACATGAGGCAGGCCAACATGCCCTCCATGACCATCGGCACCAAGACGGCCAAGATGTCCCTGCTCATGGCCTGGACCGAGACCATCGCCCAGGAGATGACCCGCCTGACCAACTGGCCCATCGTCTCCCTCAAGCACGACGACATCGCCCAGTACTTCCTCGCCAAGCGCACCCTGGACGGCTGCAACCCCTCGCTGTCCTACGGCTTCGGCGCCGACGGCGCCACCATCACCTCTGTCACCGTCAGCGCCACAGGCAACACGTGTTCGGTGCCCGTCCCCGTCACCATCCCCGCCGGCACCACCACCGGCGGCACTGTCACCAGCGACAAGGTCGGCACTGAGCCCCCCATCCAGTGGGTCACCCTCACGGGCCAGCCTGTCACCCTTCAGCTCTCCGCCGGCGTCAAAGTCTAGATCGCTTGCATCGTGGCGCTTAGATACACCTACACAGAATACGATATTGAAAAGAGTCTGTTTCTACTGTGTATATATATAAAATTTTAAAAGGAGGACACCTTTACATTTCTTTGTTTGGCAGATTATTTTACAGTTGTTCATGAAGATTCTAAACAAGTAAAAGTTTCGAGCTATTACTTTTCAAATAATAATAATTCTATATACTTGCAGCTCATCTCTTGTGTGTCTAAGACTGTGAACTTGCGCTCTTTACCAACAATTTCATTTGAACTGTTCTTATGGCTCAGTGACTTTATGCGTAGTTGGATATATTACGTTACTCAAGTCGAGTATATTGCTGCTGAAGTCAGGCAATTCCTTATGGAAAATTAGGCAGTCTTCGATTTATGTATATGTGTATTCTATGCAGTGTGCGTTATGCCAGCCAAAGGATTGGATAATTATTCCGTCTTGTTACATTGGCTACCGCAAGCAGAGATGGATAGACCCGAGAGATCGCTGGGCGTTTCTGGAGAAGGAGCGGGGACGCCCGACCTTAGGGCATCATTGTCCCGGATGCCGAATAAAAAAAAACCGCATGGGCGCATCCCATACATTTCAATGTTGTAACTGATTTAACAATCCAGGATCTCAGATGCTCGATTATCTGTTGCGCTTTGAAGGTCATTAGGAAGATGCATCCCAGAGCATTCACGATCCTGGGCACTGCCTGTCTATTTCTTCTTGGAAGATCCACTTCATCATGCACAACCGACGATGACTGCAGCCTTAACGGCGTTTGCTCCCTGACGACCGGGTCATGCATATGCGATCCAGGATGGAAATCGGAGGACTGTGGGCAGCTTGATCTCATGCCCGCCACGAGATGGACCGGTTACAATTACACCAACGTCACACTCCCCGATTACTATAGCACCAAAGGAGGAAACTCTTCATGGGGTGGCCAGATCATTCAAGACCAGCAGGAAAAGGGACTTTTCCACCTCATAATCTCACAATTTGCACATGGATGTGGACTCTCAGGCTGGAGACCATTCAGCACCGTTATAAGGGCAGAGTCTAGGACAGGGCCACTCGGTCCATATCACTACGCCCAGGAACTGCTTGGCCCTTTCCGCCACAACCCGACGACGATCTGGAGTCCTGCAGACAACCAATACCTCCTATACACAATCGGCATAGAGACACAAACGCCAACGACATGCAGATCATTCAAGTGGGCCAACAACATCTCAGTCTCGAGCGCCCCCGACGTGCGCGGGCCCTGGTCCGCCCCGCAGGTGCTGATCAACGGGACCAACCCGACCCCCTGGCCGCTGTGGACCACCGAGGACCCCACGCCCGAGATGATACTCGGCGCCGAGGACAACAAGATCCACGCGGCCGACACCTTCGCGGGCCCTTACAGCCTCGTCAAGACGATGCCCTGGAACACGTCCGACTACAGCGATCACTGGACCGAGGACCCGTTCCTGTGGCGCGACAGGCGGGGGAACTGGCACATCCTGTGCCACTGGATGATCGACATCGCAGAGAGGGGCGAGAAGTTCCCCCGCGTCGGCGGCCACATGTTCTCGCGGAGCTTGACGGGGGACTGGACTTTCAAGCTGCAGCCGGCGTATACCACGGGCGTCGAGTTCACCGATGGTGGGAGGACGGATTATTATCGCAGGGAGCGGCCTAAGTTGTTCTTTAGTGATGATGGGCTGCTCACGCCACTTTACCTCGTCAACGGGGTGCAGGAGTTCAATAGTTCGGGTAGTTATACGCTGATACAACCGATCGGAAAGGGTGCGGAGGTATTTGCGAGAGATTTGGGCTTTTGATAAGCTCGTGTGTCTCGCATGGCGATGAGGAAAATGGAGACTTGGAATCCTGGGGCGGGTGGAAGACACGAGGCCGAGGAAATGCAGTGCCAATGATACAGAATAACGCTGTGGACAAATCGAACCTCCATTTCAATTCGTCAAACCGATCGCACCAATCAATCTAGAGAAGTAACTTTCATTCTGGGTATATGATGCTAAACTTTTTCCCAACCCTTGATCCCCACAATACGCCTCCCAAAGCCAAACCCAACCGTCTAAGTCTAAAATCTAGTGTTTTGTCCGTGACAGATCTATCTCCCGCTCATGTCAACCGACACGTATGTTCCCAAAAGTACCCCCTTGCGCAGCTTAGAGCTTGGCGGTGCAGCTCGAATCCTCCCCCGTGGCACCCGCGGCCGTGCAGGCCTCGCGGAAGCTGCAGTTGTCGAGCCCGTTGTCCTCGAGGCCCATGAAGCCGGAGCTGGAGGAGCCGGTGAAGTGGCACTCCTGGACTCCTCCCAGGCCGATGAGGTCCTTGTGTGGCTCGCTCTGGGCGTAGCACGCGAGGCCCGTCGCAATGTTGTCTGGGGTCCCGTCGGCGTTGGTGCACATGCAGACCTGGTAGAGGGCGCACGCCTGGCTGCCGGTGGCGAAGAGGAGGGCGGTGACTGTGGAGAACTTCATGGTTGTTGTTTTGGTGTTGGATGTTTTGATTTATTTTGCTCTTTGGCTGTTTTCTATTCGCAAACACAAATGAGTGTGGTGATGCACTGGTTTGAGTCGTGTATTGAAGAATATAAAAGAGTGTGTTGATTTAGTGAATTAGGTGGATGATGTTGATGATTCACCTGGTAACTATACGCTGGACTCGTCGATCATTTTATATCTTGATGTTGTCCCGTCGCAAACCGCAAGCTCGGCCTCTGCATCTATTCTCGCAGTCCGGGCGTGTGGGTCACCTGCGGGTGGGAGAGGAGTTCGGATGAAAATAGAGTCATTCACCCCTAATATCATCAGTGAAGTATTAACTTTCGGGGATGCCACTTGTGTGAGTGCCGATCTCTCTTGAATTGAGACAAGCAGAGTACCTTGATTGACTTACTAATGACACAGCCTACATACGTTGGAAGAGGAAAATTTACAGTGCACTTTGCTTGCAGACTGTCAAATCTTTTCCCCCAATCCAGTTCAAATAGAGCAAGACGATGGTAAGCAGAACGCAAAAATAGAATTGATAACTAATACTTGATCATCAATACATCAACACATCAACACAATGAAGATATCCTAGGCTGCGATCATTGTGTTAAGTGGTGACTTTTAATAGATACTTCATCGAGCATATACCATGTAAAAATTGTGGGACACATTGGACAAATTGAGAGCTGACACCACCACAAGGCTGAACAGGATGCCAAGATGCAGATCTCTCTGTTCACTTACCCCAACAGCACTCAGAAGCAGGCCAACCGGTTGCCCCGGTGGATTTGACTCATGCACCCCAAGAAAGCAGTTCATCTTACATTTGAAGGATATGTAGTTAGGCACGCAGGACCGCAAGCCACAGACCACTGACTCGACACTCAAAATCGAGATCAAAGCGACCTAGACCGCCTGGACAACATGATCTTCTTCTCCGAAGCTTGGTTGTCGGGAAGGAGTCAGTCAGGCAGCTATGAGAAACTTTTGCAAGAAAGAATCCAGAACTGCAATTTAAGCTTGTGTGTGATATATTAACGCTTTGATGGGGACGACGTATGTTGCTTTGTTTCCAACCCACACACTTTGCCCATTTGCCGGATATACACTTAGCCGACGTTTTTCTCCTTTCGATATGCTGCACATGTAAAAGCTGGCTGTGGTGGGCAGAGCTATCTGAAGCCCCCTTGAAAATTTCAGCAAGGCAGAACAGTTATATTTATCTCACAGCAACACAAGCTACATTTCATCTGCTCATGCCGGCCCTCAAGCGGGCATGTTTCGATGTGCTTGCCCTGTGTCTCCCAACACTTAAATTTCCGTCGTGAGCAGGTGGCATGCCGGATCAAATCCGTGTCGCTATTTTGCATGAATTGAAGGGTCCCTTTCGATGACTGATTGCATTGCTTGAAAGCAAGGGACACTTGGCTTGATACAGCCTGCGAATAAAGACAGTCATACCAGTCCCTAAAATGTGGTCTAGAGTTTCTCGACATCGCCTGAAGACGGAAGCATGATGAAGATGGCAACCTTACCCGATATCTGTGAATACGGACTAGTCTCCAGCACGGGTAAAGGATGGTCGAAGATGTATTGTATTGGAATGGAAAGCTTGTATGAGGCCTCGTGTATGATGACACCATTCGGAGAATCTTCTGCGGTGATGACCTTTGTGTATGCTAAGCCGAAGCCACAAGAGGCAGACTGTCAAACCTCTCCACCATCCTGAACCACGGAATGCATGTGTTCATCACAAGTGATGCGGGATTCTAGCCCCAGCCTCTAAGCCAACTACCGCATGCCTGATTGTCCACTCAGTGCTTCTTCTTAGCCGCCTTGCTCTCCTCCATGCGCGCTAGGATCTCGGCCTCCTCGTCCTCGATGGCCTTGTCGATCTTCGCGCCGCGCGAGGGCTCGTTGCCGTGCATCTTGGCGGGGAGGGTGGGGTCGTGCGCGCCGGCGATCTGCTCCTCGGTCTTCTTCTTGCCGCTGCCGTCCTCGGGGTCGTTCTGGTCCTTGGCGGCCGCGAGGCGGTTGGCTATGCTGCGCTCGTCCTCTGTTTGGGAGAAGGGGGGCAAGGTCAGCTTGACTCGTTGTTCACTTTGTGCAAACAATGGACTGATTCCACAGTTGGTGGTGGGGAGTGGGGAGGTGACTGCTTACTGGAGTCGTTGTCCTGGTGGGAGTTCTCCTTCCCCTCCTCGTAGGGCACGGGCTGGTCATCGTGCTTCGACTCGTCCGCGTTTCCTGACATTTTGATGTTTGTTTTGAATTTGTTTTGGAGTTTTCAAAGGTTGAGGCAAGACGACGAGTTTGGCGGTGTAGAGACGAACTTGGTGGGGGGCTGATGGTGAATTTATACGGCTGGGGTCAAGGGCGAGGTTGTTTGCTCACACAAGAGCTAGTCTATTTGCTTCATGATGTCATAGCCTGACGACAGTGCCATTGGGCCTCATCGCAAGGGACCGTCTGAGACAGCTGCTGCAGTGTAACCCGCTAGGAAGATGTCTAGACCAGCTAGCGCCCGCGAGGTCGATCTCCATCCCGTCTTGGGGCAAGCCGCTAGGCAGCTTTGGAAGGAGGTACGGGGGAGTTAAAGGACAAGGTAGCTGTTCAGGGGTTCAAAAACATGGAGGTGGGCATTCACAGGAAAACGTGTCACTACAGTGAGGCTGGCAGTGTGGTCTGGGTAAGGCTACATGCCAACGGTTGGCCAGTCTTCGGATTTCGAAGCTCACCAAGCAGTTCAGTTACGACACCTTGTGTGATGAAAACACGTGCAACGAAGTCGAGGACAGTCCTTTTGGGACAAGATGTGAGAAGGTTCCGTTTGTTTGGCACACCTAGAAACGTATCAATGTTTGTTGACGCCATTTCGCTGGGGCGTGATGGTGCTGCACGAAATGGCTTTGCCCCGTTGGGCCGTTGGGGAATGAAAATATCAGCTCGTTCAATCGTTAAACGAAGTCAGGCGCTGATTTATAAAACCTTGCTGACGCTGCATGCCTACACCATGTTGGGGGAGGCTCAAGTCGCTCGTATATTTTGTATTTACCGATGGCAAGTTGCTTCTGCTAATGTCAGAAAGACTCCAAGGTCTATAGGTCGTGGGTGATTGAAATGCGAAATTAATCTAGGGGCTCGAAACATTGAATAGCACCAAGCTTGCTCGAATAATATGGACATTGTCAATTATCTGCTCAGAGTGATTGCAACCCATACCGGGTTTTGTCGATCAGTGAGTCCACCACCATTTGATTCTCCTCAGTTGAGGCTCACCCGGACCGGCTTTGCAGCTCCCTACACCACAATCCCTTTATTTTCCCAAACGCCGACGCGTTGCAAGACGCTTGGAAGGGCATCTAAAGTCTGGAAGTACCTGCAAAGGCAGGTTCGTTGGCTTTTTTTTTTTTTATATAGTCGTGCAGAAGAACCATGTCGAAATGATTCACCAGACTGCCGCAGTCACACCAGCAATCAATCAGCTGGAGTGCCATCCATGCCTCCAGCAGGCCCATGACCACATCTCCTGGCTCTGAGAACAACGCAACGTGGCCTCGTCATTCAAGGAGCTAATACCAATCACTGAGATTTTGGACCGTGGCCCCGATGTTGTACCCATAATGGCTGCTTTTCTCGATGTTGCAATCAGTTCAATTCTGCTCTAATGGAGATTTGACCAGCAAAACCTAATACTGACATAATGAATGACCATCTCAAAGCACTCCATCACACTTTGATAAGGAAATAGAGGGGTATATCACCGGGTTGGCTTCTTGACGCCGATGATAGATCCCGGCTTTCCACACGGAACATAAGAATTCGATCCGGGCTAGCTCGAGTACCTGTCATTGTTTACGATCTGACGAAATTGTGGCAAGGTAGCAAGGATGGCAGAAACGGGGGAGAAATTGATGGGTACATTGCGACCGCGTCGAATAACACCGACTCCGGGTTGCTGTGCAAGCTCGCCTGGCAGAACCCCTGGACGCAGCAGCAGTGAGGTCAGGAGGTGGCAATTAATATGCAAGTGGCAATGAGAAATAGCATTTTGATGGAGAAACGCACATGTTCAGTCTGCCATATCATATACGACTAGTATGGAACATTCAATAGCGAATAAAATTGACACGTCACTGTACTACGTACGGTATAGTGATTGTTCCTATCCATTTTAGTCTTTGTATTCTTCAGCCCAAAATAAAGTGGATGTGGCTTAGTTACCCGGTCGATCACATGACCTGTATCAATTGTTCTGGTACGTCCCTCTGTGTAAAGAGTATCTCTGTTTACCACTTCTGGCATGAAGTCGGTCAATAGTTTTCAATTCCGGATGGAATCATTACATCAGGAGACTTGTCACGGCAATTTCGGTGTGATCATCTCTATGTGCGACCCTGGCAAGCGTGGCTCAGGCATTTCGGGCTCAAAGTTCCATGGAACGGAGATTCTGGAACGAGGTCTGTGCTCTGCCAGGTGCAGACGGTGGTATAATTTATACCTCTCTGCATCCAAATTAATCATGTCTCCGTCTGTAGTTTCAGATGATATCCCCAACCATCTGATCCAATATATCGTCTTCGGACCTTCTGGAAAAATGTCTGCTACAACGACTTTCAACAGAACAGATGGTGTTTCGACTCGGTCGAAAATGAACATGCCCAAGAGAGACGATTTACTACCTTACGAGGTCAGTGGCTGGAATGCAGCCCCTCTGCAGTCTCGAAGGAACGTTCGCACCAACTGGCCTCTGGAAATTGAAGATGCCAAAGCTTTTAGGCCTCCCCTCTCGCTGAAGACTAGCCCAACTGATACCAGTACACGCTCGCCACAATATGAACTTGGCCATAAGAGACAGCCACATTCAGCGTATACGTATAGCACGTTTCCATCAATATCCCCAAAATTTATCAGGGATGGAGAGAGGCGAAACAGTACATGGGCCGTCCCACGACGAGCATACGTTCCGTCCACCCCCCACGACGACAATCCACGCTGCAACATCCTCTACGTCAGCAACCTCCCCATGGAGACATCAGAGGACGAGCTGGAGAGCATCTTCTCCATGCAGCCGGGCTACCAGCGGATGAGCCTGCGTGCGAGGGCAAACGGGCCCTCGTGCTTTGTTGAGTTCGACGATGTCATGAGCGCGGCAAAGGCCCTCCGTCACCTGTACGGGTGGCCGCTCAAGAACAGCAAGATGGGCGGAATCCGATTGAGCTTTTCCAAAGAACACCTTGGCGTCCAGCCTCCTCAGGTTCCTACGCCTCGGACTCCGCGGCGCGCCCCGCCGCCACCGCCTCTCATCCTGCCCGTCCGATCTCCTTCTCTTTCGGCTGGCAGACTTACAGTGACCGGACCTGTTCCTATGGTCGCCGCTCCTGAGCCCCCGAAATCATCTCTCGAGGTTGAATCCGTCAGCAGCTCGAGAATCGAGGAGTCGTTCCCAAGATTATCAGAAAACAGGTTGGATAAAGACAATCCTCCTGCCGAAGCAGAGAAAGAATTACCTAGTCATCCTCTGGCTGGTCAGGACCGTGTTTTCGACGACCTGGCTATGTACACTGTCAGAGGGCCTGATTACAAAATTGAAACCTTTGATGAATGCCGAATTTGGCTGGAGAAGTCAGTTGAGATGGAGCTTGACTGGTACCCTTTGCCTCCAATCAAGCAGCCTTTAAGGTTTTCGCAGTGCCGACTGGTATGGACGGTGAGTATATTACAATTTTCTTTTGGAGTGATTGGAATCGCGTAGACCTGACCTCGAGACAGTATAATGGACACCCGATGTCTATCTATCTTAACGAAGACGAGACAGAGCGATGCAGTGGGTATCTAGAAGCAATGCGCGAAAGACCGCCAGTCAGTAAGCCAGCTTTCCAATCAGAAGGGCCCGTCGTCATTTTTGCCAGAAGAGCAACATCATTTGCCTTAGCCTGGGCCCGAATCATGGCCCCAACCTGGTTAGGTTCCAGGACCGGTAGTACTAGTCGACCACACCATGCCTCCCATGGCAGCGACTCAGGACAGGGGTTGGAAAGCCACCTGTGCATCGAGAGCTATCCATCCGAGACGCAAGAGAGCACGCTTTTGAAGCTTGGATCCCTGGAGAGCATGGAGGATGACTTCGAGTTCTTTGTTCGGGCTCGACGTATGCTGGGCGATGCAGAAGGAGATTGGATACGGCAAATGTTACCATGGTCGTACCATCAAGTCAGATTGTCAAGAGTATGTCCTCAAGGCTTAATTCTCCGTTGCCATCGAGTACCTCATCCATGAATACTAACCACAGCACAGTTCCATTTTCCATCCAACGGCAGCGACCAGGTGGAAAAAGCAGGTGTGACCAGCGGGTCAGACCCCCGAGATATCTGGGGTGGATACGAATTCAAGTTTCCGAAAGGTGCAGAAATAGATGTCCACATGCGAGTATACGCCCACATACTATTGGAAGGACTTCGGTATCCAGACATCGGTCGTGGCGCCAGGACTCTGCTTGATGGTATTCCAAAGCTTAGCACACCTGTTGCATTCGAGAAGGAAACGATGGTTTACGGTTGGGGTTTCTTTGTCAGACGAAGTCTATCTATACCCAAGATTCTGGGCTGGGTGATCCTTATAATGGCCCTAGGTTTGAGCTTTATACCCTTCTTTGCGCCACTCTTTCTCATCGCAACTTTCTTCGTGTTGTTTATATTGCGGCTTGGGAGACACACAGAGCTAAGGCTATAGACACTGAAGAATTCGAATTTAAAAGCTTTGGATCTTTGTCGAGATCGCCGCCACGCGGTCACGGCATGTATGTGCTAACAAAGTGTAGGCCCAATGACAATGTGATCTCAACAATCACCCGCGGCGTACAAAGCAGGCAATGTGAGTCAAGATCAAGAATTTACCGACTCAAATAGAACTATAAGACATATTAAGCCACGCGATGAAGTTGTATAGTTTTTCGTGCTCCAAAGAAGTTACCTTGTTGCAATCCACAGGGGCCTCCGCAGTAATATTCTGGGCCATTTCATTGAAGACCGTGGCTGCGTAATTAAAATAGATTACCTACTAGGAGAGTATGTGTCACTGGGACATCAGCTGGGTCGCTCATCTCCAGTCGTTCAAAGAACCTATATGTGAGAACTTCATCGCCGGTCCAATATTGAGATTGAATACATGATCTTGTGGCAGAATACTGCACGGTACTCAATCTTCTGCGGTGGTGAAAACGTCCCTACTCTCATCATAACCCTCACCCTCATCACAGTCTCCGCTTTCCTCATGGTCAACATAGCTCGGGTCATCTGTTGGCTGGGACATCATTAGTACCTGCTCTGGATTTCGCCTCTGCCAGAGCGCTTCCTCTTCGAGAATTCGACGGCCGTGTTTCTCATCCCAATTCCGTAGAAGTGAAAGTACTGCAAAATGTCCTCTGCTCGCTGCAATACTCATTGCTCCACCCAGGCCAGCCTTTCTGCTACGCCCACCTGCTTTGAGCAGAAGCTCTACCATATCTAAATGCCCGTTGCGAACGGCAAGATCCAGTGGTCTGACAGACAGATTCCCATCATAGGGAACAATAGTCTCAAGTCCGAGTCTGCACGTAGCATTTATATCAGCGCCGTGGTCGAGGAGGAACTCAATCGTGTTTAGTGAGGCCTGGTAAACCGCCACAGCAAGACTGGTGAAACCCATTATTTGGGACGGGGGCTCGTTGACGTTAACACCCAACACATTCACAATGTACGCCAAAAAGTGAATCGGGAAGTCGGAGCTGCACGCCGCCTGTAAGGCTGTGAGACCATACAGCGGAGACCCTGGCGCATGGACATCTGCCCCTCGGCGGATAAGCTCCCGTGCCAGGCTCTCACGTCTGTGAATGATAGCAGCTTGGAGCGGGGTCGCGTTCTCAAATTGATGCACACTGGCATTGTTGCCGTAACCGCAGGCATTGAGAGGTGCTCCGGCATCAACGACTCGCAGAATCAGATCGTCGCTTGCATGCACATTCAAAAGCAGCGTAATGAGTGGTCGCCACTGTGAGAGTCGCTTCCGTGGCCAAGGATGGACTGGAGCCCCAGCATCGAGAAGTTGCTCAAAAAGTCTCTGATACTCTGGCTTGTGCTCGACAGGGTGACAATTCCATAATGACGCTTCAAGAATTGTGAGACCCTCTCCGCAGAATTCGCAACTAGCGCCCTCCTCAAGCAAAAAATTCACGATTTCTGATCGGTCGGGAGAGGCGCTGAGTAGCGCGTCATGTAACATCGAGTTGTGGCTTTGCGTGCCAGGATTGGAATGAACCTTGAAGCCCTTGCTTGAGAGGAAGCGGACAACTGCGAAACTGCAGTGACTTCGGATGCTTAGGTGGAGTAGATCCATCCCCTCTTCTTTATACTCGACATTTGCGTCAACGAGTCCTTGCATAAGCAGTGCTTCGCTTGGTAGGTCCAGTCTATGTGTTGGCAGCCAGTCCAGGTGGAATGTCGCCGCCTTGATGATGTCCAAGTCGACTTTCTTCCCAAACCCCCGAGAATATGCGATGCTTCGGATGTATTCAAGTGTCTCAAGGCTTGTTGCAATCTTGATCGGAGTATTCCATAGCCCATCCGGGCTGCGTTCGGCGGCAGGTTTCGAGTTCCGAGTTTCGAGCTCCAAATAAGATTCGTGCAGGTTGTTTAATCGACGCAGCCCTCTTCCCACCGCAGTCTCATTACTTTTCTCCCAAAACATCTTCTGTTGAACCAGTTGATGAATAGGGGAAAATTTCAAGAAAGACGAGAGGTTTTGGTGGTCGAGAAGCAGCTTCAGAACTTCCAGGTGTCCAGTCCCAGCTGCTACAATTGACGGAGTCCAAGAGAAATTACCGTTCTGATATCCTTCAAAGTGGCTCGACAAGAGACCAATATACGGATCAACTCCAATTTCTAGAAGTACCGAAGCTGTCTTCGAGTCGTTCAGGGTCGCTGAAGATAAAAGACACTCCTCCAATGTCACGCGTGTCAGGAAGGCATCATCCTTCCGATGGGCCTTGAGATAAGCGCGGAGCCCGTTGGCACCCTCCTGGGCAATTGTAAATATCTCAGCTCTACTGATGCAGGTTTCCAGGCCTCCTATCAATCGCGTCAAAGTCATCTGCAGAGACTTTCTCATCGTAGGTGGGCAGAGCATAACTAATTCGTCCCAAGTAATGGAAGAGATGTCTCGAGTGCCAGACACAGCTTGGGGGCGATGATCATGGCTGTACTGTGGAAACGCACTGCCGTTCAGGACACCACCTCGAAGGAGAAGTTCAATATAGGTCGTGATATCTTGCTTTTGTTGTGAATTCCAGTTGTAAATATGGCTCATGACTCGGCTTATCTCTTCACTCTGGAATCCAAAAGGCAGATCTTCGATTTTCCAGCCGGCATTGACGAGTATATGGAGCATGGCGATGTCGCAACGAGATGCTGCTCGTAGGACAGATGAGCTTGTCCAGTGCCTACTCTCATGGTGTTTCGCGATGGAAAGCGGCAGCATATTGCTCAGGCAAGTTTTCACAATATCCAGGCTACTACCTGACCGTGAATCGATGTTAGCAGCAACACGGACAAACACATCATGATTGAAAGAGGTGGGATTGTTGGTCCGCAAGACATGTCGAAGTCCGAATAAAACTCGAACAAGGTCTGTTATTCTGAGACGGCCCGCATTTTCGAGTAGGCTTTCATAGACTGCGCCGGCTGTCGGTGAATTGATCGAGAAGAACGCTCTCAGCAGCGCAAAGTCTGCAGAGATGCCAATCCATTTGAGAAACCAAACATCTTCTTGATGGCGATAGTTGATGTATGGATTGTTAGAGAGTGTAAAGATCTGTCGTCCAAATAATTCCCAAGATGGGTTGGCACCAAATAATCGTGGAAAGGCAGGAGCCCAGGTCTCCGCGGTCGGTATGCAGAGGTGGAGTGGACGTGATTGTGCTACAAATAAGCAACTTAGGTCTTGCCAGCGCGAATAAGTATGCAGGAAAACGTACCAAGGTCCAGAAACTGCGACATGCATCGATTGAAAGGCAAGTTTTCGCGCAGCTTCCGATATGGCGAGACATCAAGTTCACCTGCCTCAACCAGTGCTCGCTGTACTTCCCAGATGTCCTCAAAGACCACTGAAGATGAAATGATTGAATGATTGACTCCTCTACTGACAGCTTGTGGCGAGTTTGTGGGTATGCTCTTCAACTGGGGCTCGAGCGACGGAAACAGAACAGTAGCACACGCAATAGGGGATTGTGGTGGTGTTCTTATTACTAGACCGTGTGGTAGCTCTGGCGTTGCTGCAACTTAAGGTGAGAAAATGCGCAAGACATCTCGATGGGGAGGCAGAAGCAACGAACAGTGTGACGTACCCTTCCGAACGAGAGATGACTTGGGCTGGCTATTTCGGAGGAGCTCCTTGCGAAGCTTCTTCGCTTCAAATCGAGCGTTGTTCCAAATCACCTCACTTTCTTTAGATTGTCTCTTCCGATTTGATATGCGCATCGCAATAGCTCGCCACTCTTCGCGCTTCAAGTTCTTTCTGAAATGGAGAACGTCGCGTAGAGCAACCTCGTAGTCACATGGTCTATTGGAGTCAGAAATAGTCTCATTCGAAACAAGAAGATGGCTAGGATTGGTGGCCTTGGCACTCACCGCTGCGGTGGGAAAGCGTACTGATCTTCCATGGTCTGCTTCACAAGGCTGAGTCGTTTGTTTTCAACGATGTACAACCGGTAGAGAGTGTCTTTGTGCTGCAACCAAACGCTTTCGGGTAGCTTTTCGCCAAACTCATCACACTTTGGAATGCTCATCGTATCAAGCGAGATTGCAGAGGGAATTGAAAATTTGGATAGTTTTCTTGGATCGGACATGAGTCCAAGGAAAGTGCAGAGATTGAGGTCGTTCAGGCGAGAGGAATTCAGAGTCAGAAGAGGGTAGATAACCAAGTAAAGTCGACCACAACAACAGGAACGTGCCGGGCCTTATATGTGAAAACGGATCACGCCCTGATACAGCCATGGACCCGTGCAAAATTGCAGGCTTCCCAGGCAACCCCTCTTCAGACACTCGATACATGCAGCCGACCAGAATCTGACAAATCATAGCTCAGGCTCCCCCAACCTGGAACAGAGCTATCAGCACCTGCAGTTCAAGCACCAGTCACTCTTCGCGAAAGAGCAACGCCACCTCCTATCCGTTATAGCGAAGCCTGCCGCAGCCTACCTTAATAAGGGCTGTTCGTAGTGACTGCATACTTGCACTGCGCCCATCTCCTTCGAAATTTGCCTGACAAGGCTCCAAGTGGGGACACTGCGCCGGCGTTCACAAAGGAGCTGGATGCATATACCAATGATCTTGTCCTTTTTTCTCGCGTATGGTATGGTGGTACAACCTAGGGAGAGTTACACATGCTTACGGCTGGTGTCATCATGCCGGTTGAATCAAAGCATGCAGCTAACCATAATCCGGAACATTTCATTCGTGAGATTCTGGGGACTCACTCTAGGAAATAGCAGTGATCTGACCACGTAGCTACACGGTACGTAGCTGGAAGAAGGCAATCGACAGAACTAAAATTGGACAACTCCTTGATCGTCCCGCCTGCACAAGATAATCATCACTGGGGGCTCAGCTACGTACGTGCAGACCACTGTCACATGAGCTCTATGATTGGAGTCGGGGTAGAATAAAACAGTTGATAAAGTCAGGGTCAAAAGCCACGCCGCCAATGCTGCCAAGCCTTCGAATGCCACTGCCAACTGAATGGACTGAGGGTCGGGTGGTGGGCCAGGCCGTTGGTGCCGCTTCTGGTTAGATGCCCATTACTGGGTGTGTGAACAGTTGAGCCCCAAATACTGCACAGCATGGCAAACCACCACCAACAATAGCCTGAGATTGCAGACTTGAAATGATCTAGTTGCAGTGTATGTGCTATTCTGACTGAATGAGGACGACGCTACCAGCCCTCACCAACCAAGTGAAACTCCTTTCTGCGTGATGAACTTGCCCGAAGTCTCCTTCGTAGCCGTATCAACCACATTCAAGATGTCTCTGACACTATCTTCAATCGCAGAAGGAGGACCACTCTTCACGCCCCACTCCTCAGCAACAAACTGCCCCGCGCGCGTCTGCACCCACCCCGGATGCAAAGCAATAGCAATAAGCCCCTTGTCCCTATTCTGCTCAGCAACCGCCTTGGTGATAAAGTTCTGCGCCGCCTTGCTGGGCCCGTACGCGCCCGCCCCGAGGCCCTCGAGGTCCTCCACCCCGGAGATGCTGCCGACCGAGCTCGTGATCCAGACCGCCTTGGGCGCGCCCGTGGGCGACTTCTGCAGCAGCGGCCACAGGCCCTGGAACACCATCAGCGGCGCGATCGCGTTGACCTCGAAGGCGGCGCGCAGGTCCTCGGCTGTCGTCTCGGTGGCGGGGACCATGGGCTGCGCGGACCCGGCGTTGTTGATGAGCACGTCGATGTGGTCCGTGCCGCCGAGAAGGTCGCTGATTGCCTTTCGGACGTCCTGCGGGGCGATCGCGCGCGAGAAGTCCAGCTGTGCGATGCGCAGGTTGGCTTGCTGGGTGCCGATCTCCTGTTGGAGGCTACGGGCTGCTTCTTCGGACCGGACGGTGGCGACGACGATGGTGTTGGGCCGGGAGATGAGCGCTTTGACGAGGCCTAGGCCTAAGCCTCGGTTGCCGCCGGTAATGACGTACACGGTGCTTTTTGTGGCGGTCATGGTTGCTTCGGTGTAAGATAGGGTGCGAGGATGTCGTCGAGTTCAGAAGCTATCTAGAATTCATGGAGGTTCAGCTATTTAAATGCTTGGGGACATATAGATCCTTCTTGCTTATCCAGACCCACATCACCATTTAGGTCGAATTTTGTGCGGCTGACAAGTTGCTTTTATTGGCTGTTTTGCAGGTCTCGGTGCTTACGACGTTAGTTACTACCCTTGAAACTTACACCGGCCAAATACAGGGCAGCTGCTGTGTAAGTTCTGCAATCACCTCCTAGTAGTGCAAATATCTGTCTGATTTTAGACAACTTGATGTTTTATTCGTGAACTTCGAGGGGTGGGACAGCGTTTTCATGGCAAAAGTTTACGCGGGTTTACCCATCACGCAAGCAACTGCACCGATCCTTTCTCCGGCATCCTCCATCATATTCACTATGGCGTCAACGGGCACTGACCCACAGCCCGGAGTGGTTGCCTACTCTGCATCCAAGGGAGTTTTCCGCAGGTTCGTTAACGGTGCCACGTCGGGGCTTATCAAAAAGGGCATCAAACTGAAGTCGCCCCGAGTTTCCAGTACACCCCATTATTGGTGCATGGCGGCTTGGAAGAAGAGGAGGTCCACGAGCTGGGCGGTGGGCTGGAACCACAAGGGCGTATCCAGCAGCCTGGTAGCTTTGATTCTGGTGTATTTGGATCTGGCGGATGATCAGGCATCTTATGTCTGTGGAATCATTCAAGGAACTCATGGAGATATCTTGGCTGCCTGCTAGACTTTCTGATATATAGAGGAGGGGGTTCGGTGAGCAAAAGGTATTGTAGACAGCACGTGTCGCCGCTCTATTCACGACGAGTTGCCCGCATCCGCACTAAGGACCAACCGCCTGTGAAAGATCCACTGCGATCCACTTTGACAATCATGATCTGAGGCTCGGTTCTCAGCCTACGCCGCAAACTAACATCCAACATGCATATTGCACCTTGAAGGTTTCATCGCTACTGAGGGGCCGGCTTCTGCGTCGGGTTGCCTTCCGCTAGTTCGGTCAATCTCACCCGCCACGTCTTTGCGCGTAACAGTCACGCCTCTAACCCAAAGGGGAGACGATTACCTGCTTGGCAGCAACAAGAAACCTTTCGAGTTGGTCTATGGTCTGCTGCAACTCTGCGGTAACGTGCGTGCGCAGTTGTCCACCGTCCGATAGTGCCCAAGACGTAGTACTGTCTGGACTACGCATGCATACTCTTGCACTTTCCCAGGTCACTAGCCTAGCCCAATGCACATTGCACGATGTGAGGGGCCGATATCTGGGGCACCCGAGTGGACCATGCTCAGCACCAACGACCTTGATGATCGTCGCCGAGAAATTGATTCCAGTACTTTTGTCGTTGTTGGGGTGCCCTAGCGACAAAGCCGCACTGTTGGTCCTGATGAGTAGCCTGTGTACCGCAGTGCTGTCAGTCTCTCGCATGATTGAGTACCAAGTCTGGACTGGGTATATTACCGGTTCAAAAACAGAAGCGTGTCCACTGACAAACTCCTCGAACGCGGGGTCTATCCACAAATTTTCTGTCAACACCATCGATCCCATTCCTCCAGTCTAAAATTGATTACTTTCTCTTCAACTTATTGAAGCCCGTCTTGGTTCTATCCCAATCTTACCTTGCTGACTCAAGGCCGAGTCACTTCCGAAGCACTAAGTTGCGCGTCTCAATTGTATTATCCTCTCAACTGGAAAGCCGACCGACCCTGGAACATTGAGCAGAGAGCTCCTGCCACAATGGGGCTCTACAACAAGTTACCCGAGGCCATTAAAGAGGTCGATGTTATCATCGCTGGAGGTGAGCATGCTTCAAATAATTAATACCGCTGTTGTGACCTGCATTGCGGGCGTTTGGCCACATCACTAAGAAACAACCAGGTGGGACCACTGCATGCGTCGTCGCGGCAAGGCTCGCCGACACGGACCCAAAGCTATCCGTATTGCTCATAGAGGGTGGCCCGAACAACGATGACCCCACCATCGAGCACCCGGCCTTCTTCACAGCTAACCTTGCCCCAAACAGCAAGAACAGCCTGTTCTACGTGACCAAGAAGTCACCTGCGGTAGGCAACAGGGAGCTTGTCGTCCCAGCTGGTGGTGTCTTGGGGGGTGGCTCGTCGACAAACCTGATGGTCTATAGTCGTGCTCAGAGGTCCGACTTTGATTCCTGGCAGGCGCCCGGGTGGTCGGCTGACAAGATGCTGCCATACCTGCGAAAGGTGAGTTTGTACTGGCATTTCATCTCGCTGAAACACCATATGACTGACCATGTTGCAGCTTGAGACTTATGATGGGGCAGATGAGAGTGATGTGCATGGCCGCGACGGTCCAATCCATGTCTCGCGTGGGACATACAGCTCGCCAAGGATCGAAAACGAGTTCATCGAGTCTTGCTCTAAGCTTGGATGGCGAGAGGTCCCTGATCTGCAAGATATGGAATCTGTAAACGCTGTCTCTCGCGCCCAGCGCTTCATTTCCCCTGACGGCAAGCGCCAAGACGCAGCTTCGTGCTACCTCCACCCGCGGCTCCGTGATGGGGAGCACCCAAACCTCCATGTGCTCGTTGAATCACAGGTTCTACGCATCCTGTTCGATGAGAGCAACACCGCCACTGGGGTAGAATACAGACCCAACCCGCTCTTACACCCTGACGACGCGGGTCTGCTTCGCACGGTCAAGGCTAGGAAACTTGTCATTTCCTCAATTGGAGCGTGCGCTACACCGCCGCTGCTGGAGAGGTCCGGCATTGGCAACCCCAAAGTCCTCGAGGCTGCCGGGGTCTCTCTCGTTGCCGATGTGGCTGGGGTAGGGGAAGGGTACGAGGATCATCACCTACTCCTATACCCGTACCTGAACGCCTTGGCGCCTGAGGACACCCTTGATGGCCTTGTCCTTGGCAAACTAGGGAGTCCCGAGGAATTGATAAAGAGCAACAACAAGATGTTAGGCTGGAATGCCCAGGAGATCCAGGCCAAGGTCCGTCCAACTGAGGCCGAGGTTGCAGCCTTTGGTCCTGGATTCAAGGAAGCCTGGGATAAGGAGTTCAAGGACCATCCGGATAAGCCTATGGTCTTGTTCAGTGTCATAGCAGGGCATGGCTTCCCAGAGAATCCGTCCACGTTTGTCAATAGTTCTGACCCGACTACAGATTCCCCGGAGACCCCCGCCTCGCCACCGGCGACCCATCTCTCGCCGTCACAGCTTTCACCGTCTACCCATTCTCACGGGGCCACATCCACATCACAGGGCCAAACCTGGGCGACCCGCTCGACTTCGAGCATGGCTTCTTCACAGACGCAGGCGACAACGACATCAAGAAGCACATCTGGGCGTACAAGAAGCAGCGCGAGGTCATCCGCCGCATGCCCTTGTACCGCGGCGAGATGGCCCAGTGCCACCCTCCTTTCGCCCCCGGCTCCAAGGCCGCGTCCGTCGAGCTCACCGGCGGGCCGCTGCCCGCCGATGCGCCCGAAATCGAGTACTCGGCGGAGGACGACGCCGTTCTGGAGGAGTGGCTGCGCGCCAATGTGGGCACTACCTGGCACGCGCTCGGCACGTGCAAGATGCTGCCCCGGGAGCAGAATGGCGTCGTCGATGCTAGCTTGAGTGTATATGGGGTTAAGGGCCTGAAGATTGCTGATCTCAGTATTGTGCCCCGTAATGTTGCCGCCAACACTAATGACACTGCTCTGGCGGTGGGGGAGAAGGCGGCTGATATCTTCATTAAGGAGTTGGGTCTGAGCCCTGCTTGATGTGGAGCGTATCAAAGATTGGCTTGAAATCGAATATACTGTAATTTAGAGCTCAAGCCCACTTGTGTTGCAATTGAAGGTGTTCGAATTGTGATTGATTTATTATTTCCTCGTCTTGCATTTAAATTATATACTCCCATCTTCGGTGAGGAACTCAATATTCGACAGCGTTCAAGACATGTACAGTTATATACAGGCGCTCAGTCTTTGCCTTCACCAACGCGAGTGTTCTCATTTCCTCCCCAGCAGCAATTGTCCCCGTGGACCGGACAACCAGTGGTGCGTGGGCCTTCATGACCACAACCTCCGCCGTAGTGGTGTTGCGGCCTATCGGGGTCCCTGGATTTATCATAGGGGTTCACACCGCTGAGCTCAGTCGCCATGGTGTTTGCCTGATACCATCCAGGTTTACGGCGGTGCTTCTTCCCTTTGCCACTGTCACCGTCCCCTGTTCCTGGCGAAGAAGGGAAAACCGCTTCTTCACCTGGTGGCCTTGAGAAAGAGCTTGGCTTCCTACGAGGTGTCAACAATAGTGCCAACTGGCAATAAGGGAGTTAGTAACGGCGCTTGACAATCAATCTTGACAAATTTGATGCGACATACACCGGTGCACATTTTGTATTGAAACCAGTCCTCGGACTCTGTATTTAGCACTTTCAGGTCGGGTTGATGCTCAACGTAGTGACGACGGAGGGCGGTGTTAATGTTCTGTTTTTGCGCTTCTGTGTTGATCGACTGATTTTTTTTAAGAGGCAACCGGCCATCTTGAAGTATTAATGTGTACATCTCATGCTATGACGTATGAAAGTACACTACGTGTGTGCAGCCGTCATGCTTCGCTGCGAAACAGGTGAGGCCTACAGGACGCTTACCACGGACGGGAGGTAAGAGCTGACGCCTTTCAGCAGCTTGATTGGTTGCAGGTGCCGGTGCAACCCATCTACTTACCATTTAGGATTGGCCTTCGAAAACCAAACCTGATTTTCCGACCAGTTCTAGTTCTGATAGCTTCGAGCTTGAACACTGGCGGCCTTTCAGCGCGGCTGCAGTTGTGAAGATGCTCTTCTCACGTTGTCTTCATGTGCATAACCTTGTGGAATGACATTCCACATTGCATTGAGCTAACACGACAAATAAAAAACAATACCATTTACCCAACGATTCCTACTAAGGAAGTTGAAACACACAACAATGAAGAAAATATTAAGCAAAGTCCTACCTGTAGGTTCATCAATGGTCCAGTCTCTCACGAGCCAGCTGCTCAAGAGAATTTCCCTCATACAACTCATCTTCCAAGTACTTATCGAACTCCCCAGAGATATCAATAATCTCTTGCATCATGGGATAATCAAGCTGGCGATTCTGGCTCCCGGGACATTGCCGCTTCCACTTGGCAAATTGGCGTGCGGTCGTAATAGCATTGCGGATCTCCCGCCCATTCATCCTATTCTTGGCCAGTTCCGGGATATGGTCCACTAGGTCCGAGACGTCGATGTCCCCATCATTGAAACTCTGAAGGCGACGTATGAAACTACCCCAGATCTGCGTACGCTGATTTTCGTTCAGGGTCTGGTAGCGGATTGCCAGCTGAATTCGTGACTTGAAGGCCGCATCGAAATGACCGACCCGGTTACTTGTCAGGACCAAGATTCCGTCGTAATACTCCAGTACTCGAAGAAACACAGAGACAAGAGCATTGCGTTTCAGGTCTTTCAGGTTGCGCTCCTGTAAGAAAACATCGGCTTCGTCCAACAATACCACACACCCCCAAGTCTTGCCGATGTATAGGACCGATTCCAAGTAGTCCTCAACCTGCTCTGCCTCTGTTCCAATATCGCCACAGGTGACGGGATAGAGAGGTTTCCTGGCGATCTCTGCAACGCTCTCCGCCGTCAGTGTTTTCCCGGTACCTGGGCCACCATGCAAGAGCATGATCAAGCCGTTGCCTTTGCCGCTGATCAGATCAGTGGATTTCTCTGCCTCAATTTGGTTGCTGATCAAAGCCTGTATTAGATCCTTGGTCTTCTCTTTCAGGACAAGACTTTTGAATGCTTCATCATTCCAAACAACCTCGCCAATGTTGTCAACTTTCAAATCCAACCATTTCTTGCTCTTGAGGTTGAAACCCTTGATCGTTATGGGCATCATGTAGATGAATCCAGGGAAGTCCCTGTCGCTTGGGGGCTCGTCGTGGTCCATGAGTTCACGCCCAAGATCATGTCTTCCAACTTTCAGTGAAGATTGAACTCTCGTATTAGTGGGCTCGGATTGTCTTTTGCGGAGCTCCTGATACATTGACGTGTCGATCATATACCGGTCGTCTCCAGAATGATGAGAAGTTCGCTCTGGGTCTTCGTGGTAGGAGACAAAATGTCTCACACGGCATTTCCAGAACATGAGCCCTCTGTTTTGGAGCTTTTGCTGAACTTTTGGAGACGAATGAGTCAGTGGTCGGACCCCCAGATGTGCGATTTCCAGCTCCCGATCATCAACTTGCTCTAGCTGAAAAACCAATCCTCTTTCGCTGTTGGAAAAGGAACCATCGAATTCCCAAGATGAGACGCGGATATCGTACTCCATTCTCCTTTGTGTTTTACTTGAATTGAAAGTGTTCTGCCACGGCTGGCGCAGACAGGCCACTGTCATATTTTGGGGACCTTCGAGCCATGAAGTGGCAAGATAGCCTCGAATCCCTTGCTCCCCCTCCTGCACTACTAGCTCTCCTGGTTTGAACAGGTACTTGATGTATCTTTGCGTGATCTTGCCCCTCATGATCATTTTTTCAACCTCGTCCCATTCTTGGCTATAATTATCGAGGATGTAACTGATCAAGAGTCGGAACTCAGGCTGATGCTCCACATCCAAGGTGGCAACGAATTCTTTGACTGCGTGGTGGCGGTTCTGGTATATGGCAAGATATGGAGCTTTCAGAGTGATTGGATCATCACTTCCTTTCTCCTTGTCGAACCGGGTGTATTCCAAAAATCTGTTGAATGTGTTTGCGAGACCCTTTCTTACAAGCGTCACAGTCTCGGCTGAGTGCTCTAGCCACGGCTCGATATCAGAATAATCCTCACTGGAGCCTCTGTCGTTCGGTGAAATGGCGTCGTAGTCTCTAAACACAATGAAAGATATTCCCACGTGTTTCGAAAGGTACGAGGCAAGATTGGAGACTGGAAGCATGCCAGCTATGACTCTCTGGGAAGTATCTTCGCCTTCTAGGCACTGTGGTCGGTCAAGGTACAGCCTCCGTTCGTCCCTGGATCCCACTCGGTGAATGATCTGGTACCTCTCCGATTTTAGCAGAGTTTTTGATCCATTGTGCTGCTGCAAGTTTGAGATATATGCTTTCAGGGTGTCAAGGCTGGCCGCCGACTCTGAAGGGATGCCCAGAGCATCTGCAATAGATCCGATGAGATCTTCACCCATGTGTGTTTCTTGATGTCTTGTGTCTGAATCACTGCTGCTACTAGGCAGGTTTCCGTTCTCCATAGACACTTTCGTAGTGTTTTGCGCATAATACTTGGGTAATCCATTCCGGGCATCCATGGCTCTCTTTCTTTCCTGATGCTCCAAACGAAGCAATTCCCTCTGATAGTATTCCAATGGTGTGATCTCTGTAGATACCGGTTCCCACCCCGTTTCGTACGACGGTAATTCCGACTGCGACTTCCTTGTTGCCGGATGCGAAACTTGAAGTGCCTTCAAGTACAGAGCAAGTTGTTCGTATTGACTGCCACGGCTCCTGTCTCCCGAGATGGTGGAAGAGACCTTCTGTCGGAAGGGGCGGACAAGGTCATTCTCAGGAGCTGGATCGACCAATGGTTCGCCGGGGCCGTCCTCTGTCTTGGTATTTTCTACGGACTTGGTGTCCTCTTCGCTATGGGACAGAGTGGAGTCTTCTGAGCCGCTTTCTGAGTGGGATTCTTTCTCATGGACATAGCCTGATTCGGTGTCCGTCGCAGGATTGTCGTTGATTTCATCGGTTTCCTCTGGCACGTCTTCGTCGCTGTCTTTTGGCACGTCTTCGGCAGAGGCGCCGCTCAAGCTCTCGCTATCTCTTCCGAAGCTTCTCGATACGAGTGGGGTCTCAGGTCGAAGGGTTCGAGGAATCAAGGAAGGATCTCGCTGCTTTTTCGCGCTGGTCGCGCGCGAAGATCGACGTGTCCGACGACGGTCCATCGATGTTCACGTTGTTGAGTTTGATGGAGGGCAGACTCCGCTCGACATCGGGTAAGCTGGAGGATAACAATGTTGAGTCTGCCTTACCACGTTACACAACGCTAATCATGCTTGTCCCGATCACCTGCATACTGGTCTACATATTCGTGGAGGCCTCACAACCCCGCGTCTGACTGCAACTGCTTTACTTTAATATCGTGTCGACTCAAGACCTTGACTTCTTTCTCCACCGGCAGCTCCCGGGAACCATTCTATGTACTTCTCAAATCCATGACCAGAGGCGTTCCAGTAGGGCCGTGATTATTCACGGTCTACTCCCTTGGTGTTCTCGCATCTTTCTTTTCGGCGAGAGGCACCCCGACCGGCCCCAACACCAGTAGGTAAGGTAGCTGCACTGCATCACAGTCACACTGGCCAACACGGAGGCATCCTGGATCAAGTAAACGGTGCTTCGCTTCCACAAGACATGCTATGCATCCACGACTGGACAGTAGTAATATATATTACAGCATCAGACGTAAAGTCCAAACTATCAAGGCATTCTTCGACGTCCTCCCCGCCTCGCCATGTCCCATCATGCCCTCCCCAGACAATGAAGACTTCAGCTCATGGTACACGTCGGAGCATGCAGAAGATAAGTAAGGCTTCGGACATGTCGCACAGACTATGCTCGCTCTGGTCTAATGTTTCACTTTTTTCAAGGTCCCAGTTGGCTCATGCGGTATTCGAAGAGGCGGTTGGTGCCTTTTCGACGGAAATTTCCAGCGACCCTAAGAAACAAAATTGGCTCGCAGAATCGAAGCATGCTGACCTTCAAGAAGTACTGTCCGCCGTCGTCGGTGCCAAGGACCAGTACGAAAAACGGATGGGTGATTCGAGCACGCGAGATGTCCTAGTCAGCCTCTCCGAGAACCTACATCACTACAGTGCGATTATGGATGTCCTGGTTCAGCACCATCCTGAATATACATCCCTGGCATGGGGAGCTATGAAGATCTTGTTTGTGGTAAGTGCAGGTTCATACCTATATACTTTGGTTGGAAGCTATTTCGAACCTGTTTTGACCAAGTTCGCAAAAGCCAGGGAGTGGTCAACCATCAAAAGCTGGTGGTGCGGCTTGCTGCAGGTCTCACCCAGATCGCCGATATCCTGCCCCGAGCTGAGCTACTACTAAAATTGTATCCGAATCCAGAGCTCAGGCGAATCGCAGTGGAGATACACACCCAGATCTTGAGGTTTCTGCTGCGGGCGCTTGGCTGGTATAAACAGAGCAGGTTCAAGCACATTGTGGGCTCCATCACGCGTCCTGTTGAGCTTCGATACGATGACTTGCTGGAGAAAATCACTGTTCTTTCGAACAGCCTCTTCTGGATATCTTCGGCGAGCAGCCAGGCTGAGCAGCGAGATATCCATACAACGATTAAGCGACAGACACAGCGACAACTCCAACAACACCAAAACTACCAGCTCCATCTCGATCGTTTGATAGAACTTGTCCAGCAAGTCAACGAACGCACCCTGCAGAATAATGCAGTTGTGTTGCAAATGAAGGACTCAATCGCGTCTGTGGCAGCCGAGCAAGTCATCCATTCATCTGCCCAGATAGAGCTTCGCCAGCAGCTATCTCAGGTCCAGCTCGCCCAATTCTTGGATCAACTAGCGAAGACGCCTCTAAGCGACCCTATCAAGGTCTTTCGGAAAGCCTTGTCATTGCACAATATCTCGAGGGCGAAACTGGGATTGAAAGCAAAACCGTTCTGGTGGAATCACAAGATCCAAGAATGGAATTCCTCCCGAGAGTGCTCGCTCATTTTGCTAAAGGGTAAATGGGACCAACAACTTCATATACGTGGTTTCTGTGTGGAGTCTATTGCATCACTCCGAGAGGCTCAGATTCCCGTGATATGGGCTCTAAAGTCGAAAGTAGCAGCATCGAAAACCACGGCGACAACAGGGGAACCTAGCATCAATGACCTTTCTACTATTGATCTCATCAAATCCCTCATATCCCAGGCCGTCTCGATCAATAAAACGATGCACACTGATGCAACCTTGGTTCCCTGGCTGGGCACTTACTTAGAAGCGAAGACGGAAGACGAGTGGCTCACTCTTCTCATATCGGTTCTGCAAGGTATTCCGCTCCTCTACATCATTCTGGATCTGGACGTCTTCAGTCACTCTTCAACAAGCGAGGACAAAGAGTTCTGGCCGCCAGCATGCCTGAGGATATTTAGCGCGCTGTCGACAAGAGGAATCGCGACCGTCATTAGAGTAGTACTCGTCAACTACCGTCCAATGCTGAGCCAGAGGCTTAACAGTGAGTTCCAGGACATGATTGTGGACGCGGGAGCTGCCTCAAAGCAAGTGTCTAAAATGAAGGTTGCTAACGGTCGGCTCTCTGGTCGAGACACGATGCTACAATTGAGAAGCCAGGGGAGAGGCGGGAGACGTGTTATACGCAGTCGTGGGCCGGTGTAGTTTCCAGAAACAGTATTAAAATCGTCTTCTTTTCCCAGCTTCACACAAATCTTGGAAGCTGTGCTGGTCCACTGCAAGCACACTACCTCTGTATCGTTGTGATTGCGTTGCGGTTGGCCGCGTCTAATCAAATAATCATAGCCACGCAGGCCAATATTATTTACGTAGAAGGACCTCCTATCACTAGCAATCGTCAACCTTTCGCCTCTGATGGCCTCATAATCAATCAGACCCGGGACCTTGACACCATCCTCTGTGCCTGCCCAGTCCTCCCAATGGGAAAAACAACCCATGAATAAGCCTCGACATCATTCTCAAGGGCAAAGCTGTGGTATGATCCTGCTGCGACCGAGTCGATGCGAGGGATGTCTGCGCATGTTGGTAAAGTTGTGTGAGCAAATACGCCAGAAATTAACTGGCTCACCTGGTACGACCGTCGGATTTTTCAAGATACGAGCATTGCCGTGCTCCTCGAAGATGGTGTTCTCGAATGTGAAAGCCTCAGCGCGCAAGCCCACTTGGTCGCCATCTATGCGACCCCATGTGAGAAGCTTGCCGTCGTCAGTAGACGCAAGCGTGATGGTCTCCTCCAGCTATGCTGACAAATATGTATTCTTTCCAGAGTTTGAACAATGCGTTGCTTTTGGCAAGCTTTGTCCTCGCCGGCCTCGTCGAGAATGTCAGCTCGGTGTACCTAAGATTTACAACCCCATGTCATAGATACGACCTTGCACGTCCACGGCAGAATCGTGGTAAAACGCAGGTGACCACAAATGTCTTGAACAGGCTTGGCACCGCGTATGGGGATAGCGCCAGTGCTGTAAGGTCTCGGCATAGTTCAATGCTATTCCCTTCCTCGACTAGTCACCGACCCCACATTGGGATTGCCTTCATATATATCGTACGTGACAGCTGTCCGTCCACGACGAACGCTCGATTCTTCTCTAATCATTGCTCCTGGTGTCTCTGAGATTTCTTGTCCACATTCCGATTATTCGACCATAAGTCTGCCTGAAGATCATTCTTGTCCTTCACAATGTGGGGCATGGAACCTACTGAGACGGCGAGAAGTGGGCAGATCGTCAAAGTGGGAATCATAGGGTTTGTCGAGGGCTGCCAACACTTCAGCATGATGTTGGATGCTAAATGATATTAGATGCGGCTTGGTTACGCAAGTCGTCCACGTGCCCTGTATGAACTCGCTGTCCCACCTCTTCCAAGTCACATACCTCTACGATGTCTCGGAGGATGCTATAAAGCACAGCCTGGAAAAGCTCGCAGGCAATTCGAAACCGAAGACCACCAGAAACGTCGAAGAACTATGCAACGCGCCTGAAGTCGACTTGGTACTGATAGCAAGCAATCATGCTTTCCATGCATCCCAAGCATTACTTGCGCTGCAAGCCAACAAACATGTCTTCATTGAGAAGCCAATTGCCTTGACCTTGCAAGACACGGATCGCATCATCGCTGCGGACAAGGCTGCAGGCGGTGGTAAAACCATGATTGGCTACATGAGGAGATATGCGGCGGCTTTTGTGGATGCAGTGAAAGAGGTCGGGAGCATTGAACAAGTGCGTTACGCTCGCGTCCGAGACATCATCGGACCAAACTCCATCTTCGTTGGACAATCCGGCACGTTCCCAAGGACTTTCAACGATTATCGGGAGGAAGATTCCGAAGCGCTACGCAAGAAGACCACTGAAGACATCGAGCAAGCTCTTCAAACCGAGCTTGGCGTCGCCGTCACAGAGAAGACGGATTTCATGTGGCACACGCTTTCTATGCTCGGCTCACACGATTTGAGCGCCATGCGGGAGATCCTGGGCATGCCGAAAGGGGTCGTAGGATTCTCTCCCTGTGCCACTATTAGCTCGCCGTTCTGGAGGTAGGATTCTGAGACCGATTTCAAATTGACCAGGCTGACCATGATAGTGCAATATTCCAATACCCCAACTTCGCCGTCGCGTACGAGTCTGGTGTCGACCAGGTGGCACGGTTCGACGCATCGATAGAGGTCTTTGGCGACACAAAGACTGTCAAGGTGTGCATAGATACACCGTTCGTCAGAGGCCTGCCCACGACAATGGTCGTCAAGGAGACTCTACCGGACGGATCGTACCGGGAGTCCACCATTCGGCGGACATACGAGGACCCTTTTCTGCTCGAGCTACAGGAGATGCACAAATGGGTCACGGAAGGAAAGGTCCCTAAGACAACCCCGACTGATGCTCGAAAAGATCTCGAGATCTTGGGAATGCTAATGAAAGCTATTGCCGCATGATAGCTGTCATGCTACAGCCCAGCATGGACGGTCCGCGACACTGGCGAACCTTTCGTCCGGCACTTGCTTACCACTTCCGTCCTGCCCACATATCAGGTCTTTGGTAGTGTCGATAGACCGTTGAAGGAAGATTGCAAGCCCCAGTCTCTCATTACCATTCAGCTCTTGCTCCACTACGCTTTATATATCTACTTCAATTTATTGCCTAACAAGGTACGAGCACATTGCTTGCAGATGCTTGTAGTTGGATACAGCGTGGTGGCCTGGGTTCTGTGAGATCAAGCTGGTAACGCTTACGTAGAGACAATATAATCTCATTTTTTTGTATTTTTGCTTGACTGATAATAGCTCGAGCCGACTCCGTCCTGTTCATCGGCAGTAAAATCGCCACAGACACGGCATATTTACGTTGGCTGTTTCAGCTCTTATACATCGCATCTCACAGTTTCAACAAGCACAACAGACCGAACTGGAACTGGCGAACCATGAGAATCCTTTCAAGACAGCACAGCAAACCACCTCTGTCGATGTACAGAGTCTGTCAAAGTGTCCATGCAATCAAAGATCTCGCGCGAGTTTAAATCCCCCACGATTCAGCCTCTAAAACATCAGCTTTCGGTCAATCCGCTGTGATAGCACTTCCAGTCTCTGGGAATTCTCACCATTGTAATTTGTAGCCACTGCTTGATCGTAGCTCGCGTCGTTCATGGAGATGTAAGGCAAGGGTTGTCCGCCCCCAGAACAGCATTCCCCAGCTCCGTCTTTTGAAACCTGCTTCAGCCCCATGTCATAGTCCGCTCATGTTTTGCCTTCAAATCATCAAATGCAGACAGACCTTAGAGTGCCACAATTCAGCTCTACAGGCGCAACGTGTAGTTTCCAGACACTCACTCACTGCTCACTGGACCGCGAGGAGATTGCGCTCAATAGCTTTGTTCTCATCGACATCAAACTTTGAAGAAAGCCTAAGCTCTTTTGACACTGGAAAATACAAAACGGATATATGTGCCTCTTCTCAAGTTGATGCCTCCCAATTTCTTATCTGGACGCTTACCACAGTCTTCTCTTGGAAGAAATGGGCGTGGAGAGTCTGTGCCGTGTCTGACTTCTGCGGCCTTGTCAAAAATCCTCGTTCCGAGATCTTGTCCCTCAACTTTACCATGTTCTTTGACTTATGGTCAGATTACTGCCTCAGTAACGTCCTCGTGCCGCGGACATGCAGCTCTCGGGGTGTCACGGCGATGTGTGGACAAGTAGTGCCTTGGACTTAGTAGGAAACCCGAGATCATTTATCCTGCCAGGTCATTTCAATCAGAAAAGCACAGAGGTCGCAAATGTGAGCTCTCTGGTGCAAGGCATTGCACGATGTCATTGGACCATCGTTCTACTGGCGGCGGAAGAGAAGTCAGTTGTTAATTGTGAATGTATACGCTATTGAATTCCAACACTTTGATGTTCGCTGTTCATGAAAACGCTAAGAAAGGCGAGGCTACGACCGGGGCCAATACAGAAAGTCATTGAATTTGCCCCCAAGCTCTTGGATTTCCTTCGCCATTACCCGAAGGCAATCGTCATCAACTCTCAACAATGCGTTTGTGACCAGTTTGACGCGGGGCGGCGTGCGGGTCTGCGGCCCGTCGAAGACCCGCAAGTACAAGGGATTCTTCCGCTTCTTAAGCTCTTCCTCGATCCTGTCAAACAACTTCAGGAAGTGCAGCGTCACCGAGGCGTAGTTCAGGTCGAGCAATGGGACCCTGCCGGCAATTTCATCGTGGGCGTCCACTTGCGTTCCCTGCAGGAAATTGACTGTGTCTAAGACGAGCGACTCGCTTCCATCCGTGACCTGGTTGGGGCAGGGCGACTGGCTCGCGTTAGGTGGATTGCCCAGGTCGTTGTTTGAGCCGACTGCTTTCCTTTCCCTTGACAGAGCCTTCCACCCATCCACGCGCTCGAGCAGATCGTCCTCACTTAAGTATCCCGTTCCGTTTCCTTGTCTTGCGCCGAGGAAGCGATTGACAAGCACTGTGCGATCAAAATGGCGCTCGTCAGTCTCCTCGTCGACAAACTGCTTGGTTCGGCACAGATGCATGATGCCCAGGGCCGATGGTACTCTCATCTTGTCCTCGGAGACACAGTCTTTATCCCAGTTGCCTACCCTGAAAAGTATCAAGTTGCTTGCCGGTACGGAGAACCTGTTTTGGGTGGGCTCCACGGTAGCATGGATGTCTTCAGACGCTGAATGATCAATCTTGTGGCGCAAAATAAGCATCTCGGTTACCTTTGAAAGCGCGTCTGCGAAGTTGCTGGTTGGTAGCACGCGTTTATGGAAGAAAGCATTCTCGAACAGCCTTGTCAGATCTTCGTAGAGTTCCACACGCTCCGTGATGTAGCCTACTTGAACCAGCATGTTGAAGAGATGAAAGGCCAACACGGGTTCCGGTATGTGGTTCCAAAGGGAGATGCCAAAACGATAGGCAATCTCGAGTCCCTCCAAAAGCCCCACCCCGCACAAGAAGGGCGAGTACTCCCATAATCTATTGGGATTACTGGCTGAGAACCGAGATCGCGGGATACTGGGCAAATCAGACGCGTAATTCGACTCGCTAAGCCAATGTCGGAAGTTTTCAGCTTGTCTTTCAATAATCGTGGCGCTGTCCAAGTACCTGGATCTGTCGCTTGTTTCCGTGCCAGCCCTGAGCTTCCTTGCTAATTCATTAGAAGCTTCGAGGAAACCGAGGTATGGGTTGATGTTTTTGCGGTCAAGAAAGCGATCTAGATCCCGCCGTGGCAGGAAATCCTGAGCAGGTGTCACGAGAGGGTCGGCAATGTCGTCTCGCAGGGCTTTTCCATCCCACCCCCGCCAGAGGGTCAGTGAGTCGACAATGGCCTGCAGCTGGAGCATGTGGTGCGGCATGATAGATTTGGTCGTTCTAGTGCTGCCAGTTTTCTAAGCCATGGAGCAAACAAACGCAGCAAACTCGTCCAGGCCGAACAGCCGTCGGGGATCGTTCCAACGAGCCTTGAAGGTCCACTCGACTTTGCTGGGATCCCATTCCGCGTAGTTTGACGTGCTTCGTTCCAGGAAAGCGGATGTGAAGCGGTTGACCAGATCGTAAAGCCAGTTGATCGTGTAGGCGCGGCGCCAGTTGCGGCGCTCCATCTTGGGGACCCTGGCCAGGTCAAACTCGGGTTCCCATCTCCCAAGCTTCTTGGCCAGAGCTTTGGACATTTTGCCATTGTTGTTCAGCTGGAAATCGGCAATGAAGTCGATGAAGTCATAGTACGCATACATGAGGAGAAGCTCTCTCCCATCCACCTTGACTCGGTCCACTTTAGCGTCCCCGCCTGCAGTTAGAGGGCTCGCGTAGACGACAACGGACAGGGGCTCTCTGCTGTCCCTTGAATCCCGAGGCATGACGATCTCCAGCACGGCCTCGTACGAAAAGTTGTGAGAAAACTGCCGGAGGATTCCCACCTCTGAACGCTTCAGTATGGCAATGGCCATGTTTGACGCGAAACCTGCTGTGGCGCTGTTGAAGCCCTTGTGGGCTACCCTCGCCCAGAGATTTGCGAGGTGATCTCGAAGCTCGCTGCATTCTGACAGTAGCATAAAGACGGCCATTTGAAACTCCGAGTCGATTCCATTGTCGTCTTCGATGATGCGATAGGTTTCCAGAGACCCATGTTTTGACCCATGTTTCGACCCAGAACCATTACTCTTCTTGTCCTTTCCCTTGCCCTTCCTTGATCTGCGGGTCTTCGGAGGATTCTGAGTGGCGGCAGGCGGGCTTGAGGATTTGGGACTTCCCTCTTCGCTCTCATCCCGGTCCTCATTGTCATCGAGCATGGAGAACCTGTTCTCACGCACCGACTTCCGGATCTCGTCTTCCGCATCGTCCCCAGTGTCGGGGCGCTGGGCATCCGGGCTTGATTCCCACTTCTCGCCGCCTAGCAATTTAAAGGCCTTGTCGAGGGAGTCTATGAAGAACTTGTGGCTGATGTTGCTCTTCTCGATAACGGGATCTGGGTTCTCCGATGTGGTTTGCTGGAAGATGTTCCAAGCCGCCGAGCGGGCTTTGATCACAGATCGGAACAGGCGAAAGATGCAGGGGGGAACCGGAAAACAGCTTTCATTTTGGGCAATCAAATTTGCCATTTGCAAAAAGCCAGCCACAGTCGTGCAGCCTGTGTCGTTTAGTTGTATTGATGGGTCGTGTTGATGGGGTTTCGCGGTGATGATCAAGTTGGATGTCAGGATCACCCAGTAGGTAAGCAGATGGGTGTCGCGTTTGTAAGCGTCGTATTTGCTCTGAGATGGAGCCATATTGATGAAAGATATGCGATTGAATAAAAGAGAGAAGAATAAAGAACGGTGTGATTCCGCAAGCGATTGTGTGTGGTGGTGCAAGCTGACGTCTCCCGACTGTCCCGAGCCCGGTTGGGACAGACGGTGAAGTGGGCGATTCTGTCCCAGGTGCGCCTGCTCGTTTAGAGCGTGCCACATCGGCAGGTGTGAAGCTGGCATCATCCTGCCGTGCAAGCCGAATGATGAGCGGTGGGAAGGACCGTTCTACAGCCTAGCCGCTTCACAGTCCCTCAGCACTGCAGGAAGCTCAAGGACCGCCTGCCCTACCGGAGTCTCGCCCAAAATGTAGCCCATCGCACTCTGCTCAAGTGTGGTTGTTCATGATTTAAATCGGCAGGGGGAAACCTTGTGCAGACCGACCCCGTTGCAGCCCTGCACTATAAACAAAGAAAGAAAAGAAACGGCCTTTCGCCAATGATGTTTCGCAAATGATGAGTTCTTTGGAAGGTCCATGTCAGATTGGAGGGCGTTTTTACTTGTGTGGTTTTGGTCGTACCGTTTTGTTCGACCGTCCCTCCCCCGTCCCCCTGTGCCTGGCAAGCACAAGTCATGAGGGCTAGGGTTACCCAGTACTTAATTGGCTATCAACCTCACCACGCAGTCTTTGTCAACAACTCGTCTGCTGTGGGGAAGTCCCAGGGTCTCCACTTCCCACTTTCAATTCCGTTTCCCATCGACCACCGACACACCCACAGCTTACACGACTGGCGACCATTAGGACAAGCCGATATCAGATTGCGATCCCGTCTTGATTGAACTGTTCAGCTCATCACCAACAGTGCACGCCAACCTCTCTCTGGTCTTCTCAGCCGTCCTGTTCTCAAGTGTCTGCGGCGCAGCACCCAGTCTCGTTGCCCCGGCTACTCCCAAGAAGCCGTGGCCGTTTTTCGCGACCGCCTTGTACACAAACAACTCCCGGCAGCGCGATCCGCATTTAAAGCACAGCGACCCCTTCCTCCGCAAGGCCCCACCAATTTGCCGCCTAAACCACTTGCAGTCTCGATATTTCGCCGACTTCTCTCTCCCGGCGACTCTCTCTCATTTCCAAGTCACCACAATGTCGTCGCCGCCGCCAATTCAGTCGCCAGTCGGGGCCGTCGAGGCGGCCCGACGCGAAAGCCAACAGGCGGCGTATAAGCAGCTGGACGCCACTCTGAGGGAGCTCGACCGCCTCGACGTTCCCGTGCTGGAGGACTCGCACCTGCAGGCCCTGGGCATCCGCAAGCTCCCCGATATTGACGTCGACGAGCACGCGCCGTTTGACCCGGAGCCTCTATTCTTCCGACCTTACCCTCTCGATGAAGAGGAAGACCTGCCAGGATTTGTGAATGATGTACTCCTGGAGGGTTGGGAAGACACTGATCGCCAATGGACAAAGCCTTGCACGGAGTCGTACTGCCCGGGTGAGCTTATATCGCATAAGTGCCATTGCTCATGCAGCCGATACGACTGGGTGAACTCAATGGCTGGACAACTTGGTGACGGCATTTTGGGGAAGACAAAGTGGCATTACACCAAGTAAGTAAATCTCAATCTGTGCACTACCTTGACCTCGAATATCTGATCACTGACGCCAGTCCGGATATAGCTGCCTGTCAGGTGACGGTAACATGTACATAGGAGAGTATGTCTCCCACAGCTTTTGCCGCGGCTATGACCTTCTGGGCGCATACGGCACTGCCGGCTTCTACCAGCTATTTTCGACACGTCGGGACCTTGACATGAGCAAGCCGCACCTGGGTGTCGCCGTGTGCGACTCGTCTAGGAGCAGCGTGGCCACTCTCTCCAGTGAGGTAGCGGCAGCCATCACAGTGCTCAAATTTCGCTACCGCCGTGGTGATTTTGTCAATTTCCACACAATGCCTGTAAGTTTCTCCCTTGCTTCGCCTGCGTCTCTCATTCGTAGCATGTCAGGACTAATAGCCACCAGGTCATCGTCTACAGCTTTCATCACGACGAGTCTGCTCGCATCACCCAGGCGCACTGGGATGAAAATGGTCTCGTGATTCGCCACTCGAGGTTGCTCGATCTCCGCGGTGACGAACCCACAAGCGACGCCTACCTCTTAGTAAGATGGTTGGCGAATAAGCCGGTTGGAGAAACCGCCTACCAGGTGCCACAAGAGACCAACAGCCTGGGAAACGGCGAGAAAACGCGGCCAGATTGTGCCACACGTTGGGACATCAGTGTTGGGGCTTGATAGTATCATGTGGTTGCAGTTCTTAAATTTGGAACCATGTCGCTGCACTGCTATTTGTGTCGTCTCTCCATAAATCAGTTGGGCGTGATTTGAAACAAAGTCGTTTCTCCCAAGACAGATCGTTGGGGGCCTTAAACGTGCACAGGTCCCCAGCTGCTGAGGCTTTGGCGCCGTGCATGGCTGCTTCGCGCTCTGCAACAAGCGCCTGATGCAACCTTGCCCAGTCCGCATCCAAAGCATAATCCTTGCTGGCTCGCAATGGTGCAGCCCGACGAAGCCACTGCGCCACCTCACTGCGTACCTAGCGGAACGCAATTGATGAGCAGCCAATGGGCAGCGCTTGAGTATTGTCACAGAGGTGGCCGTTGGCTCGACTGCCTGGCCCTCATGCAGGCGACCAGGCCTGGCCGACCAAAATGCAGTATCTTATTTCTGGATGCAGATGTCCAAGCGAACGCCTCTCAAGACCGCAGTGACTGTGCTTCCTATTTAGAGAAGTTGAAAGCCTGTGATGATGTCTCCCGCCCGTTGCCCTGGATGATTCTTGAGAATCATTGCATGATTGTAGTCGTCTCTTTTCCGCAATAATGTCGGCCCCGTCCACCTCACAGTCTGCATCTGCATTTGAAACCAACAACTGCGGCTCATTCCTTGAAAAAAGTCCAGAACACTCGAATGCTTGGGATCGCCTTGTCCGGGAGTATATTGGAGCCAAGGCCGGTAACAAGCTGGAACCAGAGTAAGGATATTTCCGCCACATGCATTTGCTCACCCACAACTTGATTAAAACTGTCATCTGGTCTACGTAAGGCATGGCTGATTCAGGTGGTTTCGTCTTTAATCCGGTATATCCTCCTATAGAGATATATGGCTGATTCAATCTTTCAGGTTGGCCAATGGTTCTAATCACATCCGCATGTGCGGTTTGAAGAGATGGAAGGCAGGCAAAGAGGAAGCCAAAGGATCCGGACTGCACATCGAACATTTCCTTCACCTTCGCGCTCTTGTTAAGAACCATCTCGGCAAACCGTTTCCACTCCATGATCTGGTTGATTCGAAGTACGCGCATGCTGCTGAGCTGTTCCTGAAAGACTGGCAGGACTTTGATAACTATGTCGGCCAGGTTCCCAGCAACGATCCAGCAATGGATGTCGACAGCCTCGGACTATTCGCTGGGGCCAAGCTGGTGCAGAACCAAGTACTCCTGGATGCCTACCTGGGAGCCTCTCAGGACGGCTCAGATTCATTCGAGGAATCCATATCGGAAACTCCTCTGAAGAAGGGGAGGCCCGGGATTGATTTCCATGCGAGCCCACCAGACAGCGATGCCGCGGACGAGCAAATCGTGAACGAGGCCCTCATATCCTTTGCCTCTGCGCTCACACGGAGGTGGATGGTCCAGAAGACACCAGCGGCCCTCTATGGTTCCGACCAGACTCCAACCAAGGGCGGCGGCACCGCACCAACGCACGATTGGAAAACGATCGCAGACTGGACGATGGCGCGAGACAGGTTCCACATCCGGGAGCGTGTCAGAGACAACGACCGGGTCCAAACGGCACATATGGCGGGCATGCGAGCGAATACAAGGAGGAAGGACAACTTTGTGAAGCAGGGTGATAATCACACCTACGGTCGCGTCATGACCAGCGAGACAGACGGGTCGCTGTACCGCATAGGTCAAAACTCGACGGAGATCCTTGCCTTAGTGGAGGCCAAGAAGCGCCTTCGGACGATTAACACGCTCAAAATCGAATGGCAGGAGGCAGCTGAAATAATGGCCTGGCTAAATTTGCGGCTCCGGACGGAATCCGACGAGCGCGCGCGCAAGGGCGGGGGACCTTTGGCACCGAGGAGAGGAGTGCTGAAGCCGAAGCCAGCCACGGGCAACTCTGGAGAGAAATCCCGGTGAGAAATCAAACTCCTCCTTGCCTGACCTAGCCTAGCAAAGACACTGGATGAGCCGAGGCGTTTACACAACTTGAAAGTCGTGTAGAGAGTCGGCGGAGCGCTGGTTCCTATCTACTCTTCTGCATGGCAATCCACTCATCCCACCCCGTGTCATGTCCGCCGTCATCCTTATTGGTGTCTTTTCATCTTTGCTAACGCAGGAGTCATGCAGTTGCCTCCTAGTTGCCCAGGATCGCGAAGAGATATACCTCGTCATCGGAGAGTGGGATTCACTGTACGAACAATACGCTCTTGAAGGGAAGTTCTCAAAAGCAAGTATCGAGAAGCTAGATGGATTGAAAGCGACAAAGGACCCAGCACAATTAGACGCCGGCTTTCTGACTTTGCACGTATATGGGCCATTCGGCGGATTTGGGATGCACTTGACTTCGCGAAGCACATCAATGAGGACTCTTAGCGCCAACCTGCTAGCTCTGTCTCTTCACCTCAGCCAAGCGTCATGCTCCCCATCATCTCGACGAGCTTCGCCGCCCGGGTCTATTCAACTTCCCATACCGCGTGGCGAGCCGTGCTGCCGAGGCTGCACATGCAACTGTCGCTGCAGGGGTCCCGGGGATAGCCGCAGTACCACCACGGATAGTCGCAGTACCTCGGAATCTCCGTCGGGGACCTCAGACCCCCGCGTCGGCAGACGGCAAGGCTCGCGTGAGGCGTCCAGGCCAAGAGAGCCGAGCACCAAAAGCACAGCATCTCGCCCCAGTCAAGATTCGGGGCGACGAGAAGGTACGCCCACAAGGGATCCACGCCCCGGCGCGAGGAGGCCTGATGAGATACGCGTCGCCTTGGCAAGAGGCCAGCAAGACCCGGGACCTGCTCAGGCCCAAGGACATGACAATTTGCCGTTGCGAGGGCGACCAACAGCCGCCGATCAGCAAGGCAGCACAAGTCAATCACCGGCGCGGTCTTCTCGGTCCAAATCGCGGGCCCGAGATGCTGCTGGGGCTGGAGATCATGGCCAGGCGCCGCCACCCGGGGCACTGCCGCGGCATCCTCCTCTGCCGCAAGCCGCTGGAGGTTCCGTACCAGTTCCTGGTCAGCAGCGGAAACCAGAACAACAGGGACAGCCAGATGCTCGGCAACCACGTCAGGGGATGCAACCACCTCGCTACCCACGCCGCGCTCCGATCAGCTCTGATCCCCAACACCAAGGTGGCTCGACGTCCACTCATTCGCAGTCGCAGCCGCAGATACCGCGAACACAGGTACCGGAACAGACGACAAGTACTTCCCAGCGACTACCTCCTGACCCCTCCTCCTACCCTGGGCCCTCGAATCCTCCACAGGCGGGGCTGTCGTCATCAAGCACGCCACCTGGGCCTCCTGGGCCAGACACAGGAGGTCCATCACAATCTCAGCGGAATCCAAAGGACCCACCGGCTAAGAATGACAAGAGAAACCCTTTGCTTAGTCCTAGGAAAGGTTTCTTTGGTTGGAAAAAGAACAAAAAGGATCCAGAGGACAAGGACAGCAAGAATAATAAGAAATAGAGGTGTCTTGTATGGATTGATCTATTTCATGTTGAATGGTGACCTTGGAAGAAGAAATATGCGAGAACGAGAATGAGATGTATTTGTATCTCCAATCTACGAGGAAAGGGTTGGTGATATGTGCCTGGATTTAGATATTGGATATTTTTACGGGCGGGTCAGCAACTGTCTGCAGTGGTAGAATAGCCGGTGAATGGCATCTTCACACACGATATGTACAATTACACAGAAAATAATTCACTGTTTCGGGTGATTCTCGTCCATGGGCTGAAATCACTTTCCACAATCATTTCTTATAAGAGGTTGTCACACCAATATTCGTTCAATTTGGTTTATGGGGCCGCACTGTCAATGGACCCTCGTCAACGCTTTCTATTGTGGCACGTCTCAAGTCAGCTCTTGCACCCAAAAATCAGGAAAACAGAGATTCGTACCCCCAGAATGAGATGGTATACCCCCTGTATACTTAATAACCCGCAAAACCGAAATTTATATTTCAATATAGGGGAGTATAACTACTAATATAGTTAAAATAATATACTATAGGTAATCAGTATAAAATATACTAGGGGAGGTAATTAGGTAATGTTAAAGGGTGGCTTCTGATTAGCCGAAGCAGCTTAGTTAGCAGTAGAGGGGGTGCACCCTCCGATTCTGGTGGTGCAAATCTCCGTTTTCTATAAGTGTGCAAGATATGCTCGATGATGAATGTGAAGCTGGAGACTTCGTATCTTACACGGTGATGCTCTGCCTCCTGAAGTCCACGGACGCGTTATTGTATGGTGCCATACTGTGGGTATATTCTAATATCGTAAGGGCAAGGCCCAACGCCTCAATTTGGCGCAAGTGGGCTAGAGCCGCACTGGCTCAAGAGGACTCGAGCACACAAGGCGATGAAAGGAGGTCAAAAGCATGGCGCACATCATGCTCGAAAGCACCCGATAAGGGGTCGCGACATGGTACGATACCATAGTAGGAAAACCAGGTACCGCAGATGTATGCCAAAGTGATTTACTATGGTCAGGTAGTCGGACCGAGGACGGAGCTTGGCTGATCCTAAAGCCTAAACCCGAAACTCAAGGCCGAGCGTATACCCCGGGGTAGTTATACGCGTATACTAGGATAGGTATACGCGTATATGACTCGTGCATATACAGTCCCACAAAGGAAGAAACCCTGCACCGTTATACCACCACAAAGTCCCTGATGTTTCAAGCACATTTTTCTTAAAAACTACAGCCAGTATATAAATTTTTTTTTTTTTCAGACGAACGTACTCTGAATCTAACACAAGTACGAAAGCCAATTCTAATGTGAAAGACGCTGTGGTATGCTCGGGTTCGAGGCCCGGAATTCTTTTAGCTAGGTCTCGCAGGGCAAGAAACACATTTGCGCCCTTTTCCTGAGCGCATCGGGCGACTTGTGATCCGACTCCGGAAGCTCCGAAGACAATTGAGTTAATAATAGAAATCGTCGGCGTGCGGTTGGAGTTCACTTGCGATTCATAGTGGACAGGTCGACACCGTGAAAGAGTCAACCTGGATGTGGAACATGCTTCATTTCAAAAGCACAAAAACACCGCACCAACATAAAAGTATCGAGTCTCGGTCTTCCGAGGCTTACAAATACTTAGAGCTTATAAATGCCGATACATTCACATTCGGCATTTGCAAGGTTGACTTCGCGCTTGCCCAGACGGAGAGTCGGAGACGCGAGAGAAGGTGGAGACTAAGAGGGGTATGCCTCCGCTGTCAACATAAAAAACGACATCACCCGACTTTCCCTACTTACTCAGTACAACCAAACTATTCTACTCAATCGGCTAGTCAGTGCTCATAGTTCTACTACACCGCGTCTGCGCTTTGTAATCTGACTTTGGTCAAGACCAGCAATTACGATGGCTCCTGAAACTGTCCAAGACACTCTGAACCTGCTACACCCTCTGACGCAAGGTCTGAGTCCGAGTTGTGTGCTGACGAGCGAAGACCCTGTCTACCGTCTCCACTCTGAGCCATACGCAATCCAGAAGCAGTCCAACCCGCATGTTGTTCTGGTTCCAAACTCAGTTGAGGAGCTAGCCAACATAGTGCGCTTCCTATACAACTCAAACCTGGATTTCGTCGTCAGAGGCCACGGATTCAAGTCGGCGTCAGCCAAACACGTCATCATCAGTATGCTTGACTTCAACGAATTCACCTATGACTCAACGGAGAAGATCGCCACTGTCGGCGCTGGTGCAACTTGGGCTGAAGTGGTTGAGAAGATGGATAGTGTCGACCCCGGATATTCTGGTAAGCATTGAAATCCATCGAATGGTTCAGTGATACTGACAAGTCCGAGTCGTTGCTGCTCGCACTCCCTCCATTGGTGTTGTTGGCACAATCCTCACCGGCGGCCTCTCATGGATGTCGACCGAGTATGGTTGTGTCTGTGACCCTATCAACTTCTTGGACGCGGAGGTTGTGAAACACGATGGTACTGTTGTGATGGCATCACAAGAGCCCGACCTTCTATGGGCTCTCCGAGGTGGTGGTGGAGGCTTTGGCGGTATGCCTCATCCTTGGCTGAACCAACCCAAGAAGACTGAACTGATGTTAACTATTGACAGTCGTGACAAAGGTTCTCTTGCGAGCCCACCCCTATCCGGAAAACATTTGGTCTGGCCTCGTTCTGGTTCCACGCAACTGGCTGCCGCAATTGATTCGGGAGATGTCCGAGTTCAACCGCGCTGAACAACATCCTAAGGTGACGTATTTCATGTATCTGTGCCCAAAGAGGCTACTTCCTAGTATTCTTGAGGAAGATGAACCTGATGCTGGCGACTCCGTGGTTCTTCATCTATATGATGCGCTTGGTGAAGAACATGGCCGATTCACTTTTGCCTGGGCCCTGGGCAAGCCAGGAACTATTGATCGGACCAGGGTCACAAACATGCAAGGCATCACGAAGATGCAAAGTAAGTTTCATGTTCAATCACTCATACCTAAATAAGAATTCTAGCACGCTAACAAAATTTGTGAAAAGGGAGGGCAGATATCTTCCGAGGGACGATGAAAACCTTCTACGCTCCTATGGGCTTGCCAGTGGTCGGAGAGGACATCGTTACCCGGGCAGTCCAATGGTACGAGAGCTTAGGGTCAATAGACACATCTATACAAGAAAGTTCGACATTTGTGTTCGAGTTTCTTGTAGTTGTGAGTATTCAAAATCTTCCATTAGACCAGCAGAAGCAAGATGCTGACTTTTGTGTCTATCCAAAGAGTCCACCGAAGGGAGGTCACGCTCAAACAGCCTGGCCGAGAACGGAGAAATTCAAGCACCTTTTGTTACTCATCGCCAGTGCTCCCAAGGATGGACCAGAAAACCAAGAAGAACTATTGCGCGAATTAACTGCAAAAGCGCCTGCTGAAATCCTCCTGGACCGTGTAGGAGAAGCTGCAATCAACCCTGCAGGCCTCGAACCGTATCACGATGCCAAGAAGGTGAGCCAACAATGCACACCGAGTTTTATGGCTCGAAATTCTCTGCATCCACACTAATATCTGTATGTAGGTCTACGGCGAGAACTACGATACTCTCAAAGAGCTTCGAAAGCTATACGATCCACTCCGGCGTTTTCCAGCGTTTTTCTAAGCAACTGTGGTGAATCGAAGTCGGTTTCGGCAGTACGTCTATCTTGTCAGCGTTGCATTGCCGGACGTATCACAGCACAGGATGAACTCGATGGGGACCCAACCCTCCAGCAAACTTTCTGCCCCATCTATGTGCTTGCGGAGTAGACGCAGGAAAAACAAAGCTGGAAGCTGGGCGTACAGAGCACACAATGAAAAACGCTCGACCTCAACCAGGTCCTCACGCACGCAGTGGGTGCCAATCATACTCGGCGCAAGAGTTGACATTTGAAACTATCAAGTAGACAAACGTGAAGGGAAATAAATACACAGCTAGACAACTCTTCGCAGCTTTCAACTAAGTCTCATATGCGTGTCACCCGGGCGTTGAACCAATTACGCTAGAGCGCGGATTTGTTCACGATATCCCAATTCCTAGTGAGACGTCGACCTCGGCTACATTCAAGCAAGATACGACCAGGATTGTATCATGATTTCGTTGAGGCTCTACTGTCTCTGAATTGCTCCTCTATTGAATGAGAAGTGCCCTTGATTTCCCTCAATCGCCTTTTATGTTTCTGCGCTTCTTATATCTCTGCAGTTCCCCTGACCGGTTCAGCCCCTCATACAGCGCCGCGGCAGCCAGCGTCTTAGCGTCCCTGGCCCCGTCTCTCCAGAGAGTCTCGTATTCTTTTACATGCAAGGTGAACATTTTGTCCTTTGTCTTCGTCCCGGTCGGCCTCCCACGCAGGTCTTCGATCTCCTGCCTGTCCAGCTTCTTCTCCCACAGAAACAGCGCAATATACTCGTCGCAGCCATCCGGGCTGGGGTACATGGCCGACTGGAGGCTCACCTCCGGATGCTCCGAGTTGGCCAGCGCTAACTTGGTCATATCGACGAGCTCACTCATGGGGAATTGAAAGCCCATCTCGTACTCGATCTCTTGCGCAGCCACGCTCGCGAAGCGGTCATTGCAATCGAACACGCCGACCGGGATCTCCAAGAACTGTAACGATCCCGCTGGCAGGCGCGGCTGCTCGATCATTATGACATAACGGTCATCTGTCGAGTCTCTGGGTCGAAGAAGCATCAGAATAGCTGCGCTCCCGCCCCTGAGCGAGGCTACTCCGGGGAGCGACTTCGGAACTCTGTGCTCGTCCTCACCCGTCAAAGACTCTTGCGTCACTGCAGCATCGATGTTGATGAACCCAATCCTGCCGTTGGGAAACCTGGTGATGGACTTGACCTCGATTGACCTAAGGCTGTAAGGGTCGCCGTGAAATGGATGTTCATGGGAAGATTGCAGGGCGAGGTTGGCATGGAGCGTTGTCTTCCAGTCTCTAAAGGCCCTCATATCTTCGAGTTCATGTCGAGTTAGGGTATTTGGCAAGTAAACAGGAATAGTGCTGCCGAAAAAGTCAATCTCTTCTTCTTTCCAGACCACGCGAGGGACTTCATTGGGCATGGTGAAAGATTCAGGTGTGAAAAGGAAAATGAACGGGAACTCCTGCGCGAAGTCCCTGGATAAGCCGAGAAAGATAGCAACAGTGTTCAAGTTGTTCAAGGGTATTAGAGTTGGCGTAAAGACCAAGGGTTCTTGCAAATTCAAATTGGTTCCAAATCTGTAGCTGAGCAGCGTGAGTAGCACATTCAGCTGAATCGCCAAGTAGACGGTATGAAATCGTAAAATGCCACTAGTGGGGCTAGACCGTGCGTGCCAAGGTGAACAGCCGGTTTTATCACGTGTTGAATTGGCTTGAATTGGGCACTGGATGAGTAATCGGCGGGGACGGTGCACGCGATTGTGGTGGCCGTTAGAATCCTTCCCGATTGTCGCTGCCTGTGACTTCATCTGCGGCCACTTGTAGCTTGACTGCAGGAGGTCCCCGCTGTATCGCCGCCGTATGTTTACCCTAACGTACTTCTTTCTCAAGTTACTCAGCTGTTTTGCTTTTCCAATGCGTCGCTGCTTGTCCTGAGCCACCAGCTTACAGGACTGTGCCCGTGGATCTTCACCGCAAACCTGTGGATTTTGCTAGATTCCCACCAAGCCTGTCCCATTGCTTCACAAATACATTTTGAATTTTGCTCATTCTACTCAGATATGCTCTGCCAAATCTGCTGGTGGATGTTGCGGTGGCAGGTTGGAAAGCAATGGACAGATGCAAATGGCGTGTATTTCAACCACCACGACTCCATTGTGACACTGAAAACATCACACGAGATGGGCTGCGGCATATGTGGATTCTTGTACAAGGACCTCATTGCAGATGTCAAGAAAGGCGTTAGACTCAAGGAATATGAGTGTGACGGAGACCAACCGGCTGACCAGCTGGAAGATGATGTGATCACGACGGATCTGAGCGCACACAGCACGGCTGTGCTTGATGTCATCCATAATATTAAGGAAGAGGACGTGTTCCGGCTCGACTTCAAGATGGCATGGTTCTTGAGGGAACAAAGACCGAGTATCATGAAAAGGACCTTCATACTCAAACAACACGGTGGGAGAAGCTTCACCTAAAGATTTGAGGGGAAACATTACTGACTATGATAGGCAGATGGCCCAAGCGCCGCATATAGAAGTCCCATGTCGATCGAAACATCCTCAACTGAGGTATTTCAACTCGCCCTGAGTTGGATCAAGCAGTGCGACTGGAAATGCGACCCACCCTGCGCCAACTTGCAGCCAGTATGGTATCCAACCCGCCTGATTGATATAAGGGCCCTCAAATCCCCAATCTATCTGAACACAAGAAGAAAGCAATACACGGGCAGTGTCCCCAACGACGTAGAGACTTTGCAAGACCTCGGCAAGGTCACCGTCAAGCTCGTGGAGAGATCTCGCGATGCTCCCCGCCACGGCATAGACGTGTTTGGCGAGGCCGCGGGCGACACCAAGGAGTCAAACAATCTCTATGTCACATTGAGTCATTGTTGGGGTCAATCCCGGCACTACACTCTCAACCCAGATACGGCTGCTGACCTCAGGCTTGGAATGGAGATCGAAAAGCTTCCCAAGACGTTTAGAGATGCGATTGGTTTTGCATCTCAACTTCACAATGTTGGTTGGATATGGATCGACTCGTTGTGTATCTACCAACGCGGTCCCGATGCCGAAAAAGACTGGCTCCACGAGGCGGCGTTGATGCAACGGGTTTACCGGGAGTCGTATCTCAATTTATCTGCCACCTCTGCTTCGAGCAGTGGTGACGGTCTTTTCTCCGAGCGTGACTGTAGAACTCTCTGGGCAAATGAGGTCAGTCTTAATGTTGACAGCATCCCTGGTCTAGCACTGCGTGAGGAGGGGTACCCCCAGGATGACAAGACGGAGAACACAAGATCCAAGGAAGCCTATCTCTTTTCATTCGTCCGCAAATGGTTCGCACAAGGCCCACGTGCCCCTACGCAAGAGGGTTGCGAACAGGCCGGAGCAGTAGCGAAGATGGACTTTGGCGGCAAATCGATAACTCTGTCACTTCCAGAACCAGAGAGACTCCGCAAATGCATTGTTATCAACACGTCATATTGGGACAACTTTGTCAACAAGGCTCCTGTCAATCTAAGGGCTTGGGTTCTCCAGGAACGGCTTCTCGCCTCGAGGGTTCTGCATTTCTGCAAAGGCAGAATTGCTTGGGAGTGCAGCGGCTTTACAAGGGCGGAAGGCCATCCCATCGTTTCCGCGTTTCAACTACAACACGGTAGGATCTTGCCGGAGATTCCACTCAGGAGCTTCAATCCATTCAAACATGGCAAAGAGTTAAGGAGGATCCGTCTGGGAGACTCCAAGGAACACGATCCGCAGATCGCGGAAAGAGACCTATATGGATTCGAGCTTTGGGCACGTGTGGTTGAGACGTACTCCAGGATGAACCTGACAATGGCCAGCGACAAACTCATTGCTCTCTCAGGGATTGCGCAGCTCATGTCGACCAAAGTCCTTGGCTCTCAAGAGCAGCCGGCACAATATGTGGCCGGCTTATGGCGCAGATACCTTGAGAGCCAGCTTCTTTGGAGGGTCGAGCCTATCTTTCTATCACACAATCGAAGTTTCCAAAATCCCGGACGTCGAAAACAAGAGTTCAGGGCACCGTCATTTTCCTGGGCATCTGTAGACGCAGAAAAGGGCCTCGGCGACCAACCTGGCAACGGCATCACATACAGCGAGGTGACAGACCGAGATTTACTTATTGAAATTGGCAAAGGTGCGAGCGAGGTTGTGATCAAGAGCCAGACTGAGAACTCCTTCGGTATCGTGACTGGCGGACATATCATGCTTCGCGGAAAGTTACGGAAAATCAGTCTGTCCAGAGGAGAATACGGTAGGTTCTACTGGCAGCTACTGGAGGGAAACGAGATGTCTGCCGACGCCAAAAAGGAAATGCACCAGAATGTCTATCTCGACGCACCAGATGACGACGGTGAGAGTCCCCGCAAAGTATTCGACTCGGGAAATATCTACTGCCTTCCAGCGGCGTACGGTCCAAGGTCTGCGGGAGAGGAATCCAAGTACATCTTCTGCTTAATCCTGCAGCAAGCCGACGATGATGATCAGGTTCAAGACCTGAACCGTGTCGAACAGAAGGCCACATTCCGCCGGATCGGCATGGCAAAGCTTTCTAGATGGGGCGACAAGTTCACTTACAACCACATTCTTATACCTCATGCGAAAGACACCGAGTTACCGTGCTGGCCCCATTCGTTTGACACAGCCACGGGCCGGCACTTGATTCGCATCATCTAGGTAGCGGCCCCAGGATGGTCCGGTGGCTCGAAGGCCACGAACCTGTCTTTCTTTATTCACGATGACATATGCTTCTCAGTACAGATGTTTAAAGCATGGAGGAGAAACTGGTTGTACGTATTAGCTGGCATCTTGGACAAGTTGCCACGTTGCATGGTGGGGTCGGCATCTAGGAGTCTGACAAGTATATGAAAGAACTTTCTCGGTGTGTCCGTTGACACACAAATCTAGGCATACTGTCACCGTTCAAATCATCATCGTCCTTACGAAGCTTTGCATCAATTACTTAGGTGGCAAATGTTGCCTCTGACCACCTGTCTCTAATCTGGTCACAAACTACTGCACCAAAAAGTGTGCCTGGAATAGACCAGTAAGGAACATCATTAAATAAGATTAAAATAACTTTGTCTTGGTTCGGATTCAATTGGCTAGGTACCTAGGTAGCTATCAGTACCTGGAGCATGTACTCTTGGATTGGAAGTGCATAGGTATCCAGAGACAAGGGTGAGAAACTATAACAACACCTTGAACCACATGGCCACGAACACATCCTAAACGTAGAAGCTTGAGAAATGCACATGAAAGTTCTATAAAGAGCTTAATCTAGTTCTATCGCTTGGTCATAACTCACTATATGCTAAATCAGAACCCCCACTGCTTGCACCAATGCTTCATCATATCCGGCGTAACAGCCCTAGTCTCCCTCACACCCAAACACCTCTCCAGCGTCTTCTCCATATCATAAACCACAGCCCCAGGGGCCTTGGCCATATCACGGTAAGAGTCAATAAGCTTGACACCAGGGTTCCGGGCCACGGTCTCTGGCCCATCCGCCTGCGTCTTCTCCAGCCTATCGACCCACTCCCCAAAGTCAACCAGCTCGCGGATCCTATCCTTTCCGTAGAACTCCTGCACGGCGGCAGCCAGTTCCGGCCACTGCGACTCGTGCGGGTTCACGCCGTGGTAGTAGCCCGTGATCTCATCCGCCGCACCCACAACCCGCGTCACACCCGTCGCCTCGAGGACCAGGCCCGCGACTCGCTCCGCGGGCGTCCAGTCGACCCTGTCCATGGACCCCAGGTGCCGCGGGAGCGCGCCGAGGTATAGGCTGCTGGCGATGATGCTGGGCAGCCACTCCTGGCGATTCCACACCCCCGCCTCGGCCTCGGGCCCCGCGACCTGGCCCACGCGCACGATGGCGCAGGGGAAGTCGCCCGCGGCCGCGGCCGCGGCGTCCTCGAGGATCAGGCTGCCGACCGCCTTGCTGCGGCCGTACCCGCCGTTGGGGAGGGCGAGGTCCTCCAGCCGCCGCTCGGGGACCTTTGCGGCGCCGCGGGAGGCCGGGTCCCACCGGTCCGCGACGGCAATGGAGCTGATGAAGGTGACGGCGACGCGGCGGCTCGCCGACGCCGCGAGGTCGGCGACGTGCCGGACGCCCGCGAGGGAGGGCTCGAAGGACTCGATGGGGATGTTGAAGTTGACGGGCCAGGCGTTGTGGACGACGCGGTCGGCCTGCGCGAGTAGGCGCGCGTAGACGGCGCCCGGGAGGCCGAGCTGTGGTTTGGAGAGGTCGGCGTGGTGGAACTCGGCCTTGGTGGCCAGCGTGCTCGTGTCCAGGCCGCGGTCCGCAAAGGCCTTGGCCTGCTGGGCCTTGCCGCCGTCTGCGGCGCGGTTGAGGCAGATGACCTTTGCGACGCGGGGGTTGCGGGCCATCAGGTCGAGGAGGTAGGAGCCCAGCATGCCGGTGGAGCCTGTGAGGACCACTGTCTGGTTGTCGTTTGACGGGTCGGGCCGGTTGGGTTGCGCTTTGGTGAGGTTCTCTGTGTACTTCTTCCAGATGGCGTGCATGGCTTGCTGTTGCTGTTCGTCTTCGCTTAGAGCCTCGCCCTGTCCATTGAGAACGTTGCTCAAGATGTGCGCGGCGAGACCTCGTGGTGTGGAATTCTTGTAGATGACTCTGGCTGCGACGGCGTTGTCGTCGACGGGGTGACCTGCGTCCTTCAGTCCAGCCCGGAGAAGCTTTGACGCCTTCATGACACCCATCGAGTCGACACCGGCTGCGAAGAAGTCGATATCCACGTCCAGCCCTTCCGCCGCGACGTACTTGCGAAGTGTTGCAACGATCGACTTGGCCAATGACTCCTCCGATTCCAGGTCAAGTTCGACGATTTCCTCTGTATGCTCCTCAGCCCCTGAGTTCTCATAAAGGCTGTCAATCTCATCCTTGTACAATTTGACAGTCGCAGCCCGCTGGATCGTTCCCTTGCCAGCACGCGAGAATGGCTTCTCAGGGTTCGACAAAGCTACCATGTCGCGACTGATACGTCCATGAGCAACTGTCTCCACGTTTGCCTTCTCAACCAAAGGCCAGACATTGTCCAATAAGGCCTTCTCCTCCTCTTTTGTCTCAGGATGCACTCGCGGCTCGACGATAAGACCTGCTTGGAACTTCTCCGCTCCGACTACCATCGCGCCCTTGAGGCTGGGGTGATCGCCGACGATCTCCTCTATCGTGACCGGGTTCAGCTTCTCGCCATTGCTGAAGACAATGATGTTGTCGGCTCGCCCATGGTAGATCCAGTGGTTTCGCTTGGTCGGGTGAGGGCGGTACAAGTCGCGGGTGCTCCACTCGTTGAGATCGGGGAACGTGTAGAAGACACCCTGGAGACCCGGGTGGGGGTGTTGGTTCTCGTTTTGTCGCACAAAGACCATCTCGTACACTTCCTCGTCACCCTGCTTGCGGAACTCGCAGCCCATGATCTCGGGGACGTAGATGAAGTACTGCCACAAGTCCGGGTCGTTTCTCGCGTACGTTGGGAACGGGGCGAACTCGGTGGCCCCGATCAGGTTCATGATCCCTGTGCCTCTTCTGGCGACCCTGTTTCCTGCCTGGCGGGCAAGGTTACCGCCGCCAAAAGCGACGACGTTCAGGCTCGTCAGAGCCCGCAAGCCCTCTTCCGACTGGGTCATTTCTTCGATGATGGCCGGAGGAAGCGCGGTGGACTGAACGTCCATGTTGTTCAAGCACTCTGTGACCAGGTCTGCCGACAATGGGCGCTCGGCGATGCCCAAGCACACAGGAGTATCCCAATACATGGTCATGCAGACGGCACACATCAGGCCAGCCATATGGAAAAGTGGCATGGGAATGAAATGCCTCTTTGATCGGTCTGCCCACTCACGGAACGCAAACTTCTTGCCCTCCCACAGCGGCAAGTCGTGGAAGGCATCCATCACGTTGAACATTCCCTGCCGCACGACAATCGGCTTTGGGAGGCCGGTGCTCCCGCTGGTGTGGAGGACGAGCATAGGGTCCCACTCGGCCTCTTCGAATGTCTTTGTGTACGGGAAGTGGGGGACCTGCTTCTCGGGGAACCAGGCATCCAACGAGCTGACCTCGACTGCCTGCATTTCACGCTCCGCCAGCAGTGGCTGCACAGTCTTTTTCTGCGAACCAGCAAAAGCTAGAATATTGCAGCTTGTGCTCTCGAATAGGTTAAGCTGGCCTTCTTTCGAGTTTCTCGGGGAAATGAACAAAGCCTAATTTGTTTGTCAGCACCCAGTGGTGTGGAGTTAAGAACGATGTGACGATGCTTACCGCGTAACCGGCCTTTACAGCCGCGATCATGAGCACAATGTAGCGCACATCGTTGGGACCAAGATAGGCTATGGTCGGGAAGGTGCCCTTCTCTGCAGTGCCGCAAACCTCGACGATCCTATGGGCGCAACGGTTGACCGCGTTGGCCATGTCCTTCCAGGTGAGGACCCGCCATCCGTCGGACGGGTCGGAAGAGCGCGGGATCTGGAAACATTCTCGGTCTGGGTCTTGGCTGGAGACCTGATCGATCAGTGTTGGCAGTAGACGTCTGCCATAAGGTGTGGAGCTCAGGTTGGCAACTGATCCCATTTCAGGTCGATTCGTGATTTTCGGTAGTATCGTGTGATTAATTCGAAGATATCGCGCAGGTGTCTAGCGAATTGTCGATTTAGTCCTGGTAATTTATCTGGAGCTGATTGTTTAGGTGAAGGCTGTTTAGGAATAGCTGTTCAAGTAAAAGGCGAGTGTTGAAGATATCTGAATGACTCTTCAATGCTCGATGGCGAGGAGGTGGCCGAGTTTTATCCTCAGAGCCTGTCCAGCTAGGACGGCCTTCCCGGTCAATGATGTATTATGCGTCCCCTTTCCGTGACTGTGGCGTCAGAGGGCGATCCGAGTATCGTTGACGAGTGCTTGAGCGAAGACTGTTACAACAACGACCCACAATTGTCTCCAGCCGCGAAAGACCTCCAGACCGGCCATCCCAGCACGCCTTGTCGATTTTGTCCCTCAAATCGGCGCCGAGGCCGTGGCACGAGAGCTAGATTCCACAGCCATGCGAGCGTGAGTCAAGCAACGACCAACCCTTGGCCGCCATTTTCTGGTCCCGCCTGTCATGGCGGGAGGGAATGGAACGCCGGCGCAATGCGTCATGGGTACGACGCAAAGCTTGTTCATCCTCCAGGGCTGCACTTCGGCTCGTGCCGATCAACCGACGCCTTGGCTCGGCCGGATCAGGATCACTATTACTGAACTTGCCTTATGTGATTACTGTCGACAGGCCAAATGTGACAGCTCGGCACTCGTGCTCGATGGATTCCAATGACCCACAACTGAGCCTGCAGCTGCATGGCCTGCAGCCACAGGGCGCACGCAGCTGACGTCTGTGCTCTGCCCGAAACGCGGGTGCGAAGGCGGGCGGATATAACTGGGAACAGTGGGAAGCCGAGAGATCTGTCCGAAGCAGCCGAGCCGCGAGCAATGCAACCCTGAGAGCCAGTGAGCGCTGGGAGTCTCACCAAGTCTTACCTACCGAGCTCACATGCCGGGCGGATCCAGTAATAAGCTTCCATCGATGCTCTAGAAGTCTAGAAGACGCTGTCATCCTGCAGCATCGACTTTGATCGGCGGCCGCTGTCCCCCACGGCGTTTGGCCAACGCTTCCTCCGAGATCTGCAAGGCCCCCTGCGGTGCTACCTTTACTGGCTCGGCCGCTCCGCCAAGACGCGAGTTCGCGACTAGGAGAAGTCTTAGTTCTCTCGATAAACCCTCGATCACCCACCCATCAATCACCGTTCTCAGTCAACTCGGCATCTTGCAAGCTCTCCAACACGTTTATTTCAGATTGATAACCGAGTGAGCGGACAACTGGAGACCCGGAAGCTTGTTTTCGGACATCGTGTGGCGGCGGAAACTCAAACCCTATACCCCAATGGATTGATCGGGTCGGGAGCCGGCTCTCGGATCAGGGAAGCGACAAATCGAAGTACGGATGAGAACACCAGCAGTGGGCCTGCCATACCAGTGGTAATTCATATGATCTTACCGCCTTGGTTATTTCTATAGCCAACACCCGATATTTTTCATAAATGAGGTCGCTCATGCTGAACAACTACATCACATTTTTTCAATTAGGTACGAAGCCCCCGAACCCAGGAAAACAATGTCTTCCACAGTCTAGGACAGACACCCGGCCGTCTATAATCTCGAACATCCCGGTTCTCTACACGTCCTCTGGCTTCCGCGTAGCCCAGTTCGAAATCCCGCTCCCCTGCCGAAGCACATCCCTGTGCTCCAAAAGCCACCCCTTCACGCTCGTCGGCTTCCTGCCCAAGATCCTCTCCACGAAATCGTTCAGGGCCCAAGTCTCTTCATTGGCCTCCTCGAATTTGAAGAAGTGCCAAAGCGTTTGAACCACTCGTGGTCCCATGATGGGTGTGTAAAACTCGGAGAAGGCCTCAAAACTTCCGTCGAAGGCAACCGGCTCCCCAAACACCTCGGAAATGATACCGGCTACTTCCTGGAAGTTCAGCCAGTCCTGACCGTTGTTCATTGTGTGGAAAGCACCGATGTGCTTGGCGTTATCCGACAGAAAGAGCCTTCCGGCAACCTCGGCGATGTCTCTGGGGTCAATGAACGGCACACGGTGGTCGGGCCAGATCAGGGTCCCCTTGGCCAGGACTGACTTGATCTGCAGATGGAGATTGTCGATGAAGCTGGCACCAGAGTTGATATACGTGACCGGGAGGCCGCTCGCGTCGAGGATGCGTTTGGCGATGGGATGCTCGACGGGGAGAGATCCCGGCCCCACTTCCTTGGGGATGCGGGCCGGCGAGATCTCCGGGAACACGCCAAGCAGGCGGATGACATGGACGACGCTGTTGGCCTCTCTCAGGGCTGTGACCAGATTCGTCATGGCAGGTTCCTCGGAGAGTCCCGCGGGGGTTATGATGAAGACACCTTCGATGCCCTCGACGGCAGCCGCGAGCGAAGCAACATCGTTGTAGTTGGCTTCGATGACTTCGGCATCGGGAAAGGCGCTCTGCAATTCATTCCTTTTGCTGGGACTGCTTGTCGCGAGTCGTAGCTTGACCGCGGGTGCCTCGCGGGCCAAGTATGCGGCTAGTGGCCGACCGATGTGAGCGGCTGCCCCGAAGATGAGAATGCTCTTCGGGATGGGCTTTGTGAAGGAAGACATCTTAGACGGCGCTTGTGTGGCAATTCGTGTGAACTCTGGGTCGTGTCCTGATTGTGAAATTCTTCCTGTTTTCGCAACGGAATAGCTGATTGAGCTGGCGGCGAGTATGCAATTCGGTCAAGTTGGCGCGAACCTCGAATTTATACTTAACTTTTCCATTATAAACAACTGCCTTGTGAACGATGGATGGGAAACAGCAAGCAAGGAACTGTCTGCGTGTATATCGCCAAGCCGTCTTGCGCATGCTTCCACGGGGTTCGCGTTCACCAGTGTCTAGTAATTCCATGCCCGGGTTGGTCCAACATGCCGAAACCGTAGCATGGGCCGCAGCTGGTGTGGTATTTGGCTTGCCAAGTCTTGTTCAGCCCGCTACCGTGACTCAGCTTCAATGCTCTTCAATCCTCTGGGGGTTAAGAAATAGAAAACTATTGATCATTTTTTCCCAACTGTTATTCATTACGTTCTTTGATCTTCAATATACCTTCTGTGGGCCGTTTCAAGGATAACATGGGCACCACGGAGGGCACGCACTGGGTACTATGGAGGGTAGGCGTTGGCTTATGCACGACAAAAGCGGCTCGTAGATACTAAACCGCCCTCAATTCAACCAATTAGGTGCGCTTGACTGTATAAAAATAGTACACATGGTCAGTAATATTTACGGTGTTAGTGGATGTTTTTCCATCAATGATTTGTATGTGTAAATAAACGACTGTCTTGCAATTGTCTAAAATATACGTTGTTCCTTGTCCTCATGGGATAATCATTGTTGTTCCAGCTTAGTAGAGGAACCCGAAGAATACAAATAGTCTACAGGGAAGATAAAGCCGTGCACATGAGGCTGCATGCTTGGTCGGAATAGGGTGTGCGTCCGCCGAAGTCGGGTGTGCGAATCTCCCTTTTCTAAAAACTCCAGTTCTGAACCGAGGCCTCTGCAGCCCGTCTCATCATATCGTATCACTAGAGCCCGGGTCTGCCTGCCAGCGAGGGAGAGTCCTCATACTCGTAGCAAAGAACACCTTGTCCGTCCCCGTTCATCGTATCCATCACTGCCCTGATGGCCACATCATCGTTCAAGAAACCCATCCAAACAGGGGTGTCGAGCGTGGTGGTTTCCACCTGGTCCGCGCTGGTAGGACCGGACCCTTGAGTGGTTCTGGGGCCACCAATATCGGAAAGACGCGAACTGTCTGCCTTTTGCCATTTGGTCCACATGTAGTCGAGCAGCGTGTGGTGCACCCAGAAAATGGGGTCGTTGGGGGAGGCGTACACGTCCACGAACTGCCACGCACTGTTAGTCTGGTATTTTACTCCGTGTGTGCTGAGGAAAAGATTTGACGCACATCACCTCCAACAACTGCATGTCCAAGTGTGTGAGCGTTGACGAGGGCATTCGAGCCGATCTGATCCTCTTCGCTAATAAAATCGAGTCCGTCGATGAAGGCTTGGAATTGGACGTGGCTTTTGGCACTCATTGCAGGTGGGTAGACATCACTCCAAGAAGAGCTCATGTTGAATGTGGAATCATCAAACGTTCTTGTCAAGCACCTCGTGTTCTTGCTCATCGACTCAAGGGGCCCGATGTTCAAAGACTCGTTGCCCTTGAAAGGACCAGTCTCCACACAACTGGTCGATGCCGATCCGTCACCCCCGAATGACTCAAAGACCGGGGCTGTGAACAATGAGCCATTGGATTCAGGGCTATCGATGGTCCAGTCCCAGTATGGCTGTGCACCGGTGTAGTTGCACTCGGAGCGCAAGACAGACTCAAAGGTCCAGATGGCGTAGCGGTGCCACGGAAGAAAGACGCCGACGCCGTGGACGCCGTATACCGACACCGGTGGCCCCGAGTTGTTGGCTGAAGGTGTTGCAATCATAAGTATCTATGCATTGAGAAGGGCTTTGATATGCAGGCAAAGGTCAAGGCCACTCACTAGCAGATTGATCGACGTCCAAGAGAGACGGTGCATCCTGGCCTCCTGCTAACTTGTAAGACTTTCTGACTCGAGACCAAGAACGCAGATAATAGGGGGAAACGGACCTCGAGTGGCGTTGATGTGTAAAGCAACGAAGTCGTCGTAACGACTTTCGAGGCTGTCAAAGAAGGTTTTGCCTTTGGAGGGAGCGGTCTTCAGACATTGGATCGCGTTGATGTATTCGTCCTGCTCAAGCTTGCTCAATGTGCGCCAAGAAGGAGGTCAGCGTGCTTTGCTATTATTTTGCATGGATTTCTTCATCCTTACCATTCTTTCCTGATGCGAGGATTGGAACACTGATTTGTGGGCTCCCCTTCGAGAGGGAGTGCCGAAGATAGCACGGCCTGCGCAATGGCGGCAACAAATGCCTGGGTTTTGACGGGAAAATACATGACGGTAGAGGTTCAGAGGTTCCGAAGAGCTCGATGATGATTATGATGCATCTCAAGCACCGATTCGGATTTGAATCAGGTCAGGTTATGTAGAACTTCACGAGTATATTTCCGAAGGCCATTAATTTGAGACGGGGAATCGCAAGTCCGGTGGCTCGGTAGCGTCCCGGTTGATCGACGCCCAAATACGATGTTCTTAGTCACGAAGAGTACCCCTTATTCCTAATCTCCTGCCCGAGTGGACTTGCTTGGCAAGCTTGGTACGTTCAGCATAGCCTCGATGTCAGTCCCAGGAAATACTCGGATTTAGAAACCGCCAAGCCATACTCACTGCCTCCAGGTGGCTGCTTTAGCTCCTTCGACTGTTTGATGCCTGCAAATGCTTATCGCGCGACTCGCGGATCTCATGTAAGGAACCCACTCCTTTCTAGTCACTTTTATGATATCAGCTGAGTGAACCTTTCCCCCTGACCGACCTAGGCAGATACATCAGCCGTGGTTAAGGCTAAACTCTCTTCCAGAATATGAAACATTAATCTCTGCTGTAAGGAGTGCCCTTTTCTATCGGCAGCGTTGGACTCACCAAGCCACACCCTGCCCAACTTTATAGTAGAGCGACTTTAGGTGGAGAAGTTAACGTGGGATCCTGGCGGAGGTGAGCATCGACCATGGGTACACAGCCTCGTAACGTTGTAGATACAGTAGGTATTAATCAGCCAACTCAAGCTTTAACAATAGCATACCACACCATGCCTAAGACACCACCCAGCAATATCGCCAGCGGCGCACTCAACCCAAACCATCGCCCGCCCACGAAACTAGTGGCAGTAATGGCCACCCACCACGGGTCGCCGCCAAGAGGGCTACCATTCGCCTTTGTCTCATCCAACAGCCCAATCTGCCAAAGCCTGTAGACAGCCGTGTATACCAGACCGACTGCAGCCGCGTTGACCCCCCTCAAGAGCGACACTAGCCACCTCCGGGACCTCAGCTCCTTCCAGAAACCCATGACGCCGGACACGATGATCATGCCGGGGGCAAAGATAGCCACGAACGCGACAAGGGCGCCCACGAACGTCGGGAGCGAGGTGTTGGCGGCAGCCAGGGACCCGAGATACACTGCAAAGTTGAAGTTCGGTCCAGGAAAGGCCTGGATGACGGCGAGGCCAAGCAAAAAGTCCCGCGCCGAGACCCAGCCCTCGGCGACGATGTACTCGCGCAGCAGGGGGATCACCACCGGCCCGCCGCCGAAGATGATGGTCCCCGCGAGGTAGAGGTTGGCGAAGAGCGAGAAGCCCCGGGGCGGGCTACGCAGGAGACCACGCAGCGTGAGCACGGCGACGAAGGAGGCGATGAAAAAGGCTATAATCAAAAGGCCGCGCTTCCAGGTGAGGAGGGCGAGGATTTGGTTTTCTTGTGTACGCGGGTCTTGTTCGCTGCTGATGGGTTGGTCCGACTGCGAGTGCATCCCCTCCGCCACGGGTAGCGCGCCGTCTTGTCGTGTCCGATTGCGTCGTAGTTGGACGCTGCTCTCGGATATCGTGGCCGAGGGCTGCTGGATAATCGGGTCCTGCGACTCGATCCGTGCTGACTCTTCAGTGGCCTGCCTCTGTTCCTGATGGCTTCTTGATGTCACAATACTCCGTGCCCACTTCAGTGCTTTGTGTCCTATTCGCATATCCCATGCCACCGTTGCCAGCCCGCCAGCCACCATGAGTAGGGGGAAGTACCAAAGAGATGAGTACAGAATGCCGGCAGCGCCACCAAAGCAGACGATAACTCGCGTCATCTTATCCGTAATCGCCTTCTCAGCCAGCTGCACTGCTGCCAGCGCGATAATGCCGACCGTGGCAGAGTTGAGGCCCGACAGGAGTGCATACACGGGAGCAGGAAGTCGATCGCCGACTTGAGATATTCCGAGTGACAGTCCATACATTCCAAGAGCTCCAGGAAGACTGTCGTTATGCAATGATCAGCAGATTGTGGTATATGCGAGGTGGTATGCACCCTCCCAAGAATGGATGCCTGCTCACCTCCATAGAGCGAAAGACAAGACTCCCATTGCCCAACCGCCGTGAATTGAGTTGATGCAGTATATCATCTTGGTACTAGCAGGTCCCGGAAGAGCCTGGCATACTGCGAAAAGTTCTTGATACTATGGTCTGTAAGTATTTGCTCAGATCTCAGCCAGAGGTCCCCCAGACATACGGTCTGCTCGTCGATCCACTGCTCCTGTTCAACAAACTTCTTGTAGAACTATCATGTATACCTGTCAGCAAACGATAGTTGTCGTCTTGTGAGTGCATGCACGCTCACAATTTGGAAATGCACAGGCGGTCCGCCAAACGCGGTTAAGCCCATATGCCAGTTAGCCAAGAGGGCATCCCGACAGCCGCCCCTGGCAGCCGGCGAGGAGGAGGACGCCAACCTCGACTCCACGGGTCGTCGGGCAGTTGCGATGGAACTCATGTTCTCCCAGGCTGGTCTGGTATGCGCCGGGTCTTGGGATCCCGAGTCCATAAATGAGTGGGAACAGAAGGGAGGGTGAAGAAGCCACTGTGGGACAACCTGTCGTTCAGTTTTTGACACCGCTCTGTTGAAAGGAGTCTCGCCAAGCAACTGACGGGAGTCACGTGAAATAGCGTGATAGCCGCCAGGCCAAGTACGGATCCCATTTAATCCTCTCCATGACCCCGAGATGTGTCGCTCTATACATGTACATGATTAGAATTTGAGGGCAAATCTATCCTCCCAGATGCTTTCCCATGGCGGGTCTCTGCTGCTGATTTCATTGTCTGACCCGAGACCAACCTCTCAGTTGCTTCTCTCAACTCTTGAAGTCTGTCTCTCCTATAATCCATCACCCACTGGCATCCATGTTCAGGCGAATGTATCTTGTCCCTATATCCCCAATTCCAGTCCCAAGGCCAAGCCACCTGAGCGTAAAACCCACGCAGCTTAGTAGCATCTTCGCTAGAACCAGTCTGGGCCAGAATAGAGAATGGCGAGGCAATGCGACGGTATGCCGACAGTATAGCTTCGACCTGCTCACTCGTAATCTCCGGACGGCCTGGCGGAATCATCTCAACCATCGAGTCTGTCATTGCAAGCTGAACTGTTAAACCACGGAGATTCAGCTTATCCCTAGCCCAGTGCGGTGTGTCGGCCCAGTCGGCCAGCGCCGGGTGGCCTTCTCCAGGCCAGCCAGTGTGTTTGTACGGTGAGAAGACGAGCTCAAGCTCTCGCAGTTCACGGAGCATTTGATGGGGAACTTTCTTTTGCAGGAAGATGCTCGCTGCAAGTTGATCTGAGTGGTACTCGTAAACCCCAGTCCCGTTGCTCTCAGTCCCATCATCCTGGGCCTTGAGTGTGGAATGACAAGGCGTACCCCAGGGACGGTCGACTTCGAAGTCATGTACAACAAAGCGGTTTCATGAGAAAAAGACAACTTGCGCATCCTGAAGAAGTGTGCGGCTGACCTACGGTGTCTAGGGTTAGGTCGCTCTTCAACAAGAAACGTAGCTCGAGATGCAGGGAAGAAAGTTTCTGTGTATAGTTTTCTCAGGGGCCAAATCAATAAACTTCAAACAAAACAAAAGCCCAGGGATAGAAGTAAAGGGTTCCTAGGAGCAACTTACTAGAAACAAGGCTGTCGGTGAAGCCCAGCACATACAGGTCGACGAGGCAGCCGAGTGCCGAACCTGGCAGAAGCAACCAATGCCAGTGGTAAAGCGTACGGTGGGTGTAATTGTGTGTATTTTCTTGTGTGTTCCAAGAAGGAATCAATCTAAGCTGTGGCTGCAGGTGACTGCAGTGTTGACTGCAGGGCCTTATCTAATCTAATCTAATCAGCCACCCTCTAGCTGCTGCAGCAGCCAGCCTTTGAAAGCCGATTATGGGCCGGCCAGCAGTTGAAGAACTGGCAGCCGTGGTGTAGGCGGGAATTGCAAGGAAGTCCTTCCAAAAGCCCGCACCATGGGTACAAGGCAACGTACTTTCCATCACCATTACAGTCCCTGCTCCATTCAACTTCCTTCTAAGACGTGATAAGACCCGTATAGCTCAAGATACGGATTCTTAGTTCGGGAGGTAGTGCGAGAAGATGGCTTCCTATCCGAGGCTCATCCCGAGAGGCTTTCTCCAACTCATTCGACAGAGCTAGGCCTCGAGATTTGAGTACCATATCTCGGGCCATTCGCTGGAGTTGAGGTGTAGGGTCTCTAGATAGTCGAATGTGACAATTCTGTAATTCTGAAAAGAGGCTGATTGGTTTGAGTACTTCTGTAGCAGCTTCCAAGTCATCTTGGCGGATATCGCAGACTACACATAGCTCAAGTTTCTGAGGGCTAATGTGACGCGAAAGATGCTCTACGGCTGATTGCCATTCGTTAAGTAAGGATTTTGCCCTGGCCTCGCGCATCTCACGAGGTGCATCGTGCAATATAGAGCGCCGGTTTTCCTTGTCAAACCTTCGGTGATCATCAAATACACCCCTGGAATCCGCAGCCCACGTAGAATCTCTGTGATGACAGGAGGTCTGGTTAAGTACAATCTTGAGATGTGTTAGGCTCGAGAGCGAGGACGGGGTTAAGTGTCGCAGAGGTGACAGTGACTGCTTCTCCCAGTATCGAATAACGAATCTGTTGGGGCTGTAAAGGAGGGCTGACACCTCATCATAGATCAATCGGCAACAAACGAGGAGGCTGTAAATGCCGAGCTTGGTTCCAGGGGTGCACGGGAAATATGAGGGTTCAGAGTTTCCTCCGTTGAGGTTCAAAACGGCATATTTCTCGGTCCGGATATCGCACAAGTATGTTGTCGGTATGCAGATAAATGCGACGCCGGAGAACCGGGGGCAGGCACAAAACTGGGGTGTTGACATTGGGATAAGTCTCTTCTAGACCGCGGCTTTGGTCGGCCAAGGTTTTGGGTTCAGTTTCGATGGAGGCATTCATATTGATAATCCGACGACGTTAATCGCGTCGGGGACGATGGGAACTGGTTAAGAAATAAGGCGCAAGTGATGAGTTGGCTGCCTGGGCGAGCGAAGAATTTGTACATGGTGCTGCAGACAGGGGTAGTAAGCGACAATCACATACTCTATCGTAAATGTATACCCTAAAGTACGACTAACACCTTGAAACGATTGGTTCCACTTATTAGTTATCATCCATGCAAATGTCCCTCACCTTTGTCAGTGTTGTAAGTACCACACATCATGCACGGTAGGTGTATTATCTGCATGGGTCCCCAAAAGTCCATGGTTATTAAATACCGTAAACACCCTGTTCTAGTTTTCTCTATGCCTGTCCCTAATACTCATTATTAGATCCTCCTTGTATTTTCGTGTAGCCACCCTCCTCTACTGTGCCGCACGGGAGATGCTCCATATACAAATCATGAACGCCGTCTTCTGAAACGAGCTTGTGCCTGTAGATCCACTTGCAGTCGGGGCAGTACCCTTTGGAGGAATATCGACAGATAGAGTTCTCCCTAACAGGCTTCTCTCCTACGTCCCCGAGCTGTACCACACGAGTCTCCTGAGCCATTGCTCTGAGCAGCTGCGCCATTCCAACAAGGCCCTCTGGCGGGATGATGACCTTGAAAGACATATAGGCCAGGACAGCGCTGAGCACGAGCTGCGCGCCAACCGCCGACAGCAGGATCAGCGTTGCGTAGTCCCAGTGGTCGACCTTGAGCTTCGTCCCTCTGACGGGCGGATACCCCGGGATGGTCACCTCGTTGTTGGAATCAGCAGCCGCGGCGATGACGCCGATCGCAAACCGCGCCATCCTCATGGCCATGGCGTCCGCGTCGCCCTCGGCCGCGAGCCCGAACGCGGTCTCGGCCGGGTAGCTCTGGTACTGGGAGCGCGAGTCGTCGACGAAGGACAGCACGGCGTAGCCCTGCAGCGCGATGCCCTGCGCCGCGAGGAGCCGGACGGGGTCCGAGACCTGGTGGGCTGGATGCGTGGCGTTGGTTGCGGCCCCGACTGTGACGTTGCAGTTGTAGTACCACGAGGTTTTCGGGGAGGACTCAAAGGCCGTCACCATGCCGCAACCAACGCCGCAGCTCAAGGACGTGTTTGTCATGTAGGTGGTCTGGTTCGTGCCTCCCGCAAAGGACATCTGGATCGTCCGATTCCCGCCATTTCCAGTATCAATGGTGATATTTGTGCTGCTGCCATCCCCTCCGCCTACGACCTGGTGGCGGATGCATGTACCACTGCTGGATATCCTACGGTCTGTAGCGACAACGATTGGTTGGAAGTCGGCGTCGGCGGGGAGGTCTGCTGGCGGGGTATTCTTTTCTCGAAATACATATTGCCACTGTTGCGGGTCATCGAATAGCCGGGCGTCTGATGCCAGCCGTAGATCGCCACGTGAAGGAGCGGACGTAATAACATCCTCCGCATACGTGATGGATAGGGCGCCGTAACTGGATGTTTCACAAGTCAGTGGCCATTGAACGCCAACGAAAATCCAGGGAGCTTTTTACCTGTTCGCGGTGTATTCTTGGGCGCCCGCACTTGTATAATTTTCGCCTGCCACGACGGTGCTAAATGTCCGCACCTCGCTCATGTCCGGCACGAGTACTATCCCGGGAGTTACTACCAGAGCCAACTTGCTGGCATCCTCGGTCGAGTAACAGAGTCCGAGGGCAGCAAGTCCAATTTGAGATGCCTGGGAAAGACCGTTAGTGACCCAGAAAACCCCCACCCACAGAGTTGCATGACCTTACAACAGCCAACAGGAACCACAATACCGCGGCAGTGTATATGGTGGAGCGTTTTGACCGTATGGCCAGTATGCAAACGGAAATGATCCCATTTGCCTGCAAGATGAGCTCAACCTGAATGAAGATATGCGTGTCAGCAACAGTTATCTAGGTAAGCCAGGGTACCTAGTCTTTACTCACGGTATGCCTGGGCCTAAAGCGGAGACTGAGGAACCACCATCGCGCATCTCGTATTGTCCTGTCGACAAAACCGCTGACAGATAAACTGAGAAGAATGGAAAAGGCGGTGATGAGGGTATTGTATTCCTTCTTTTTCTGTTTATCCATGATCGGTATGGCCTCGGAGTAAATGTAGACAGTACAATAGATCGCGCCACTCAGTGCCACAGTAATCAGCCACCCAAAAAGGAGGCGGAGGATGTAAGTTCTCCGGTATGCCTTGGTAGCAGGGCAGCCGCGCAAGTCGGCACGGCTGCATGAGCTGCTGGAGCCTTGCAGGCTGGCGGCTGCGGACGACTGCATCTTCACGCGTGTTGCTGCACGTAATTCGAAAAAAAAAAGAGCGGAACGCAGAGCCCAGCAGAAAGCCCCCAATGCCTCGTATTAGGTCGGGCCCAGTAGACCTTATGAAAAACAAAGCCTAGGTCTGTGCCCAAGGTTGACTGCACTCCATTTTTGTAAACGATTCAGTCAACCGGCCAATGGGGATCACCGTTGCTTCGGATCATCCCGTACTACTCACTCGGCAAGCCTTTTCTGGTGAAACAGGGGAATCGCCAAGACCGCCATCCCGGCTGTGCGGCCGTCAAAGGAGAACCTATACGCTGCTGCAATGCTGATTGGTTGATCTCAACCCTAAATCCTTGGATCGCAGCCGACTGTTTTTAGAATACTCACTAATGCCGAGACAGGGACAGTCATCGAAATTTGTCGTAGGCCATAGGCTGTGTAAAAGCGTCTAGATCGGTGTGCATATGCGTGAAGTATTAAGGATATCGTTAACCTTAAATACATTATGACATCTAGATTCGCCCCCAAGAGTTGGAATCGGAGATCCCGGGATCCCGATCTTGTCCCGGTTTATGTAAATACGCATAGAAAGATGTACCGTAGCCAATAGGCCAGATCCTAATATCAAAATTCATGGCTTAGTACAATGCGGCGATGAGTCTTCGGGTTAGAAGGCCTTGCCAAAGGTCTGATCACCAGTCTAGCCCCCTTCCGAAACGATTGCTCCAGCCGCCCGATTTCCTTTGTCAATTGCACTATTGGTCACGAAATAATCCAATGTACATGTCATCAACTACGCTATACTTAGTAGCACAGCTGAAGATCTGGGCCTTCTCCATTTAACGTTACAGCAACTAATGGCCGAGGCGACGTTGACAATAACGCCACGGCCGATGTCCCGTGTGCCGTTGCGGCTCGTCCAGGTCTTGATCTCCTGCCTGAGCATGGCGGCGACCTGTGCGCGCACGCAGACGAGGTTGCCGCGTGCGTTGATGTTCATTATGTGGTCAAAGTTGTCAATATCGGTCTCAGCGATGGGAGCATGGACGCCGTTGTCGATCTGCGAAGGCGGTCAGCCGATCACTCGGGTGCAATCTCTGGGCCCGCTTGGAAAATTGACCATGAACTCACTCCGACAGCGTGTACGGAGTAGTCGAGCCGTCCAAACTCCTCCACCATGAAGTCGACCATGGCCTGGATGGTACTTATCGTCTTGGACGCTCACTTCGACGATGGCGGTCTGCTGTCCCGGTTGCGGGCATATTTCTTGCTCTCCTATGATGAGGCCCTGGCCGTCTTCGCGTTCATATCGGCGAACACGACCACCTTAGCGCCAGCTTCTGCGAAAAAGAACGCGACGACCGTGCCAAAGCCGCTGCCCGACTGCGAAGTACTGCTTCGTCAGCAATTGAGTTGGTCCTCGAGAACTCGTCGCCCACCCCGACAATCAGGGCAATGCCATCAAGCTGGGGACTGGTGATCATTGTGCCGTTGCTATTGTCAGGTAGGCAAGGAAGGTACGTCCTCCAGAAGGATGGGACTGGTACGTACCCAGAGACATGGTCGCGGCTACAGAACATCTACTCCTCCTCGTGCTCATATGGTGCAGCGTCAGAGATTGTAACCAACGAACCAACAGATCCAGTGTAACCCATGCAATTACCCGTTTCTCTGGCGTCGTTGAGGAAGCCAAGAACGGGATATGCAGTTGGTGCCCTTCTGCATTGGGACCAACGCAAGCTACGCACCGTACCATTACATTGTGCATCACTACCTGAGCCAACATGCATGGGATGATCTTGTTGATCGGACTCGGTCTTCTTGGCATCTTAATCGCAGTACCCCATGGAAATTCGGTTCAGTTAAAACTTCCATATCCGTTTAGGTGGAGCAAGAGAAAAATCAAACGTGGATGTATTCTTTACATTCACGAGTGTGCACGTAGGGCTTCGTCGGCGGAGTTCTTGGTTCGATCGAAGGTTCGGCGGAAACTAACATCCGCATGTAAGCGATCTCTTACTGCATCGTGTTCAATAGTCTGGCACCATGGGGACGCGGAGATATTTACAATCAGTAATAAATTGCTTGGTATATAGTACACACTGGAAGACATCCGAAAGGGTGGAAAGGAGTTGAGGATCCCTTTCCTGTCCCTCGTGCGTCCGTCGGCGAGGAGCTGGCGTGCTGTCGACCACAACGGCGCTGTGTTCATTGCCGGACTACTGGCACCGAGCTTCGACTCAATCCGGGCCGCCCCGACGTTCCAGGTATCGGCAGTAGTCTGCTCGATCCGGCCCCGTTCCCCGCATGCTGAAAGTTTAGAAGTAGCTCTTGGCCTGGTACTGCGGCTGTAAATCGCTATTGGGAGTGGCTCGGGGCTCGTGGTCCACCTGGTGGTCGACGGTGACGAAGATGCGGTCGCTGTCGGCACGGTCTCGAATCTTCTGCGCCTTCCCCATCTCCATCAACTCGGTGGAGTTTGTAATATGTGTCGACTTCTGCTGCACCGACCCCTTGATTGACTTGAAGAGGGTTCGCAGCATGGGCAGGGAGCCGGCGATGAGGGCCAGGTCGCATTCGACAATTGTCCAGAGGATGACGTCGCCAATGCCCTCTGCATGAGTGATTCGATCGTCAGAGACTCTCATACGGAGAAAACACCATGTTTGATTGTAGGGACATTATCAGAGTTTAAGATGAAAGACATACCCAAATAGTTCGAGGTAGCAAAGTATGCCTGCGCGAAGGGGAGACGCGCTATAGTGGCGATAGATGCCAAGACGCCAAGCGACAGAATGCTGATGATGGCGGTCTTCTTTTGCTTGGTCATCTGAACACCCCTAAGCATGAGGAAGGGCAACAAGGACGTGAGGACATCGGTGACGAGGTTGAAGGCCGAGATGATAAACGTGATGTTGACGGTGATGGTGCTAGACAAGCATGTCCCTTTAACCTCACCCCACGTGGCTGCTATAGGTTGGCATTGCAGGAGAATGTAAAAGTCGACAAAGATGGTGGACACGACCGAGATGCTGATGAGAACCCAAAGCGTGTTGCGATGCCATTTGACCACTGCGATTCGGAGCAAAGTAAGGCAAATGCTGACTTTGATGAAGACAAAACCGCTGAGGAAGAAGACCTGCCACAAGAACACACTCTGGTACAGTGCCACTGTTAGTACATAGACGTTGGGCTGAGGGTAGAATCCAAGAATATTGAAGGAAGGGAGCCGTACCTTGATTCCCTCCATATAAATCGGTCCAGTTGGACCGCCTGGAATTAAGTGATCTGGACTTCCGAGTCCCGTATGAGTGCCTGGAGCATCTTTAGTATTTTCCATTCACTGCCTAAGCTACCAAATACAGAGAAAACAATGCGGCAGTAGGTATTTCTTGTGATGATAGCAATAGATAGCGATAAGGATGAAGTGATATGAATGTACTCACCATAGATGATCACCGAGTTGTGGACCATGTTAATCAACTGTCCGCGTCAGCGTCAGCGGGGACGGAGTGATGGTGCCTCGTGGCAGTGGAACAGATGTGGATGAAGAATGCACGAGAAAGACTTACCCATCCAATACACATAAGCCAGTCTTCCAAGCTGAACTGCTTCATCCTGAGTCGCGCGTACACCCGCAGGGTCAGGACGAACGTAGACATAAAAGAAAAAGCCAATGCAGTTCCATAGATGTTGGCCGCGAGCCCGGTGGGCGTGATGGGATGCCAGCCCGCTGGTGCCATCTTGACTTTTGGTAATGGCCTCTCACGATACCGTCAGGAAAGGTAGAAAAAATCGTCCGGTCTGGGGGATCCGGCCCGCCGGATTCGAGCGAGTCGTCAAGGTCATATTTAAGACTGCCCTGAGCTTCTCGCCACATGGCTCTGGTACGACATCGAACGCTTCCGAGCTTAATGAGGACACCGGAATTTCGGATTCGTTCTCCAATACGGGGTTTTTGACAAGGTGGGAGTGCTTCATGTCAGGGATACAGAACATGTACCGGCCCCGAGGATCCTGAACGGCGTCCATGGTATGAATTCATTATTGATCTATCCTAATTATCCGTCGTGCTCCCTGCCTCGGCGTCCCCTCGATGCCTCTGACACTGGTTCCTGGTGGGGAGTGCACAAAGACGCAGCCTGGCGAAATATGACCTGTCGCCAAGCAAATGCAAGAGTGCGGCGCAGGATGCACAGTTGGTTATAACCGACCAAAGTAATGTGGCGACCTGACTCGCTTGTCCAACCAACCCGCCCCTCCAGGTGCGAATTTGGTAGCACCCTCGCTACTAAGTGGATTCGTTTGTCCATGTTTTGTTGATAGAAAACGAAGCAATTCTGAGTCGTCAGACGACCACAATACATACCGCTGCTCTTCCAAGACGTCGCCGAGAACGTAGTGAGATCCTAACTGCATGCTAAGATCTGTACCTCTGTGACTAAACCTTATATATGCCGAAGGTTTCGCATCACACGCATCTGGGCACTTGGCTATTCTGGGGGTGGATCGTGCTGGCTGTAAAGAGGGGATGGCACCCAGATACACGTGTATTGAACTTCGGCTATCCAGTCCTCAGTCCACTTATGTGGAACTCTGTCGCTCCGGAAGGTCGAATGTATCATCCCAGGTGGATTTGCGCGTGGATTCTCAAGCCTTCAACGACCACAACATGCGGTTTGAAACGTATACCTCAGGGGCCCAAAGACGTGTTGGTTTTCCCATTCAAAAAGGCCAGTCTTCCTTGGCACTCGAATACTTCAGTCTCGCTAGAGCCATTATACCGGTGCTGACTCTGCTCCTGCTGTCTGTGCTGCTCTTTCATCATACTGCTTAGTCTACCCAAGTGGTTGTGTCTTGTTGTCAGTGCTTACTGTTCTGGTTTAATTTGCCTTCGGTTCCAGACATCTCCTCGGTGTTACTCTTGGATCCGCAACGATTCATCACAAAATGTCGTATGAAGTCAAGGGAAAATTCGCCCTGGTCACAGGCGCTGGCAGTGGTACGGATCCCTCACTCCTTTTTGCCCCATCCCTCATTACGCGTAACACAAGAAAGCTTGAAACGATTCGGTGCTAGTATATGCAGTATCCTGATGCTGACACGTGATGAGCGCAGGGATCAATCTGGCATTCGCCGAGCAGCTCCTCAATGCCGGCTGCTCCGTTGTCTTCGCGGACATAGCACTCCGGGACGAAGCCAAGGCCGTCATCGCCAAGTTCCCTCACCCGGCTCCCGTCTCCGCCGTCTACCACAAGTGCGACCAGTCTGACTGGAAGTCCATCGCCGAGACTTGGGAGTTTGCCCTCAAGACCTTCGGCCGAATTGACCTGCTTTGCCCTGGTGCTGGCATTTGGTAAGCATATAGAACCTTGATGCTTTGAATATCCTTCATGTCTTGTCTACTCAAGCCATCGTAGCGTCGACGGCAGTCCTCAACTACGGGAAGTAGCATGAACATGAATTCTCACTGACAGTGCAACTCAACAGGGAGCCTCCACAGTCCACCTTCTGGCTACCCCCAGGCATCTCACCTCTCTCCAAGGACGACCCCAATGGCGCCCCAGGAGTCTATCACCTCTTCGCTGTGAACCAGATGGGTCCCATACGGTTCGCCCAGATCGCCCTGGACTACTGGCTGACCAACAAGATCGCCGGCAGCCTGCTGTTCGTGGCCTCGATGAGCGCGTACCTGCCAACAATCGGCACGCCGCTGTACAACGCGTCCAAGGGCGCCCTGACCTCGTTCACGCTGTCGCTGGCGCAGATGAAGGCCCGCCTCGGCATCCGCGTCGCCTGCATGTGCCCAGCCACCACCTACACGCCCGCCGTCGAGGCTGAATACTGCATCGGCAAAGTCCGCCCCCAGGATATGAACATGACGTCTGAGGAGTGCGCCGAGATCATGCTGCGCCTCGTCACCGAGGAGAAGTACGGCAACGGCGACGTCGTCGAGGGCATGCAGTTTGCCGAGCAGGGCAAGCCGTCCGATGTCCGGACGCGCACTATTCCGTACCAGGCTCTGCTGCCTCCTATTAACATGGAGGGGGATTTCAGCGGCAAGAACATCCTAGTGGAGGAGGAGAAGGTGTGGCAAAAGCTCAAGACCAAGGGCCTGAGGTAGAGGGTATGGTCGTCTCAACGCCGCATAGCCGAAGTAACACGGCATGTGAAGATAGCGCTGATCTACACGACAAAGTAATCATACCACGTCTTATCCCCAGATGATCTGAAATCAGTTGTCATAGTAACTTGATGGCTTACGGACCATGCCATGCCGGTAAAGTTGTGATCCGGGAGATTTGAAGCATTCAAGAATGTATCGTCATTCATGAACCTTAGTGATTTTCTGTTCTCATATCCCTTCATTTGAATTCAGTTGCAGGCGGCTCGGAGACTAAGCCAACACGAGGTTGCCTCAAGCTATAAAGAATTAACCTTTAAGACGTCATACACAGATAAGCTTTGCTGGCAACGGCGTCGATTTGCTGCTAGATCTTGGCGCTGTTGCCATCGTCAATTTAGATCCGATCCCGTCCACCTTCTATCTGTGTCCCAGGCGCTTGTCCCTTCTGTAAATTGACTTGTGGCGGCCTAAGTATTCCAGAGGATATGGAGCGGCCGCATCACAACCGAACGAAGGGCCTGGGAGCTTCTGTCGTTTATCGACCAGATCCATCTTTGGGGTGTGACCAATTTCCGAAAATTCGTAGTGCGACACCTGAGGCCGTGGTTTGATTTTGCCAAGAAATGCTACATCAACGATATCGACTACATGGAGCATATGTCGTTGAATGCAGGCAGAATAGTCGAGGATGGTAAGCCGAAACTTAGGATACACAGCTCTTGCCTTATTCTACCTGAATGGACCAAGTATTTCACTGAAGATGCTCGCCGAGGGTTCAAGGAGAGACTGGCCTATCACCTACAAGAGGCGTGGGCCACATTTGGAGAAGTCAGGACCAAAGAGTTTCCTTTCTTGAAGTCTTGCGCAATGGATGAGTGCGGTTCTCTCAATAACCCCGGATATCCCCTGGAAAACAGTGAGGAATTTAGGATGCACCTTCGGAAGGTTCACGGAGCAGATAATGCGGAAATAACCGAGATCGTACACGCTTGGGAAAAGAGGGAGTTCCGGGAACCATCGACCGACCTGTACGAGATGACGGCTTCTGGGGATTTGCTGCCAACAGGAGAATCCGGGAAACGAGATGCAGTGGAAAAGATTGATAACCTAAGGGTCTCAAAGAGAAGTCGACGATAGTTTGTGTATAATTGTTGGTTTTGTAGTCGGACCAGTCCAAGCCGAAATCTCTCACCTTGACCAACACTCAGCTACCTCTTTCTCCGCAATCCGGGCACTATGCCCACCATGGGTATATCACTACATAAAAGCCCATCTCTTCCTGAGATGGTATTACCTAGCCTCTATTCCTTCTTTCAGCAGTCATCCTTCTTTCATTGCTACCCTGATCAGTTCTAGCCGGCTGCTTGCGAGTCCCGCGCCTCCCCCCTTTTCTTGGCCAGTATTGAACTAGCCTTTCTCGCAACCTACTCGCAACCTCTCTGACACCAGGAAGGGAATGACCAATGACTGCGAGACGGTTGCAACAGCTGCAGAGGCGTCCGGCGATGAGAGCCATGCCTCAGTGAAAGTCAGGGTGGGGGCCGTTACATTCGCTCCAATGGCAACAGCGGCAGGGGCGCCAAGCCTTGTGTTGGTGAAAGTCAGTGTCGTCTGTGCCGCAAGAATATTGCACCAACCGCGAATGATACGTCAGGCAGCTATCTCTTCGATGCGGCGCAGCGCAGATTCCATCGGTTCAGGTCGGCCGTAGGGTTACAGGCGCTTGGGCAGCCGAACTATCTACCAACATGCAATAGGGAAACCTGCATCTGGTTCTGGGCGGGCTTGGTAGGCCTCAGATTGCATTCGGTGTTGTGCCGCAGCTCACAGTGCCGCAGCTCACGACGTTGCGGTCCGGTCAATGCAGGTGCTTGCACGGCCCGGCCTGCTCCCAACATGTGGCAGATCCCTGCCCCGTGTGGCCCGTACTATGAGCGCCTCCAGTCGTGTCCGGGCCACTGCGTCGGGTTGTGCGGGGCACTTTTGTGTTGGTTCCAGGTGCATCATGCAGTGTAATTCGTTATCCCTGCAACAAGGCAATTGTTGCTAACTCAAATATTGTTACCCGTGGGTGGCCCGGATTCGCTTCACCCACTGCTGGCGCAGGGGGCGCCTATATTGCGCCACAGCCTTGATTGCGCTATACCTAGAGGAGGGTGTTTTCCTACTAAAATTTTCTGAAGTTTTGTGGGTAGATTTAGAAGAAAAAAACTGTTGTAGGCGTAAATTCTCTGCTGTATTCTAACACCCTCCATTCAAGTCTTTTCTGAAAAAATGTATAATGATTTATTCAAATTTGGTCTAAATAATAGTCATAATGGGCCGAAACAGTACCCACTTCTCTTTTTTTTTTTTATATTTTATTTTTTAGTTTCATTGCAAACGTGTTATTGTTCTCCAACGCTTTAAAGCGCTCTAAATTGCGAACAGAGTATCACATTGACTGTTCAATATCACAGCCATGGCGTAATACCATCCCACCCCACCCCTCTTTCTCTTCAAGTTCGTCTCTCTCTCTCTCTCTTTCTCTCTCTCTCTCTCTCTCTCTCTCTCTCTCTCTCTCTCTCTCTCTCTCTCTCTCTCTCTCTCTCTCCTCTCTCTCTCTCCAGCCTGGGCAACAAATCGAAATCGAACAAGCCGCGGAAACTTCATGAACTTTCCATCGGATTCGCTGTCCAGACACTCTTTTTCTCCAATAGCGGAAGGCTTAAATCTGGCTGTTCACTATTGAGCCATGTCGCGTAGACGACAAACGAACGCGCACGCAGCCGGAACGCCTGCTCTGGGAGCTGGTGAACCTATCACCCATGACATCCTCGTCGTTGGAGCCGGCATCGGCGGCATCAACACGGCATATCGTCTCAAAACCAAAATGTCTCACCTGAGCTTCACGGTACTGGAAGCGCGTGATGAGATTGGTGGAACGTGGGATGTTTTCAGATACCCAGGTGTTCGCTCAGACTCGGACATGTATACGTTCGGCTTCGCATGGCATCCATGGCGACATAAGGTGCTTGGCGACGGGGACGAGATCATGTCGTATTTGCACGAGTGCGTGTCGACATACGGCCTAAATGATTCGCTGAACTTGGGCCATAAGGTGGTGAAAGCGGACTGGTCATCTGAGACGCAGAGATGGACGGTCTCCGTGGACCACAAGGGACAGCCCAAAACCTACGTTGTCAAATGGCTGGTGCTAAGCCCCGGCCTTTTCGACATCGAAAAGCCTTTCACAGCCGCCATTCCGGGAATTGAGAACTTCCAGGGAGAGGTGCTTCACCCACAGTCCTGGCCGGCCGATTACGACTACGCGGACAAGAAGATCGTCATCATCGGAAGCGGCGCCACCGCCATCACGATGCTGCCGGCAATGGTGGAAGGCGGCGCAAAGAAGGTCACCATGCTGCAGCGCTCCCCGTCCCACGTCGCCACGGTGCCGTTCCCGGACAACAAGCCAAACCTGCTCGCGCGGCTCCTCCCCCTCGCCACCCTCAACTGGCTGCGCCGCATCTCCTGGCTCTGCACCATGCGGATGATCCATTTCATGTGCGACAACTTCCCCACGACGGTGCGCAATGGTATAGCCAGCGACGCGTGCAAGCAGCTCCCGGCCAGGATCCCCGTGGATCCCCACTTTACGCCGTCGTATAACCCCTGGGAGCAGCGGTTAGGCCTCACCAAGGGCGGAGACTTCTTCCGTGCGCTGCATAACGATAATGCCGACGTCGTCACGGCGACGATCAAGACGGTGACGGCGGGAGGGATAGAGCTCAATGACGGAGCTGCGCTGGATGCTGATGTTATCGTCACCGCGACGGGCTGGATCATGAAGTTCGCGGGTGGTATCCCCATTACTGTTGACAATGAGCATGCGGTGTGGCACGAGAAGCTGCTCTGGAACGGATGCATGGTTCAGGACGTGCCAAATATGTTCTTCATGTGGGGCTATACCAATAATTCGTGGACGCTGGGTGTTGACTATACGGCGACCATTATGTGCCGACTGCTTCAGTACATGGAAAGGCAGGATATGAATGTTGCCGTGCCTAGGACATCACCGGGCTCGAAGCCCAAGACGCAGACTATCTGGAAGGTTTCCTCGACATACAGGTTGGCCGCGGAGCCCTATCTTCCCAAGTATGGGTTCGAGGGGCCTTGGAGGCCCAGGCAGTATTTCATTTCTGATATGATACATGCACAATGGGGGAATGTAACAAAGGGACTGGAGTTCCTCTCATGATTTGGGAATCATAGCTACGCAGATGCTGCTGTTTGGAATTGTGTCGGGTACTACGATGGAACAACAGAGGTAACGTTATTGTTGACATTGAAGCGGAGGCGTTTGACATCAAATTGTTTTCTCTCACCAAACACAGTCTCCGTGTTATCATGGCTGAGCCACCTCATGTACCCAGAGTTTTCCAAATCAGGGTGGAAGATAGTACCGTTTTCTAGTTCCTCTGATCCGCGGCAGGCAAGTCAATTAAAGTATTTCATGACGTTCTATCAATGCGGCCTGCTATAAACTTAAGTAAAGTTAGGTGGTCATATTTCTTTGCTCGTGCTCAGGGCTTTGACAATAGCTCCCATTCGTTCGGAGCGGCTCAGATGGCAGCGGGGCCTAGATGCAGTTGGTGATCACTTTTGTGGGGCGGCGTTGAAGGAATTGTATTGGACAGACAGTTGGGTCAGGACAGCCGCCTCCTCACCTCTCCAAATTGAACTTCGAGCCTCTTTGCTCCGCTGCAGACTGATGGAAAAGCGGCTCCAGATCGTCAAAACCACTCGCCAGATATCACAACGCGAGCTTAGCTAAGCTTTCCCCCATTGCTATAGTCGATAATTCGGAATGCGTTTAGTTCTACAACTACATTTCCCGCTATCTGCCTCTTGCTGCCACCATACCGTACTCACTGCTTCTTCACTCGTTGGTCTTGAGTATCTCGCAACCGGAAGATCAACGCTGTCGTGTCTATATGACCACCGATTAACAACACTACTTCCGCTCTAACTAACCTTCATGGCTCCGAACCAGACCGATGATATGAGTGCTGCTCTGACAGCTGACGCTGAGCAACAAAGCGGCGTTGTGGTGACCGATCCAGGAGACATCGAGGAGGGCAGAGATGCCTACCGGCCGGGCGGATTCCATCCAGTCTACATCGGTGATGTGTATGCCGACAAGTATGAAGTGATGAGCAAGATTGGCTACGGTCGCTATTCGACAGTCTGGCTGGTCAAAGACCTCTCGAAGCAGTGAGTCCACGCTCCACCTCCCTTCCGCCTGCCCTGTTGCTGGGCTCATACTAACCCAGCCTGCGACGTGCAGGCCAAACGACGGGCACCGATTCCGGGCTCTCAAAGTTCTGCGTGCGGATTGTTACGGCCAAGATCAACCCATCTTCGAGAAGGAGATCCTCACTCACCTTCGCGACGGGGACCGTAAACTGGCGGGCTACAAATACATCTGCCACCTCGTCGACGATTTCGAGCTCGAGGGCCCCAACGGCAGCCACGTCTGCCTCGTTTTGGAGCTTATGGGGGAGACGCTAAGGTCCTTTGGCCTCTGGTTCAAAGAGCATATGGTGCCTACCTCGATCATGCGGAAGTTCACCTTCCAATTGGTGTGTGCCCTCGACTTCGCACACGAGAGTAACGTGATTCATACCGGTATGTAACTCCCGTTGAATAACATGGCACGGACATTTCAACTGAATCAATCGCAGATATCAAGCCCGACAACATACTTGTCAAGTTCCAAGATGTGCAACGTATCGAGTCAGAGTATCTTGTCAAGGAGCCCATCCCGAAGCAGAATAAGGCCGAAGAGCGGTACACTCCGATCGAATCTCTTCCCTTAATTGCATACTACTTCGGCGACGATCCAAAACGGATCACCGAGCTCGACGTCGCCTTGGGCGACTGGGGGGTGTCGAGCTGGGCCAACAAGCATCTGACCGAAAACATCCAGCCCATCGCTCTCCGGGCTCCCGAGGTCCTGATCAGGGCTCCGTGGGATACGAAAGTCGATGTGTGGAACCTCGGCGCCGTGCTCTTCGAGGTTTACCGGGCTGTCCGCCTGTTCGATGGCGGAGTTCCGCCCGACGGGCACTACGAAGTCAGGGAACACCTGGCGGAGATTGTGGACCTCTTCGGCCCGTTCCCTAGGGCCCTGGTGGAGAAAGGTGAAGCTACCATTCAGGACATGTTTGACAACGAAGGAAGGATCAAAGACTCCGAGCCAATGGGCCGTCCACCCCTCGAGTCGGAAGCATTTCTACCAGGTCTAGATCAGACTTCGAAGGAGATATTTGGGTCCTTTCTTCGGGCTATGATGAAGATAGACCCGGCCGAGCGGCCAACACCTGAAGAACTTGTGGAGCATCCCTGGCTGGATCCAAAACGCCGGTGGTGACTTTCGCGCACCCCTGTCCATCAAGCAGCGTTGGTCGGTCGGAGGTCATCGCCGCCATTCTCATTATAGAAGTCTCTGGGTACTCAACTAGTGAATGTTACATGAGTAAATAGCCATTGTGAATTCCATTATTGCCAACCCCCAGCCGCGTCCCGCCACACCCGACACTCCATGTGTTCAGCCCGTGGGCCCGGCAGACTGCAGCCACATCGATATGTAAATACCTGGTCGGATTGCCTGGGGGGTTACCACTTGGTAGCAGCTGGCCCGCATTTGGCAGCTTTACGGCCCACCCCTAAGCTCGCAGGCTGCAGTCAGCTCAGCCGACTGCCAACCTTCCCTTCAGCACCACACCCGAACGCAGTACAATTCCACCCTACTCTGATACCAAATCGAAGCCTTGATACAAGAGACATGGACATCACCTCAAGTCTTCCTCCAGCCTTCGATTGGCTGTGGTCGGCCCTCGTCGGCTTCTACCACAGCGACTCACTCGTGACAACCGTCCTCAAGCTAAGCTATTTTTTGGGCATGTTCTATTACGTAGTCCCCGCGAAAGCCAACAAGGCCACCACTGGGTCCACCCAATCTTCCTCACAGACGGCATCCTCATCTGCTGCTACCCCCTCGCAGCCGTCCTTCCCATCATCTTCTGGCCCCTGGTGGTACCTTGCAACATCCTAACCTCCTGCCTGCGATGGTTCCTAGCCGCCCCGACATTCTGCGGCATCCCGCGCGAGACGTTCATTCAAACCTGCAAAGATTGTGCTGGAAAGCTGCGACAGTGGTGGGAATGGAATCAGCGGCCTATTTTGCCTGACGCGACCCACGGGCTGAGGTCCGCGCCTTAGGCGGGATACGGCGCGATCAACGAGGAAGCACGCGGGTTGGCCGGGAAGGGTACTCGTTTCACAGGCACGAGCACATGCAGTACGCTCGATAAGCACTATTTCAACCAGGTAGAGCTTCGATGAGGTCGTGACCTCCTCCCCCATACCAGGAATAAGTCGCCCAGCCACCGAGAGAGAAGGTTAGGGAGCTAGGTTGGTGCCATAGGTGTGTGTGAAGTGCGTTGGAGCAGAAGCAGAATGGAGAGAATTCATGATGGTATTAGGATACTGGTAGTCCTACTCGAAGTGTTATATTAGGCATTCCATGCATGCTGCACAAGCACAGTCCACACAACATTCAATTTGTCCCTTCCAAGCCTCTTCAACATTACTCGATCCGCGGATGATCAGGTCCGAAAGGGCCCCAGTTTTCCAGGCTGTCAAAGCTCACCGCGTATGTCCCAACAGCATGGGCGATTGCTTTGGTAATGTCAAAAAACACGTCCGTGTTCATGTTGGCGACAGTGTCGTTGGCCGTGTGGTAGTTGGGGTCATCTCCGGCATGGATGCCACCTGTCGGGATGCTGGCCTTGACGAACGGCCAGTGGTCACTTGATGCGCGCAAGGCGACCGTTTTCCACTCGAGGCCGGCCTCTTCAAAATAGTCCTGGAAGAGCTGCTCCGCCTCCTCGACGCCCGGCGGTGCCGTGAGGCCGGTCCCGGAAAAGTTGCTGGTGTAGATGCCAAACTCGCCGGAAGGGGAGGCGATCATGTCGAAGTTGAGGTAAAGGCGGATCCGCTGGAGGTCCGCCTCGTCGCTGTCGTCCACGTATGCCTGTGAACCAATGAGACCTTCTTCTTCGGCGGACCACCACGTGAACTGGATGGCATTGTTGAGTGAATAATTGCCAGCGGCGAGCTGAACGGCGATTTCCAGGAGTCCAATGCCGCCCGAGGCGTTGTCGTTCATGCCTGGCCCGTCAGGGGTCGAGTCCATGTGGGCGCCGAGTTGGAGAACATTCTCCTGATCACCTCCCAAGGTATGGGCAATAATGTTGTACCTGCAAACTCGTCAGTTATCTTGGTCAGAGCGTCAAGGGTGTAAGCGTCAGCGTGAACTGACGTATCAATCGACTTTCCGTCGAGTTCGAGCGAAAAGGGATGGATGTAGACGTCGTAGTAGCTGGGATCGAGTGTGTTGTATATGTACTCCATCGTAGCCTCAAAGCCAGGAGTGCCAACGAGTCTGTTCTTCTCAGGAGATGCATAAGCGAATCCCTCGATGATCTTGGCTTTGGCAATGAGCTCCGATTGCTCGATCGAGTCAACCAAGACTTTCTGGATGGATGGAGTCAGCGGTGGAGCAGAGCTGCAGGGAGGATCATGAGACGAACGGGATTGACGAGGTTGTCATCTTTGGCCGTAGGTGCTGCGAGAGCCACAGACACAACCGCCAGGATGGCACCGAGAGAGAAGACAGACTTCATTGTGAGGGACTGGTTGTGGATTTCGTCCAGGACTGATGATCAATGATGAATGTTGTGGAACGGTCAGCGAATTGCAGGGCAAGTGATGGAAATGCTGGCTTTGCTGGTGATGAGTTGTGTCGGGAATGAAGCTGGTGGGAAGATGAGCAGAGAAGCGCGAGAACAAGCGGACGCAAAAGCAAATTCAGTACGAGCATCCAGTTCCTCCTTTCGCTTGATGTGATATTTTTGGAGCGGCAGTCTCTACCTCACAGTGAGGAAGGTGGACACCGGACGGCTCCGACTTGCCTGCGCAGATTACCACACATCGAGCTTGCACTGAAAGTTGCCGGGGCGTCTTTCAATCCTCATTGCCTGTCACCATTGAGCAGCTTCCCATCTCCGCGCAAAACGTCATGTTGCTCGATGGCATAGGGGGCCGCTCGACAAGAAGATCAGGCCAAGAAGTCACCCAGCACTGAAAATCATCATTCCTTCCCAAGCTGCCGACTACAATTCACTGCCACCTTCTCCAGCCTTCGGAGCCGGAGCAGCTGCTGGCGATGGTCTTCCCCCGTTGTGCGCCAACTTCCTCCGCAAGTACGGCTGGCTCCCCTGCGCCTTCGTCATAGCCGTCTTTCGCCTGCTCGACGTCCACTCTCGGACGCCACCAGGGAAGGTTCAGAGGCCGAGGTGCTCCCTCATTGACCCCATTTGCTCCCCTTCCTCCCCGCAATCCCAGTCCAGGCTCTTGTTCCGTTACCGCCCAGAAACTGAGCTCGCCTCCATCGATTCCGAGTCCAGGCTCCAGGCTCAGAAAAGCTCCCTGCTCAACAATTGGAGCAACCTCGCCCAGGCCGTTGAGCAGCCCATTCAAGGTTTCTCAGAGTAATCTCCACATGGTGGTGCACACGAAAACCGCTGGTCTTCGACTTGGATGAGTGTTCTTGCCTGCTCTGCCCACAGAATGAGCCCGGAGATCTTCACACAGTCACTCAAAAGCGTACCTTCCCACGCTCCTCAGCACCCTTGGCGTGGCGGCCTGGGATGGCTACTCATCCGGCTCTTTGCACGCAAGTTCTATGCTCTTCTATTCTTCTCGTTGGCACAAGGCGCCATATCAGAGACCCTTTCCTCGTGCCAAGGCCACGCTTCGCGCAGGCGGTTGTCGGGGATGACGTCGGCAACAAAGTGCCCTCGGGCACTTCGACCCTCAGACGTGGAGAGCGAGCGGGAGGTGTTCCCTCCATGAGGTGCTGCCGACGAGGATGGGAGTGACGTGCGGAGTTGGAACAGGCCCATGTTTCTTGAGTAGTTCAGCCGTGGCAGCTCTCGCCTTGTAGGTAATCAGTTGGATCTTCACCCACGACATGCGTTCCTTGTGCCCTCCAGCCTTAACAGCCAAGTGCATAGACCGGAAGGTTCCCAACCACCAATTCTTCAGCGCAATCTAACGTTGATGTTCATATTTGTGGTACGTCCACGACGGAATATCCTCTGCTGAAATCACGATCGGAATGTATTTGGCAGAGGCAGTGTTGTCCACGCCTCTGGGGCCAGGATTCTAACCAACCCGGCCCCATCAGCTACCGACTTATGAAGGCCGCCCGCAGATGCACAATCACTCTGAGAAAAGTCTCCAGTCCACGTCATCAAAATCAGGGCTCGCAGCTCCTTGTAAAAACCCATCGCTCGTCCAGGCCGGTGATGGCCGCTTAGGTACGCACATCCGCCGGCGGCCAGTGCTCGCTTAAAGCCATCGCCATTCTTCTGTCATCCTGTCAGGCATGCCCTCCCCGTGATATCAAGCTGTGCCAGCCGAAGCAGCTTCCGAGGCAAGATCCTGCGGGATCGTGATTTTTTCGTGCTTTTCAGTGGTCGATGCGGCGTCATCGGCGCTACTCCGGTTGTCAGTCCAGTGTCTTTGACGGAGGAGAGCCAAACAGTAGGTATTTGCACAATCGGACTTCCCTGGCATTTTTGCCCGCATCACCACCCAACATGGCCGCTTCCTCCTGCTGCTTTCGCTCGTCCTGCTTCCTCTTCTTCCTCTTCTTCTCCGCCTCCAAGAGCTCTCGGGCGTAGGTCATCTTCCTCTTCGAGTCCCGGTCCATCGCCTTGATCTCGTCAAGCGCACGGCCGCACACGCATCCCGTCCCCCCCTTGAGCCGCCGCTCAATCTCCACCTGCTCCTGCCGCTCCAGGCACTCGAGCGTGGGCTTGTGGCGGGACCCCTTCTTGTACTTCATCAGCGCCTTGTCCCCGTGGTCCAACCAGGCGTCCTCCTCGTAGCGGTGTGCAAAGCGGACGAAGAACCGATTGATGACCTGGGCAAAGACGCGGTTCTCGCCCTGCTCCTCTTCTTTTTCGTGGATGCACTGCGGGAAGCGCGTGGCCTGTCGGAAGATGGTCATCGAGGAGTGGAGGCGCGCGACGTCCATGGAGATGTTGTCCATGAGGGCGAACTTGTCCGCGAACGGGCTGTCGAGGACGGCCTTTGCGGCCTGGCGGACCCTGTCGCCGAGGATTGGGTGCTGTAGGTAGGCGCGGGCTTCGTCGAGACTGGTGAGGTATTGGCCCTTCGGCCAGACATCTCGCCTGCGCCAGGTGTCCTCATCGAGGTCTTCGTATGAGATACCCTCGTCGCTCAGCTGGACGCGCAGTGACTGTGTCTGGCAGTGGTTCATCTGGGGGAAAACAAACCACATCCAGGTGGCAGGCTTGGGCTTCTGGTGGCCGCCGCCGAAGGCTGCCAGGACTTCGTCGAATGCGTTGCCGTGGTCTTGCGCCTTGACGAATCTAGCCAGATTGTATGGGTCGTTATCGGCTTCGCCAGCCGAGGTCGCTGGCGTGTCTGGTGCGAAAATGGAGGAAGACGACATTATGGCAGTGGTTCCGGAAGCTTTGATGAGGCAAGTGGGAGAAGGCGAGCGGAAAGGTGGATGCTAAAAGCAAGACGAGTGAGGTGCTCACGAAGGGCGAGGTGTTGTCACGACCAGATGGTGTCAATAGCAGTCGATGTGGGGACCAGTGACGAAGCCCTCGAGGTGAGCCACTGGGGAATGGCGAGTTCCACGAAATGTGCGGCTTCGATATCAGCTTCGCAGGTAGGTGAAGGCGCCAATTGAGAGCCAGTTGCAGTCAACTGTGGAAACTTGGGTTTCCGTATCAAGGTTCTCAGCCTCCAGTCAATGACTTGAGGATGAGGGTTGCGACCACACGTTTGGAAGCTCTTGCTGCACTTTTCTGGGCCTTTAGATGTGGTGGAATCAAGGAAAGTCCGGGGTGGAGAGTGAAGTAACCCAATGCAACATGTCAATATCAATTGCCATAGCACAATGAGTCCCAAGGCCGCTGGTCTGGTTGGCAGACCAGCCATCATCAGATCAAATACGCAGACATGTGCACCTTACTGGCTTCAGGCCTGCTGACAAGGCATCATTAGACTTGTTTGTTTCATTCATCTCTTGGAAGTGGCCTATTGAGACCTCCATTGCTTTGTGGCTTCCTCTGGCCGCTGTAGCTCACGGGCGATTAAACAACTACTGTATGAGAGGCCATCACCTACACGGCTGTCTGATAAGATACCGTCATGTGGGATATTGTTATGCGCTGTACCAATAGACCGTTCATTCAACCATTCCCCCTTCCCTCTAGTTGCTAGATCACGCCCGCCCGTCGGAAATCGTAGATTGTGCGCCCAGTCACGCCCGCTGCGGTCAAGACCTCAAGATCAGGGATCCCGTCCAGTCGAGACTCGTGTCTCTTTTGCAACAGATTCTCCGTAGAGCCTCATAGAGGCGCGGATCAGCTCCTTGAAAAGCATCCCGTAGCTTCTCGACCCAACCTTCGAATGAAAGCAATATTGCATCGTCGAACACCCTCACACGCTCGCCAAAGGGCTTTGTCAGAAAAAAGCTCTCCACCATTTCCTTCTGAGCGAAGGGTTGGAGCGAGAACAGCGAGAGGAAATCTTGGTTGCTCAGGAACTTCCCGAGCACTGAGGCCTTCTTGTTGATCCTGCCAAGTTGCACGGCGTTATGGAAAAGAAAAGCCAAGCACCGAAGCTCTCTGCGAGGCTCTGTGTGTGATGACTTTTCGGGATCGTAATCCTTGATCTCGCTGTCCCCGAGCACAAATGCAAGACGCTTGATCTTCTTCGCAAAGTCCATGCCAATCAACCTTTCCACACTTCTCTCATTGATGCCGTGCTCGAGCCAGCCGTCAATGCAAAAGCAAGTCTTCTCGAAGTCGAATGGAATCCTGAACTCGTTGCCCGTGCGATTCGAAGCGTCATAACGGTACAGAGTCAGGATGTTTAGAGACTTGAGGGCCTTCTCACGTGAGTCGTAACATGCTCCGAGGAGACCTCTCTGGTAGCGAGTCGAGGATGCTGTGTATGCATCCGGGGTGAAGCACACGACGCTGTGTACTCTCGAGTCAGATATTGCACAATTGAACAAGAACCATCAATGCCCAATCTGAGAAGAGATCAAATCATGTCAGAAAGACTGCTTACCGGCCCTCATCGCTCATGAAGACTTTCAGTTTGAAGCACAACACACTCGGGCTGGTCTCCAAAGCAGCGCAGGCGCAATCCCAGACATGATCTTGAAGCTCTGCAGGCAGATTCGGAAAGCGATGGAAAGTGGTAGCGACTTGTCCTGGTGCCACACTGAAATAATGAATTTGGCTGCCCAGCCCACCATGTGAGGCCTGTTTGGATGCCATTGCTGCCGTTTGTGGTAGAGGAGGTTCACGGAAGGGCGGCTTGAGGTCCAAGCGATGTGACGGTGTCGGTCATGTGTACTGCTAGGAACCCGTCCGAGAAATTGGACATCACAGGTCTTGTGCTGGACGCTAGCCGACTTCTTTCACTGGGAGTAGTTAAGCTTGGTGTTGAGAGTGCAGTTGATCGAATGTGGTTGGATCAGGCTGGGCTGTTTTGCCGGCCGGAGTAGTATTGTTGCTTTGATGCCTCTGGGTATTGCTGGACCTTCGGTACCAGTACCAGGAAATGGAAAAGGCTAGTACACCGGAGTTGAAAGTTCCCATTCCTCAACAGCACGTGTGAGGCTACCACAGACTATTTCCACGCTAAGCGCAGCCAATGAATTTGTGTGCCTCTTTTTGCCCAAAATTGCAGGGTGCGTAAACTTTCCAACATCGAACGACTTACACCCCACAGATCACCCTCTACAGCTTCCAGTGGATGGTTTTTCTGACACCAAATCTAGTTCTGGGTGACACCATGGACAGCACCACCATCGACAAAATGGCTGTCGACGCGATCGACGATAGCAAGGCCGCTCATTGCTCGCACCATTCCTCTTGGGAGGGAAACAATACGTCCAGTGAGAAGAAAACTGATTCCAACTCTGCCACAGGAAATGAAGCTGTCGCCAAGGACGCTGCTGAGAAATCCACTCCTTGCAATTGCCTTTCTGCCAACTGCGCTCTTGAGAACAACTCTGCTGGCCACAAAAGCCCTGAAGGTAACGTTCATGTCCACCACGTTGAAAATGACCACACGACCAAACAGAACAAGCCTGATCTTCAAACAGTTGGCGAAGTGCATGGCCTGCATAGTCCTGACATGTTCATGGATGTTGACGACGTACATGACCCGAACAGTGCTGACAATTTCATGGACGTTGATGAAGAACATGAGCTGGGCAGTGTTGACAATTTCATGGATGTTGACGAAGAACATGACCAGGACAGTCCTGAAACTTTCATGGACCTTGACGACGTGCATGAACTGGACAACCCTGACATTTTCATGGACGTTGATGATGTGGCTGGTCATTTCATCGCTGGTGATCCTGAGCTCATTCCAAGCAACACCAGTAGTAAGCTGACCGTCTTTGCCCAACACCACGTCTGTGAAGACACTAAATTTCTTAGATCTGGCTGTGTCGAACCAGCATATGAGCAACGAGGCTACTGTGGACGTGATCTCTCACAGCATTCCTGGCCCTCAGCACGAAGTTGCCAAAGAGATGCACAAATTCATGCAACTTCCAACCGAACTCCGTCTCATGGTTTGGGAGTTTGCAGTGGAAGAAGCAGTGGAAGCGTCAGGCTATTATCGAAACCGTCACGAAACCACCGCTGGTTGTGTTCAGCGATTCCGGTTCAACCTCGTCTACGACCCCGAAAGAGTCAAGCCCGGCAAGGACAAATCTCGAGGATGGGTTGCGTGCTTCACGCCCGTCAAGATCAACGCCCGTAAGGACCGTGTCTTTCTGAGGGCCTCAAAAGAGACTCGAGACGAAATGAAGCACCAAGAGAAAATGTCGATGCTGACATTCCACGAGCTGCCGGTTGGCAAGGACGGCCGGGCCATGCGGCCGCGCAAGTGCCACCTGCCCTTCGACTTCGCCAGGGACGACTTTTGCATCGAGGGCATCACCCACGGTCTGAAGAAAGCCCAAAAGAAGAGGAAGAACAAGGATTCCGTTTGGGACCCCGAAACGCTTCCCCTGGCCGATCTTCTCGACAACGCCCTCGGCCTGCGATTCGCACCCCGCATCAAGCGCCTCATCATAATCCCTCATTACAGGGATACTGCCTATAGGCGGGACTTCCTCGAGAACAGGGATGATACCCGGCGGAACTTCATCGAGACAACCAATGGAAAAAACATGATCGTGTTGGCGAAGCGGTTCCCATCTCTGGTGACTGTCAAGTCCGCCATCCCGCGGTCCTTGGGCTCTTCCCGGTACTTTAAGTGGAGGACTGGCAGCCTCAGGGGCAGAGGTCTAGGCGGTGTGACCAGGATGTCCGAGGAGAATCGAGACGTTCTGTACCGAAAGGCATGGAGACGTATATTTGACGTGCCATTCTCGCTTGAAATTATCCTGCATGGTTTCGAGATGTCACTCTACGATGGCTGGGTCTGCTTGGTGTGATGACGAGGCAGGGAAGCAGTTGGCAGTCGGACAGTCAATTGACTCAATTCCACCCTCAGCACTTGCACCTCAAACTCAGCAGGCAACGCTGGCAGAGAGCATGCTGGTTGATGATCACTATTGAAGATGTGATCGTGAACTTACGCCGCCAGAAGTCAACCCTAACATCATCTGCTTCATTCTCAGAGGCTAGGAGGAAAGAAAAAGTCAGAGTCAACCATTCAGCACATACAACCTGCACTCCAGTTTCAGTCGGTGAAATTCGCCGGAGAATGATTACACGTCTTCGGTGGTTTTGGATGCGATCATGACAAGGAAGAGGTCGGCAGCACTCAAGGTGAACCTCCACAGGGTGATAAATTTGGGCAGCCACATGGTACCTGATGGATAGGATTAGTCATTGGAGAAGCCTTGGGATATTTTGCCACCCTCTTCTCATTCCAATGCCTTTACAACAGGTCAAGACCTCCTCCAACGTGATGAGACAGGCTTATGGGCAACAGTCGGGCGGTTCTCAGTTTGGTGAACGAGGCCAGCATTGAAGCTTCTTACACCAGATGATCTTCCAATGAGCCTCGCCGTTATGGAATAAGTTTTCAAATTCGATTTCTCCGGGTTGAATCTTTCTCACCCGCGTCGTTTGCCTTCTCAATGCATAGTGCTCTTTTCATGAGAGAGCGAGCCTATCTAGGTAGAGACAGCTCCATACTGATTCCAGAAGGCATACGAACAATACCAGTGAACAAAACTCATAATTGTGCACAGAAATCCCAAAAATGTGAACAGTATTTAATCACCACCCCGGCCGAGCTTCCCATCCAAGCCTATCAGCCCGGCGTACCCGCCCATCGTGCAATGAGCAGGCGTGATGGCGACGGGTGGGCCCTCGGCGACTCGAGCCGAGAAACACCACCAACCAGGGCGGCCGCAGCCCACCGAGGCGGGATGGCGCCATCGACACCATGCTACACTGGAAGAAGCGAAGTAGCATCGCCCGTGTCGCGACACCGCACGCCAGAAGTGCCCGCTCAGGCAGCGAAAAATGTCCTATCATTCAGCGGAGCTGCGGTGGATGATCCATACGGCCGGCGTGGAGCAACATGCGATGTGGAAATTGTTTTCTCCCCTGTGATGGCATTCCGTGCTTGACTTAAAAGCACGCTGCTACCACGGCTTGGCGGCTCGGGTGGGACATCCGAAGCTGCAGGTTCAAGGCCCTCAGAATCACATTCGAGACTGAGTGCGGTGCCAACAATGAGTCTCCGACAACTGCCCCTCGTGGGCCTGGCCCTCTTCGCAGGTCACGGTGCCTGCAAAGGTCCCTTCCTGACGCAGGTGGACACCCAGACCTGGGTGTTTGGTAACGACCACTGGAACGTCACCGAGGGCAAGAACTACGCGACCAAGCTGTTCTCGAGCATCCTGCCGGGCCACGATCTGGTCGGCGCCGCGGCCGGGCATTATGTCGGGATAGGTGAGCCAAACCCCAGCCCTACCCTGAGCTACAAGATCCGGAACGCGTAGTAACGAACGTGGCACTCCGTCAAAGACGGCGAGAATAACTTCGAGTGGACCAACGCCTCCATAGTCTCCCAGGGCCTAGACCACATCGACATCGCCTTCTCATCCGCCTACGCAGACCTGCACTGGGTGGTCTTCGACGACCTGCAGGGCGCGTACCAGTACGTGGTCAACAAGGCGCTGCCGGACCTGCAGATCATCAGGACGCTGTGGCGGCTGGACAACGAGACGTTCACGCGCGGGCGGACGCACGTGAAAGACGAGGCCCTCCCGGACTGGTCGCTCTATGCCGGCGCCACCAAGGTGCAGGACGAGACGTGGGAGCTGGCTGATGGGTCGTACATCACCAAGTACGACTGGGTCAACTACGTGCGGGACCGGGACTTTTATGGCGTCTACGGGCCTGGTGTTGCTGGGTCGTGGTGGATCCACCCTTCTACTGAGTACTTCTCGGCGAGCCAGCTTAGCCAGACTTTGACTGTGAGTGTTGGGTCCTTCAGCTTTGACCTGAGCACAGTCTAATGTGTGAGCCAGGTCCACCGCGAGTCAGCGACAGGTGACGCCGTTCAGTTGAATGTGTTCCAAGACACGTCGCATTTCCGCGTTGGAGCCGACACCCACTCGCCCGTGGGCAAGATCTTCGGACCTTGGCTGTGGTACCTTGTGAGTTCACTTTCGAAATGCTTGGGGTAACACCTGCACAAAACTCAGTCTAACCACAAGACTCACAGAACAACGGCTCAGTGGAAGACGTCGCCGAGCGCCGCAAGCAGGAGCTAGAGAAGCTCCCCTACAGCTGGCTGCCGGACGCAGCATACCACAGCCGCGGCGACATCACCGGCACCCTCCGCCTGTCAGACGGCCGCCCTGGCTCGGGCGCCTCGGTCTTCCTGGGGGATACAGACACATCAATCCGGCCGCTGGTGCAGGGCGACAACTACTACTACACGACCACGGCCTCGGCAGACGGGTCCTTCTCGTTCAGCGGCGTGCGCACGGCGTCGTACGGGCTGTACGCGTGGTCCAACGGCGGCGACATCGCAGACGTGTACACCAACGCCACGGTGACGCCCATCACCGTCGAGGCAGAAAAGACGACGGCGCTGGGGGAGGTAGAGTGGGCGCTGCCGACAGGACGCAAGCAGATCTTCCAGGTGGGCGAGTTCGACAAGAAGGCGCTGGGGTTCAAGAACGGCGGGCTGCCGTACCAGCACGGCGTGACGGAGGAGAGCCCCGCGAACCTGACGTTTAAGGTGGGCGAGTCGGACCCCGCCGAGGACTGGTACTACGCCATCTCGAAGCCCGGGAAGTGGACGATCGAGTTCGAGTTGGACGAGGCGGAGCTGGCGGCGCGGGCCAACGGCACGGCGCTGCTGAGCGTGTCGCTGGCGGGCTACTCGCAGAGCACGGCGGTGGACGTGGACGTCAACGGGAGGGTGGTCGGGACGCTCAGCAAGGACGTGTTCACGAGCGACCCGGCGCTGTACAGGTCGGGCAAGACGAGCGGCGAGTGGAGGTTCGTGCAGTACGAGGTTGACGTGGGCGGGCTGCTGGTTGCGGGGGCCAACGCGGTCGGGTTCACGGTGACGCGTTATGTGCAGTGGCGCGGGGTCCTCTGGGACAGCATCATTCTGGAGTGGCAGGACTGAGTGTGAGCAGCAGCCAGGCGACCGCAGGACAATGAGACGTGAGAGGCGAAGACAGACGTCACTCGTGGGGGCGATCTGCTGCTGCATCGAGTTAATCTATTGGATCTACTGAATGTCGATGAACCAACCCGCTTTCTCCCGCAAGTGATCTCCAGCTGGCCTCCAGGCTGATCGTGGGTCCCTCGGAGGAAGATCATGCAGGCACCAAGCGTGAGAGGAGAATACCAAGTGACTTATTCAGTAGTGACGCGAGTATGAAACTGAGAGGCCTGAGAGGTGGAGCAGCACGATGATAGGATGAGGAGTTGCAGCAAGAGGAAGGTAAAGCACGCAAAAGACGCTGTCTGGACCTAGGCCCGGCCAAGGTGCCACAGCTGCGCCACAAGACCCCGGTCGGCCGACATGATTGGCCTGGGGGTGGGATGGACCCGCACCCAGCTGCGTCACTGAGCATCATTGATGGCGGTCGCGGAACCTTTGCTCCTGGTAAGCGAGACCGCTTGAGGCTTGATTCGATTTGCATGTGCCACATCCTCCATACTGCACTTTGTCCCTTGGCCAACGTCGTCATACTGACAGAGTGAGGTCGAGTCCCAGACAACCAGACCGCGGGGCAAATGCCCACGACCCCACGTCATGGGCAAGCCAAACAAGACCGGATGAGGCAGCTGGACTGTTGGGCTAATTGTAGCTCTCGAGTGTGACGAGGCAGCATGTGCCAACAAATCCTAAAGTCAGTCACCCAGTCTAGCCCCCCCTTCAGTAGTGACTTCAGCCGCTTCCAACGAATACATAAAGGACGTAGATTCTCAGTTCAGTTTCTCTTTCCTCTCCCTCCATCTCCATCCACATCAGCCTCTACACAATCCACACAAGCAACACCACAAAACAAAACAACCAACTCAACCAAATCAATCAACATGGCCGACGCAATCAAGAACGCAGTCTCCTCCGCCTCTGAGACCGTCCAGCAGGGCATCTCTGGTGTCTCCAAGGAGGGCAACAAGGAGGTCGCCAAGGACAGCAACGCCTCCACCGGCACCCGCGCTGAGGCGGCCAAGGACGCTGTCAGCGACAAGGCCTCCGAGACCACCCACAGCGTAAGATGATCCCTTTGTACTCTTGTATCATCAGAGTCAGTTGCTAACCTATCATGGATACAGGTTAAGAAATAAGCGCTTCGACCTACAGTCAACTGAAGGCATCGAGTTGGGGGATTGATCTGCGAACCATGCAGTCATCATCACTTTAGCGATTCAATTTCAAATACAGTGATACCAACAAAACAATATGCTTCTGATTCCTGTGAACATGTGAAAGTACAACAACTCTGGTATTCCGGTTTCTGCTCGAATGGTATTGCCTGCTGAGCGGGGTGTAGGATATGGAACGTGTCCTACGGCACGTAATCGGGCCTGGCCACTTCAAGCATGAGGCTTTGATAACTTGGTACGACTCTTTGCATTTGGTAGGCGTCATTGACATGTGCTATTTCACAAGATGACTGTGGACCACAAGTCTGTCGGGACAGTTGTACTTGACGTTTCCTGCCAAGACAAAACCTAAGCTCCATGCGACCTAACCAGCATCCCCAAGGGTCTCTTTTCTTGACTACACATCCTAAACAGCAACAACAATCGCACTCAATCGAAGTTGATATCTGCAACTCCGTGAGCAGGCAATCCCGAAACAACACGGCCAGAGTCGCACAAACATGGCATGGGCAGAACCAGCGCTTGGAGCAGAAAAAACACGGCGGTCCGTAACTTCTCCACGGCGGTCCGTAACTTCTCCAGAATGAGACCGCAGCTGGTTAGCCTCGTCCCGGGTGACGACAAACACTGACTTGGCGACATTCAACATACAAATACACGGCTCATGATGATGCCTTCAATAAATGGATCAAGGGGATACAATTTGAGTATGAGAGATCTATGAATTAGATGAATCTTCATCTACCACTTTCCGGACTAACAAGCGCCTAGAGTAAAGTTACGGGAGCCTACAACAACCAAGGTAAACTCAAGACAAAGTCACAAACGAGAGACACAGACTTACCGCGCAGGCCAAAGCCCCTGCCTGTGCATAATCGAGTTGCCCTCACAGGCAACACAGTACCACCTCTTCGACGGCCGGCCCCCAGTCTCATAGCTGCACCAACGCGGGATCGCAGCACGACAGTCAGGCCAGCCACAAAACATCGTGCCCTCCTGGCCCTCGCCCCGGAAAAGTCCCCAGGTGACAGCCCAAAGCTTGCGCGCAAGCCACTCGTCCAGGCACAAGATCCAGTCCTCGACAAGGTGCATGTCCACCCCGCAGCAGCTCAGTCCCAGGAGGTCGAGCAGCTCCCCGCGGTACCGCGCCATGCGCCGCTCCTGCGACGCCCGCAGGTTCGGCATCGTCTCCCCCGGCACCAGGTCCCGCCGCAGCCGGCCCAGCTCCCCGCTCGCCTCGCGGATCGCCCGCCGCGCGACGGGGTCGGGGTTGTTCGTGGCGGCGTCAACGGCGCGGGTCGCGATGCGGGTCAGGTGGTACCCGCAGAGTATGTGCCCGCACGGCATCCTGTGCATCATCCTGCGCAGCTCCAGGTCGTCGCAGAGGTGGCACCGCGCCCACTCGCCTCGCCCCGGGGCGCCGGTGATATCGACGTAGCCGAGGTCCAGCCCGTCCTCGGCCGTCTCGCCGTTCATGTGGTAGTCGATGCGGTCGGCCCTGCCGCAGTTGGATGCGTTGCAGGCTGGGAAATTGGGGAGACACCCGAGGAGGGAGGCCGGGGGCTGCAGCGGGGAGCCGCCCGGGTTGGCCCTCCGCGTCCTGCTGCGGCCGGGGGCGCGGTGTGGCGAGGACGGGAAGGTGATGTCGAGGGGCGAGTTGGGGATGTGGATTGGTGGGAGGAAGGTGGCCTGGCGCGGGCGGGCCTGGAAGGCGTTGCCTGGTCTGGCCGCGCGCCGGTGGAAGATGCTCCCTTGGCTGGCGGCGACGTCGACTGGGTGGAGGGGGTTGTTGTAGAGACGTGGCGGACCTGCTGGCCACGGACCTACTAGGAAGGTTGTACAGACGACGAGGCCTGTGTTCTCCTGTAGAGACATGTTGGATGAGGTGTTTGGCCCTGCCATTTCAATCAGCTTCTCGGGATGATGTGGTTCGTACCTTTGAGTTTATGGTCCACGGTGAGTAGCTTTGATGCTGGTATTCAGGCAGTGTATGGGTTGATGTTGTTATGCAGAATGATTACCGACCGGTATGCAGGTGTTGAGCAGAGCATTTAAGTATTCGGGCGCTTCCTCACGTTGCTCGTGTTCCCTCCCGCAAGACAGCGCATTATATCACTGTTGCTTTGTTTTGTGTACTAATTGTTGAATGCGGATCCCACATGCTTTGAGTACTTGAAAGTTTTGTGCGGCACAGGTGAAATGCAATTGTGTCAAGAAGGCATTGTTTATTGTTCTCTTTCACGATCTTGTGCTCTTTCATGGCAGGAACGGCACATGTAAGATTGTGCTGTGTTGCCAATCCCGTCAAGAAAGGTGGCTCCTGTGAAGACATGTCACTTGCCAACGATTGAATACTGCTCAAAGTGCGCTCATGATCTCTTAGGGTCCATTATTTCCATGACCGCTCAATGTCTTTATGTAGCTTAATGTGACCTTCCCTCCAGAATTATGCCACGCTGAGAAGCACCAGGACTTCTAAAAATCAACCTCCATTCTAGCCAGGTCTACCTCAGAGCCAATCACACGGTCCCGAGGTAGTAAACTCCCCGATCTCCGTCAGATTATCCACCCGTCCAAGCAAGAACTCCAGCTGCCTGTACGCCGCACCAGGCACATACTGCGGGATCTGGTGGCCCGCCATCTCAACAGTGACAAACGTCAGTCCGCGCTCCGTGTGCGCCTTGCCGTACCAGCCCCCGCCGCCGACGTAGCCGACCGAGAGGGTGGGGATGTTGCCCTGGTGAAGGCTCCCGTCGACGACGGTCTCGATCGTCGGGTTGTAGGGCACGAAGAAGTTCTTGTCCCCGAACGGCGACTCCTCGAAGCCCTGCACGCCCTGCCACGTCATGTTGTTGATCACGGCGAGGGTGCCGTTGGGCGTGATCAGGAAGTCCAGCTCGCCGTTGGCGATGACCACGTTGCCGGTGCGGTCGATGACGGACGGGAGCACGGTGAAGGCCGAGGGCTCGGAGCCTTCGAGGCTGTAGTTGGACTCCTTGCAGAGTCTGAAGTTGGATCGGGGCTCGGGGATGTTCAGGGCGTCTTGCACGTCGCTGCGGTTGAAGTAGTTGTTTGGGCCCCAGCCCTGCGTTGGGAAGCCGAGCTGGTTCGACGGGAAGGGGCAGAAGTCGGTGATGTGGTAGGGGTTGAAGCATGGGTTGACGTACAGCGCAGCTTGGGCGATGTCCTGCCAAAGCGTGCAGTTGTCATCCATGAGTCCGTTGTCAAAGATGGCATGGGGAGTAGCAATGTTGCCGGCGGGAGGGAATGTCAGCGCCTCCTCCATATAGGCCGTGTACCCGCAGTCCGTAGCGCGCTCGTTGATGCTCTCTGTGAAAGTAGCATTGAGGTTGAAGTAGCTGCTGCGCTTGTTGAGGTACTGTACTGCCGGTCCGTGCTCCATGAGCGCAAGACGTCCGATAGCAGGGTCCATGAGGTGGATTCCCTGGACCTTGTAGTACTCGTCATCACCCTGCTCCAAGAAGTGGTCTGCGATGTATGGGATCATCATGCCTGCGTACGATTCGCCAGTCAAGTAGACGTCATACCCGTGCATGTCGAAAGTGTCAATGAAGTTCTTCCAGAATCCGGCGAAATGAACAGCGATATCGTGCTCGTTCGTGATAAGACCTGTAGCTCCTGGGTCTGCCGAGGCAAGACCGGTACCTGTGGCATCAAACGTCAGCTTCCAAGCCAGGGACCAAGAACAATTGGCGGCAGAATGGTAAATTGCACCTCTGCACTTCGTGTATTAAAAGCTGCCGACTCATGTACTCCGTTCTTGCAAGCAGGCAAGTGCCACACATACGGCAAACGTTCTGAGAGGAGATAAATGTAACTCGTGCTTGGAAACTGCTTACCAACGGGCTGATCAATCCAAACCATGTTTGTCAGGTTGGTCCAAGAGAAAGGGTTCCGCTCAGGAGAGAAAGTTCCAGGCTGCCACAGAAAAGGGCCGTTCTCCTGCAGCAGACCATTCATCGAACTGCAGCCTGGGCCTCCGTTAAGCCATATAGTGATCTCATTACTGGCAGCTGGGTTCTTGGAAGGAAAGAACCAGAAGAAGAGCTCGTTCTGGCTGGAGCTGTTGGTCGCGTTGGGCGCAGTGACGGGCAGTCTTCCCGCATAAGACTCGCCCAGGTCGAAGTTCACCTCGGGGACACCGGTGCCGTTGACCACAAACTCTGGAAAGCAGCCAGTCAGCAAGGTGTTCTAGAGTGTGCTGAAAATGGCACTGGTGGTCAGGACGTTGGAGTAGAAATACTTACTCTGGCTCTTGGTGGTGAGAAAACTCGGGTCGCGGCTTGAACCCTTCTTCTCCTTCAGGGGTCCGTTTGCGTTTGCAGAACGCCGGCCGGACAGAGTGCCCTGTCCACAACGGGGGACGACGGCGGCGAAGGTGGCAGTCGCAACACCAAGTGCAGTCAAGAGCAACTTTGAGAAGAGCATGGTGAAGGTAGTCCCCGATACAGGCAAGGAGAAAGCTAGGGAAGAACGGTGATGGGAAGATACGGTGTATGGAGGAGGGTGCCAGTGGGGTTGAAGAGGTGAGGGAAAGGTGGTGTTGGGAGGTTGGAAAGTGGAGTAGGAAGAGATAGAGCAGTTGAGGTAAAAGTATGAAGGGCGAGGAGAACAGCCCAATCTGTCGAGGGACAGTCAGGATTTTGCGATTGGTAAAGTTGGTAAAGTTCGAAGAAGGGATCGTTTCCCAGGGTTCTAGATTCAAGCAAACAGATTGTTGGTTCGGTGGGCTCTCCTCTGACACTTTCCAAGTTTCCCACAAATCTGCCGGACTGGCTGTTCGCCTTTCTATGTCTTGTTGAGTGTTTCCATTACAAAGCCAATCTTCACTTACGTCTTGTTAAACAGACGCTGCCATCTCAACCAAAGTTCACATAAACCGTGCAGCTGGACGAAGAGTTGGCTAACACATGTTCAATTAGAGTTTGGGTACTACATGCCAATCTTTTTTCTCTATGACCATCTTTAGAGACCAAATCATGTCGTACCTGACCAAAAATATGTCTGAGAGTGACAGCCGTGCCGCAATCGCCCCTGAAGCTCATCATACAACAAGATGGTCCCCATGTGGGCTTCCTCAGAGCATTTTTATACACGGGCGCCCATCACACGCTTCAGATCCGGCTACTTCTTGGTCTTGGTTGCCCCAATGCCATGATTATTCTTCTTGTGCCCATTGAGGTAGTACTCCCCGTGCGTGGTGGAGAAGTCGCAGCCATCTTCAAGGCACTTCCACACCTTGACAGGACGGCCCAAAAAGGCGGAATACTCCTCCGTGTGCTTGGCCCGATAGTGTTTGAACCGCCCAGACCACCCGCCCTGGAAGCCTTTGCACTTGGCTATCTTGCACTTGTAGCCCTTGGGAGGCCCGTTGGGGTTCTTGTCGTCCATGACCACAGACCACAGATCGTTGTCGGGGTAGCGCGGCGTGGAGGGGGCCTTCTCCTTTCCCTTCCTGGTGCTCTTGCCCTTCTCTGTGACGGTGGGCTCATCTTGCGGCTCGTCTTGCGGCTCGTCAATGTAGTCGCCGGAGTCGTCGTCTTCCTGCAGCTCCAAGGTCTGAAACATAGCGGAAGTGTAGGTGTCGTTGTCGGCATACTCACGGTCCTCCTCGTCCTCTTCCTTGTCGGCTGATCTTGCCCAGGAAGAAACAGCGGCATCGCCGGCCATTTCCTGAACTGGGAAGTCATTGCCATCCATGTCTTCATCATCAGGGACGTGCTCAGACACGGCCTGTCCGACTCCATGGTCCTGTCCCGCCGGGTGAGAGACAAGATAGCCGTCGCCAACATCGTCGTCAACAAGGCCATTGTCGGGCGTGTCCTCATCAGCAGGAAGGTCCTCCGCCATGCATTCTCCATCTACCTGGTCCCATCCTGCTGCCAGGTGAGAACCAGGAGAGCCGTCACCAAAGTCGACAACAAGGCCGTGGTCGGCCATGTCCACATCGTCGTCTAGCTGTGATCCTGAGGGAGAACAGAAACCATCGTTGTCGTCCAGTTCCTCTTCCTTGATGATGACAGAATCTCCGCTCTCGTCTGCGGTTTCGCCTTCATCCTGGATGTTCTCATTGTTCGTGCTGGAGCCCGTCTCTTCATCGTTCTCGTCTTGCTCGACCTCATCCTTCTCAGTCTCGTCTCTCTCACTCTCGGAGTCGAGCGAGCTGGCGTCTGGGGAATACAGAACAATGCTCAGGTCATTGGTTCCAATCCTGAACTCCACATAGCCTTCATCCTCGGAAGGGTCATTTGCGCCATCTTGGCCGTCCGCAGCGACAACACTTGGGCCAATTTCGGGATCGTCAGCCATGTTGGTCTTCACCCGGTTGAACACGTTCGCCGACTTGTCCGCAATGCCATCGGCAAGGGTAAAAGCATTGATTTTACCATGCGCCTCGTGTCTTTCCAATGTTGTCAGAAACGAAGGAGATTCAGTCTCGGGAGGACAAAGCTCACAGGATGGCTTCGACGAGACCCCTGATCCGTATCGAGAGTCTGTCTTCATTCGCGATGCACCAAGCCTTGTCCTCAAACTCGAAGTCCGAAGCTGCGATGCAGGCGAGGGAGTGCATAACCTCATCCTGCTCGTCCTCTGTCAAGTATTTGCTGTAGCTTTCGAGTATCAGGCGCCTGCTTAAAAGTCCTGGTTGTGACAAGCTGTCGGACACGAACGTACCCCCAGTCTTCCTTGAGCTCACGCTCTATGTCCTCGCAAAAGGCCTTCTTGGCCTCCTCGAGACTGAGTCTGTGCGGATTAAGTGTCAGCAGTCATGCAACATGTAGCAATGGATGGAGGATCAAAATGCGAGGAAGTGTGCAGCGAGAACCAGATAACGCCTGAAGGGTTGGCACAGAGACCCCGATGTTTGTGGACGCCATGGTGCCATTGTTGAGGGCACCAAACGCGCAACGATACAAAGAAACAGTTGATGCCTAGGTCTCTAGACAATGTAGAGCGTTCCTCTGATCGGGAGGGCGTTACGCAAAGGAAGTACGTATGAAGTATGTGGGAAGCTCTGGGTACTGCTGTACTTACTGCGACATGGTAGCAATGGGGTATTGACCGTGGGCTTATCGCTAGCGATTGATGCTGGGTGGAAAGTCGTTGCGATGCCTCGCAAATAGAGATGCAGTTCGGGACCAAGGCCGACTTTGTGCTGATGGTCGCCGTGTTTGCATTTGCAAATGCTCCAAGGGACGAAGGTTTGTGTTTTATAATGCCCGATCGTGGACACTCAAGTATTCACTGTGGCTCCGACAGTGACTTCTGAGGCGGCAGGCTCGAAGACCCTTCACTGTCAAAGATAAAAAGCTCATAGGCCCAGAGGTTTGGTATGGCCTAGCCATTGGGCTGTGCGGCAGTACTGATGTGAATTATTTCCACAAGCAGATGCCTGGCGTGGCCATAGTTCTTTATAAGCTCCCCACACCACAATTGCCCTGATCGTTCTTCTTGACTGTCAGTGACTGGCCATGACACGAAACTGCTGACGATTTCTATCAGTTGATTCCAAAATCAATTATTGAATGTCCACTCTATCTAGGCTACACTATCGGTAAGCCTCTCACCATAAAGAATTGAAATGTTCAAGTTCCTCACTTTCGGGAGCTGGACTTCACTGCCATTGGTAGTAGTCATGTCCACGCCTCACGAGTCTACAACGCTATAGAGTCACACCTCCAACCCATAGCGAGATTTTTTAACCATTCTCAGACTCTCCCCATCTTTCAATATGTTCAGTACTCCTGTCTAGCGTCCTTTCTTTTGGGTCTCGTTCACTCAAATGTCACCATATACTCACCGCTGTAAGCTGTAGCGGTGCATCATAGATATGGATTTGTCCTTATTAATTGAACTTCCTTGGTGATTTGAACCCCTGGGAGAAGCAAGACAAGGTGTTTCCGATTTCGCACAGCCCTGAAAACAATCCACTAGTCTGTCCCAAAATAATTAAACTGCAAACTTTATTGATGTCAAACCGGAACTGAGCGAATGAAACTTGTGGGACTACCCCTCTACCGCTGGACTGCAATAGAAAGCTTTGGTCATCGGGCGGTATCCCACCCCAATCATCGCAGCCGGGATTTTGAAACCGCCATACTCAGCCGACTCGGTGTACGCATGTTGAGAGGGAAGTTGACTCAAAGCAGCCCCTACTGCAAGACCAATTTTTTTTTAGAATACGCCCCTATATTAGTACGATCTAACCTCACAACTGGCGTGAACTCCCGATGGAAAATACGTTCACCCATTAGGAGCGGTTGCTCTCTCTAAGCCTGGAGCAAAAGGCGAACATAGTCAGCTCCACTACGCGAAAGGCGCCTTCGACTCCAATAGAGTGGGCTGGGATGACTGGGACTTCCACGGTGATATGTTCTAAGTACCCTTTCACGGAGATCCAGGGCCAGAGCGAATTCTAGCAGGATGTCATCATCGAGCTCAGTGCTTGGCTTCAGGCCCGCAAAGGTGGCAGCAAGGCTGCGTGGCAACGTGGTCCTTGACACATAGTCGATCAGCTCATTCGCTGGACGAAATCTACCCTACCCAACATTTGTAGGAAATTTAGACGCCATTTCCATCGCGTTGTCCCTCAAGGAAACCCCCTAGATCGTAGATACATAGCGGAACATCCGTCGTCAGTCCCTTCTCTCATACGACATACCTGGCTCCACTGATTCAATGTGAATCAGAAGTCTGCAAATCCTCTGTGCAGTGTCAGGGTCCACGGTCGAGATACGAGCCGGACCTGTCGTGTGGTAAAGATTGTGCATGACTGCTGTCACGAATGGGTTCAAACTCAATGTTGAGACTTAATAAGCAGGATAACGGCTACGGCGTGTGGTAAGTATTCTGGACAAGTGCGTTGGTTGGGTTCAAGTACTGAGAAAGCATCTCTCCGGTGGGAAAATGTTAGGAATGTTGCGAGTCTCGAAGTCTAAATGGAATGTCATGAAGACCGTAGAAGCCCTAGTGCGGCCCACAGAGATGCCATTTGCTGATTTTCAAATTCATTTTCCTCGTGCTCGACGTCAAGGTTGTAGCTGAAGACATCTTTCGCAACATTTCGCAGGTGCTGATGTGAAGGGTGGCTGTCAAGACACGCCCAAGCCAAAAGATGTGACCCGCTCACTCGAGGCTCCGATGCCGTTTCTTGTGCCATCTAGAGGATATCGTCCAGGCCATTTCGAACGAAGTGCTGAACAGTCTGGTGAATGAATTCGACTTGAGCCAAATGCTCCTCTGCGCCAGTGTTCACTGTATCAATCAGCCCACCCGATCTACTAGCCAGCCAACTGATCATATCCTCAGGATACTTTATTTGGTCGTCTTTGGACGGAGGCGAACTGGTCATATCCTCAGGATACTTTATTCGGTCGTCTTTGGACAGAGGCGAACTGGTCATATCCTCAGGATACTTTATTCGGTCGTCTTTGGACGGAGGCGAACTGGTTATATCCTCAGGATACTTTGTTTGGTCGTCTTTGGACGGAGGCGAACTGGTCATATCCTCAGGATACTTTGTTTGGTCGTCTTTGGATGGAGGCGAACTGGTTATATCCTCAGGATACTTTATTTGGTCGTCTTTGGACGGAGGCGAACTGGTTATATCCTCAGGATACTTTGTTTGGTTGTCTTTGGATGGAGGTAAACCCATGGACTCTTGTGTAATGATGTAGAGCTGCAAGATGTTGAGTGGGGTGCGACTGGCCAACACAGCCTTGAAGACTACCTTAGCTTCTGGGCGATACGCTCTTCGAACTCTTTTCAGAGTGATCTTATACATATCTTCAAGTTCCACGGGATATTCATGAAGCATTCTCTGCAACGACTCTATTGGAGTTCCGTCGATGATGTCTTGAGAGAGATTGTCGACAAGCACTCTCACCCAGACAAAAACACCCTTCGCCTCTGATGCAATGTCCGAGGACAATTGCCGGATGGCATTTTGACGCTGTTCAGATGATTCGCCTATGTGGACGTTCTTGAGAAGCTGAAACTGTGCGTACTGCTGGATATCCTCCCTAGTGAAGTCGTGGATGGCGAACGAAGGCACACGAGGGTTGCCTCCAAGCGTTTGCTGGAAAATCGGCCAAGGCCGGCTTGCCAGACATACTTTCAGAACCGGCGCATCTGGCCTGTGCCTGATATTCTTGTAAGTATTGTTCAAGTTGTCAAATATGCTGAGCAACATTTTGTTATCATCCTGGGTCTCGTTTTCATCGAGAGCATCAACAAAGAGAGTGATACGATCTCTATGTCCAGGCACCGATGGCGGCAAGTACGGTATTTGTGACATGGCCTCAGAAAGATTTTGGGTATCCCAATCTTGTTTGAGCCGCTTCAGCTTCAGGAATATGGGACAAACCAGTTCGAAACTGCCAGGGTATCTCTCCATGATCTGGTAGAGAAGCTCCATCAACATTCCGCGGAGGCTCTTTTGAACCTGAGACTTTCCACCTAGATGGAAGAAGTAGGCCATTGGGTGTCCCTCGGAATTCTTCGGCTGCAGCGACATGGTCCGACTATCTTCTAGTGCGAATCGCATCAGGGTGGATTTGCCAGAGCCTGGTTTCCCAGTTATCCAGAAGAGCGCATCAAATTCCCCGCTGTCGTCACGTAGCCATCGACGGAAAGGTACTTGGTCTGTAAACAGCCATTCGAAAGTATCCTTGTGGTAGTGGCGGACCGGGTCGACTTCTTGAACACGAAATCTCGCGACGGGATCATTCAAGCTCTTTAGACATTCTAGGAGGTTGTCAGCGGGATAAAGCTACATGTAACATGCTGCACATTCTAACCTTCGTAGACCTTGGCAACGGTCGAGGCTTGATTTGGCAGAGATTAAGTTAGCATGTAACTGCGCAAAGAAAAGTCACAGACATTTAGAATGCTCGACTTACACATGTACCTCTGAGAATCATCCACCCACTCCTTAATCTTGCGGCTAACTTTGACAAACCCATCGTCTCGTGGCGAAGTGTACTTTGCCATGTTGCGGTGGTCCTCAGATATGCTACCCCATGTCTCACGGGCATGGCCAATTTTGGCTGAATCTGGTTTCACAATCTGCATACCGAGCATTCCAAATCGAACTTCCTTTTCCTCCGAGAAAGAAGCAATATGCAGATTCTTGTATGTCTCGAGTGTATGGAAGAATTCGGTTGTTATTCGATCAAGCGTCTCAGAGTTCTTTTCTAGCGCTGTCAGGAGCTTGGTACTAGCGCTTTGGAAAGCGAAAGTCCTAGTCAGCAGGTAGGCGACACGACCGTAACTCGCTGCATTTGAACCCCTGTGCGGAGTGCCGAGGAAGATTATTCCGCTCGTGTTGGATACCACCTCTCTCTCCTCTTGCTGAGCAGAGTGTGCCGCCTGGTTCAAGGCCTGGGGACGTGTATTAGGCTCTCTACAGAGTCTGGATATGCAGATAAGTAAAGCTTACCTCTTTCACTACAAGCCCTCCCAGGCTATGTGCAATTATGATTGTGGGAACCTGAGTGATAAGAGTCAAATCGAAAAGCCGGACGAGGCCTCAGACTGGGTAGCCTACCTGGCTGGCCCGCAGAGCATAGAGTTCATTGAACAGATTTCGCCCATGTTGGTGGACCTAGTGTCTGCGTCAGCAAGAAGCCCGAAGAAGCTAGGATGACAAACACTTCCCAGCGGGTAGCCTTACTGTATTCAACCCAGCGGTTGACATAAACTTCTCCACATCCGCGTCGTAACCAAAGCTGTACACTTTGACATTCTTGACGACTAATGGCAGAAGGCTCTCTGGCCAGAAGACATACTTGGATGTCTTATGCGTGTAGTTGGACCGGCCATCCATCAAGGAAGCATTGCTGGCGGTCTCTTCGGCACTCATGGGGCTGTTTCTTGGTGCCTTTGACTTGGCCGCCCAAGTCTTCCACGGTCCACCGAAAAGCCCATGTACTAGGACAACACTTGCATGCATTTTAGTCTGTGTATCTCATCTTTCATCAAAGTTTGCTCAGGCTTCAAACTTACTTGGAAACTGGCCTTTGCCCTGGCCGAGGTGAATAAACCTCGTTCATCCCCATCCGGAAGTCCATGAGTGACACTTTTGACAGGAATCTGTCGTCATCATCGTCAAACTCCAAGGGCCCCATATCTGCTGGCTGTGATTCTTGAGACTGGGAGACATTTTCACGCGACGAGTCTCGCTGGTTCGATGTCAAGCTATCTGAGTCGACTTTTGCGTCGTCATCGTCAAACTCCAAGGGTTCCATATCTCCTGCCTGCGATTCTCGAGACTGAGAGACAATTTTACGTGTCGAGCCTCTCTGATTCGATGCCAAGCTGTCTGAGTCGACTTTTTCACTGCGCGGTGGATGATCTTCCAACTCTGTCAATGATCCCGGGGGAACGCATGCTTTGAGCAGAGAATGGAGATGCTCTGAAATGTGACGCCACAGTTGTTTTCGAGGGTCCTGTTCCTGTAGCTTGATGGTGCCAAAGTCTGGTAGTACGCGCTTGACAGATGATTCGCAGAGGGGGCAAGTGGCGGGTTCTCTAAGGGCGATCCTCTGCTTGCGTTTTAGCAAGACATGAATCTTCGCGTCGCTCATGTGATCGTGCTCGATACGAAGGTGTTTCTCGAAATCTGCCTTTTCTGTGTACACTTGTTCTTGATGTTTGATATCGCATGCCCAGTCCTTTGAGTGGACCTTCTGGGCCCAGTCGATACTATGATAATCTGTCATGTGCTTCTCCCAGGAGTTATAGCTGCTAAAGAACTTGAAGGGAGTCGTGCAATCTTCTGAAAGACAGATGAAAGGTTGTGTGTCTCTATCGTAGTGAGAGTTCCATGCCTCTTTTGTCATCACAGTGAGTGGTTCTAGACAATAGGGACACGGAACACGGCTTTCAGCAGGTTTGAAAACAGGAGGATCCGGGTACTCAAACCTGTCGTCGTGTGTTTCTGATCGATTCTTCAGCCTCGCCGTAGAGGTGGAAGCTTGTGCGCCTTGAATGAACTGTCGATAGAGCGTAGAGTCCGGAGACGAGGCCTGGAGCGATGACAAGGAAATCTGTTCGTGCGATACATGAGTCGGAGCATGAGATATCGGCAGCCCCTTCGGCGTTAGTACCGCCGTAGATGACACATCGCTGGTCAACGATGGTGCCATCGGAACCATATCGCGATTCCGCGCTAGCTTGACCCCACGCCGCTGAGTGAACAAAATCCAACTGCGGCGTTGCGACATGGTCCTGCCGATCTGGTCGCAGAGGCTGATATTTGCATCAGGAAATCGGTAGTGTACGAATGCCTTGGCTAGGGACTCGTAGTACGGTTCGTAGAAGCCCTCGATGCGTGAGAACCTGGAGGACAGGTTGAACTTAGTGTTTGGGGCCGCGGACCGCCGGACCGCCGAGGCGAGCTTGTGCAAAGATTCCAACGCATCTTTGAGGTCGGCCCGTGTATTATCGTGGGACTGAAGAGAGGTTCTGGGGAAAACTTCGCCACCTGGAGGCTCTGGTTCCTGTTCGACGGGTGGTAGCCTTTCTGAGAGGGATGCTAGGGAGAAGGTTAAGTCAACTTGTCTGGCTGCTACGCCACGCAGACACCTTGCTGGTCGAAGACTTACAATCGGACAGACAATCCAAAGTCAAATGAAGAAGCTCGGTGACTGCAACTTTGATGTGGTTGTGGTCTTTGAGCCTGTGATCAAGACTGAGGTTCACAGAAGCCAGAGCACCCGAGTATGCCGTCCAGACTTTGAAGCTCCGATACTGCGAATCAACAAAGGTCAAGTATTCCTCTGCGTCTGGCTGCTCTCTGCTTAACCATGCTTCAAATAGCTCATTGCAGCGTTTCGTAAGGCGATAGATTCCCCCGCCACCGACTGCCTCGTTCGTCATTGCGGTGGGTTGCGTCTAGGAGGAAATGCGTGGCATTCGGGCGCACATGGGTTGGAATGCTGAATTGATTTGAATTGGATGAATTGCGACAGCAAGGACTATAGAGAATGGGTTATCTCAAGCGGTCTGTCACTACAGAGAGGATGCGATTTGAGGATGTGATAAGAAGGTGAGCATGAAGTTGAAGGCAGTCGATCATTATTGTAACCTCAGGCACCAGTGCAGGAGGTTTGGGGGCCAAGTCACTAAACCCCACCCGAGTCGGACGGCTTTCGAGAATGACTGCTAGCGAATTCCACCGCTCAGCCAAAAGCCCATAATAATCAGTCTGGCAGATTGACTATTCCAAGCAGGATATAAGTGCCGTACCATCACAAGCCGTACGGCTTTTCATAGCCCTGAGTGACACAGCTAAGATGTATATCATATCTGATAGCAAGTAGTGAAATCGCAATTCATTAAGTCTTTTTTCTTTTAAAAAAAGGATTATACAAATAGATTTCATAAGCTTCCTTTTGTAATAAGTATATATCTTTGTAAACGATTCATGTATCTATCATTCTTTTTCCAAGTAATGGTTTTATGCTGTATTCTAACAGTTATGTTTCGCTTAATAACTTCTTATCTACATAGACTAGCCATTATTGATGTCCTAGTTTGCGATATATGCAGATCATAACAGTTTTGACGGCTTGTTATTTGGTATAAAGCCGCGAGATATCTAAGCACAACTGAATCGATTGAGTTCTCAGAAGTTCGGAACAACCCAAACAACATCTTCTTCGCCCTCCTTATCAGCCTTTCCACCCGGGACTATTTTGTATCCCGGGACTACATCTTCCACGCCAGGGTCCTCTCGCTCAATGACATTAACTTCGTTTCCATCTTGCATCGTTGCACCTTTTGTGTATAGCTTTCCCTCGGCAGACCCACGCCTGATCTTTTCCACTCGCACGCCGATGACGAAGTCGCTCGAACCTTCGAATGACAAGCCGTCTTGAACTGTCTTTTTAGCCCCTGTCTCCGGACCTCCTTCGACTGGGCTGCCGAGATGCGCGAAGCCAAGCTTGACTTTGAGGCCGTTGCTGCGGGTTTTGGCACTCTCGAGACTTACGCCACGGGCCACTTTCATCCCTGTGATGAGATATACCGGGCTACCGGTGGTCTTGATGTGTATGTCCACAGCGGGGAGGTCGAGCGTTTTCCTGATGTATGGCTCTGTTGAGATGAACTAGCTTTGGAGTGAGTTAACTTTGTGGTGGGAGCTAATCATGACTGGTAGATGAGGTAAATTAAAAGCAACAAAGGAATTCCAGAACGGATGCACTCTGGCGAAAACTTTACATGCGGAATGCAGAACGAGGAACTTCAGAGAATAGAAGGAATAAAATCGATGAATGATTGAGGTATAAAAGACAAACGCTTATCAGAAGTTTGGCATATCTGGGTATGAATATTCTCATCGACATGCCTTGTACGTACCGTATGTGTCTCCAACCTATCCACACTTAATACATCATCTGTTCCCCTTTCGAATTCAACACCTCCCTCGATACCCACGCCGAACACACTTGCTAGCTGTGCCCAAATTCCGAAATCGCCGCTGAGCAACTCCTTCCGTGAAGCTCGCCAGCCGACCTTAATGTCTACTGGCATCAAATCCTGTGCGTCGACGGGCACAACTGCCTTGGTGCCCTTACGGTTTAGAGGTGCGAGGAAGTCGCCGGGGTTCAAGCTCTTGAGGACGTGGCCCAGCTTTAAAGGGCCGTCGGGCGGGGGCGCAGTCGAGAAGTTGGGAGTAGGGATGTAGGTCTTTACCATTGTGTCGGATATAGGATGCTGCTACTGTCCGTGTTGCGAGAAGTGATATTGGTATTGACGGATGGCACTGCAGAGAAAGGGTACCGGGGAAGGCAGTGTCGAGAGGAAATGGAAGTGGAGCTCTCACAGTCCGGACTTGGGGGCCACCTGCAGTCCCTCGCATCCTCACTGGCATACATCACAGCCACCCCCGCTTCTTATCTACTCTGTGCGACTGATGCGCATTATCACGTGCTCACTGGGAAGTAGGTGCCTCGCTTACGAATTTGCTAATCTCGATTCTCCGCTCGACGCAGCTGCGATCATATTCACGGCTCTCCCACATCATCCGTCCACGACATGAACATGCTAGCGCAAGGATCATCTTCCAAGGTTTCTCCTGCAGGTGACCTTCATATCTGGGAATCGAAGAAATGAGATTTGAACATCACGGCCACACGCGTTATCGTCTTTATTCCTAGGACTGCGCTTCCTCTCGTACCATAGCCTGATCTTGCATTGACGTGGACAGGCTCTTTGTCTGTTGTTATGCCTTCTGCATACAACAGGCTGATACTCGTCTTGTATAAAGATTTCAGGAACTCCCAACAGATTCAATCATGGACACACGGTCAGGCAACGTCCACTCAATCACTCAACAAGATTCTGGCCCCCGAGACCTTTGGAACCTCTTCTCTGCGGTCCTCCCAATCTTCGTGGGAGCTCTACCCCTTGCGGAAAATATCAACAATGCTATCAGGGTGAAAAGAACCATTGTCAAGATCAGGGGGGAGTTAGAGCTCATCGGCTCCAACCTCGGGTCTCCTCCGTTTGAGGAGCATCTTCAACATGACTCATTCGACCATTTGCTAGATCTCGTGGACAAAGTTCTGACCACGATGGAGACCTTTATCTCTGTTGATATATTAGAAGTCTCTCCTAGCGAGACAAACTATTACACCTACTCGGTCAGTTGATGTTTTCCTTTGTATATATGATGTCTTCGAATAGTGATGTCTCCATTCGATCCCCTGATACATTTTTTTCGTTTTATGCTGACTCTCCCTGCGTTTTGGCTTTCCTTTTCTTGTTGTATCTTTTCTTTTCACTAGCCGAGCTTTCATACTCTAAACAATGCAGAATCCATGCTCTCTTTGTTTATAATTTTTGTTTTTGTGTTCTAATTGGCGTTGAAGAAATTGTGTCCTTGTCATGCCATCTCTTTATTGTTGCAATGGCGCCTTTGTATTTATCAACCCGATTCTCCATCCCCTTCCTATTGTTTGCTCTTAACACAATTTGCACTGCGTCTATTCAAGATACATACTTTCAGAGTTACTTACCTCAATTTATCACAACACAATGCTATGGGTTATCTACAGTGACACAACTCAAACTCACATATCATCATTTAGGAACATGTGAAGCTCAGGCTACTTCGATCCATTCATGCTCAACAGTCCACCAATGCTGAGAGGACTGATTTCGGGAATGCTCTGGCAGGTAATCCTAAAAAGCCTGTCACGCCACTGGCATCCAGTTTCATCGATTTCGTGGTTTCATCGTTCAAAGCAACAATCCTCTTTGAGCTGTTTGTTCGACTCAAGGTACTAAATGAGACGATCACGGATGCACTTGAGGGTGTATATGCAGATGTGGAGGTTGACACGCGGATGAGTGATGCTGACTTCGCGGCCATACAAGACGCCGCCGACTTCGGCGTTGCATCAACAGCTCTCTATGATTTGTTAGCCGAGCAGATTACTGGTCTCTGTGATTCCCAAGCCCACGATGGAGCTCTCCGCCTGTGTGGGTCCATGAGTCCCGAGATATATCTCTTATTCCCGCTATGCAAGGAGGTTGAAACATGGCATCCTTTCACGGCCACCATACAAAGCCTCGATACTGGAAGCCAGCTCCGCGGGGGAAATAGGAAACAATCACTACCCAGCATATGTGCCTTCGTCAAGGATTCGAAGCGTCGAAGAAAAACAGCCCAGGCTATCTATTCCAATCAAGGTGTTCTACACAAAGCACCTTTATCCGACGCTGCACCCCCAGCCCCACAGCGCCGGGTTGCGTTGTGTGAACTCATTGACCCAGAGCACTCTGATGTCTGCCCTTTGCATACCAACAACACAGTGAAACGCATGGTACCCGTCGACCGAAAACGCCTTACGGTTATTCTCGCACGCTCCCTTCTCTACCTCCATGGCAGCCCCTGGATTCAGCACTTCAGCCTCGAAAAGCTTTTCCTCTGCGCGCCGGACCCTGGCAAGCTCCGCAGCCAATATCCCTACCTTCACTGCTCAATTCCCGACGTTCGCGAGAAGGAAGACGTATCTAACTTGCCGGAAGCCATCTGGGGGCATCCGCACGTGATTGCTTTCGGTCTCCGCCTGCTAGAGATCGAGTCGGGCGGCTTGATCGCCCCCGAAGACAACGATCGCGACGCCGAGTTCGGCGACCGCGTCGCGCCATACTACACCCTCTGGCGCGCTCTGGGCAGTCTGAAAGAAGACGGACAGATTGAAGACGTGTATCTTAATGTCGCTCAGTCGTGTCTTGATTTTGACGACAGGCTCTCCAGTGTGCGCCAGCCGCATCTGCCGCCAGACACAAATTATCGGCTCGCGATACACAAGTTCATCGTCAGTCCGCTGCTGGAGCAACTAATTCAGAGGTTCAGTGACCATGCGCTGGATCTACTAGAGACTTCCAGGGGCGTTGAAGAGGCGCCCAGCCGTGGGGTTCCGCCGTTGCCGAGAGGAGCAGGTAAAGGCAATCACAGCCACGGCTGGAATGGTGGTCGATATGGTACCCCCAGGCCGCAAAACTACTCGAGATTTTCGGAACCTCATGGGGTGCGTTCTCAGAGGATGCATAACGTTGATGTCGAGGACAAAAACCCTGGACAGATGAGAGCCTCATGCATGTCCGCGGTGTCGTACCCGAACGTGAAGCCAACGACAATGGATACATCACTGCCAAACGCTCTCATACATCAAAAAGTCGAGGGAATAAGCTTGTTCGATGAGAACATTGAGATGACCAGCGAGTTTACCAGATGGTCGCAACGCTCCGAAACTTATTTCTCGCTCTTCAAAGCCTTCCGGAACAGACATATGAAGCCCGTGACGAAACGGAATCGCATTAAGATTGCTATTCTCGACACGGGTATCGACGAGGATCAACAAGGTATCGATTTGTGGAGGGAGTCCATCAAGAACGAGCGGCAAAAGCAGAGCCTGGGCATGGAAGGCGATCCGATCAAGGCTCTCCGGTCGTTCGTCGGCTCGTCTGTGCAAGATACTTGCGGGCATGGGACACATATTGTCGAGATTCTGATGCAGTTGGCGCCTGAGGCGGATTTTTACATTGCTAAGATCTCGAATAGCCTGGAAGTAGAAACGGTTGACCAAATTGCCGAGGTAAACAAGTCTGCTTTTCGCTGCCTTCCACTCCCTTGTTTGTTTTTGCTCCTTACCCACGACATCCATGTTGCATAATTGCCGTACCCACGATCTATCTGTTTCCAACGGTTCAAAATTTATGCTAAAACGTTTTCGTTGTCCATATTTTCCCCTTAATCCAATCATTCAATCTTCCAACCCGTACAATACTACTAGTCTCGCCGTCTTCTAACTCCCAACAGGCCATCGACTGGGCCCTCGCTCCAGCCCAAGACGTCGACATCATAAGCATGTCCTTCGGCCTACGCCCGGAGCACGTTCCGGAACCCAGCTTCGCGAAGGTCGAAGGTGCGATCCACCGTGCTGCAACAGCCCGCAAGCTCATGTTCGCAGCAGCCTCCAACTGCGGCGGCAACGCCCCCCGAACCTACCCGGCCACGGACGAGAGGGTCATCTGCGTCAACGCATGCGACGGGCTCGGCTTCGATGCTGTCGGCTTTAACCCACCCCACAGCAAGTACCCAGATTATATATCCACGCTGGGCGTCGGCATCAAGTGTGTCTGGGATGAGGACTATGTATACAAGAGCGGAACCTCATTCGCGACACCCGTGGCAGCCGCGATAGCAGCTAACGTGCTTGACTTTGCATCGTACTCGGCCGAGAAAGGGAAGATGACCGCGCAGAGGTTGCGGGACCTGCAACAGACGCAGGGGATGAGGAGAGTCTTTCAACGGTTCTTGTCCGAGGAGATGCAACAGCATCGATTCGTGGCGCCGTGGCTGTTTTGGAAGGATGATGTGCCGGATGACTTCATATGTCAGAAACTGATGCGTGAGTATCATTAGCCTCTCTGAAACAACGTGCGGATAGCACGAGGTATGCTACTACAATAGACTGCATGGTAACACTACATCACCATCTGAATTATCACCGTGCTCCGCCTGAAAATTCGAGCATCGCACCTTGCTGCCTATGCAAGAGAACACATAAAGACTGGAAACAACTAGGTGGCAACGTCGTCCGAGTCAAAGTCTCCGGCGAGGTCGATGGTGACACCGTTTCAGAGTATGCGGCTGCGTGAGGCAGAGGGTGAGACCACGGTGAAGCTAAAGATGAAGCAGTAGCTTCGCGGCTATGGATGTTTGATCAGTAGTGGTAGAGGAAGGTGTAGGGGTAGAGTGTAGGCAAATAAAGATGATCAAGGGATACCATGCTGGGTTTAGGAGACCGAGCTCGGGTCCAGATGAAGCCTACATTTTGTCAAACCTAAAATTGGGTAGCCTCCTTCGAACTTGACAATCATGAATCAGTGATCGGTCGATGCTTCAAAAAGAAAAAATGCTGACCGTGGTTTATGTCGTGATGGGTGTCTGACTAAAATCTCAAATATTGACACTAAGCAATTCTTTCGATAACCAACTCCTGCGCCGAATGTGTCCGTGCATTGTCGTCTTTGAGATGACCTTGTGGACATCGTACATGTGTGATTGTGTAGCCTCCACGTTCAACTTCTGATTTCCTTATTCCTTCATCGACTATACCCCCAGAAGGTTGTAAGCCGTACGTTTGCTGCGTTGCTGGGTTCCACTCTAGCTCATCTTGAGTTGTAATACGTCCGCTGCTTCCCTGAGGTCTCGCCTGGACAAACTTGACCAAGCGGCTTAGTACTGATATCTCCAGCTTCAGCTTGATGCTGTATGACAGCTCCTTGTAACTGATCTGGATGATGTGGAAGCCGGAGAACTCGAGTGCTATAACAGTTATATCCAATACGATGACGGCTATGCTAACCATGAGAAGATGTAGAAGAACCTTTCTCGAATTCTTCTCAGGGGTGTTGCCGAAGTCACCAGATTCTGTGCGGCACGGCACCGTCATATCTGCCAGTGGAAGCCTTTAGTATCTAGGGTAAACGAGGGACATTTATGGCCAGTAACCTTGTGGGACTCATCTAATAATGCTCAAAGATGTGCAGACGTACCAGGTAAGGCCAGAAATCTGAAGCACTCCCACAAATAAACACATGAAAGTCCCATTTCCTGTAGGAAGAAGACGATGATTTGGATTCTCTCATATATTGAGAATATGGGAAGAAACCTTTCTGGCCTTGATGACTTTGATCCCGTGTTTAAGACAATGATAGGGACTTGCATGACGATCGCATTGAATACGATAACCCTCAGCACCCAACGCCGAGTTCCGTCACCTAGTGGGAGGAGGTCCAGCCTAGAGTAGAGCACCAGAGACTGGCCCGTGACCATAAGAGCCCACCCAAAAAGTCCAATAAAGCCAACCTCAAGGCGAGGGGGATTCGGATAGAAGTTGGACACGAGGTTCGAGACGTTGGACATGAGAATACCGAGGATCGACACCACGAGGCTCCAGAAATACAATCCCTTGTACCTCTTGAAGGTTGCGAAGATGTAAGGAATAAGCTCCACGCAATTGTATATGGAGACACCGAGGATCGTGACTACGATGTATCGCTGCGTCAGGTTGAAATTGGTAGAGTCGTCGACATAGAGACCTAGGTCGCAGCCGCAATCTGGGTCCTGTCGCCGTAGCGAGGGGGGTAGGTTCATGGTTCCGGGAATCTCCGTTCTTGCTCGACTCATGGAGAGTCAGCTGATCAATATCAGCACTTTAAGATGCGTTGCAGTGTCTGGATAGGACTGTTCAGCGCATCAGTACCGTCGATTCGACAGAACCGTTCCTCCAAGCTTTCAAAAGACCCTGTTCCGCTGCGACCTTCACAATCGCTCTTGGACTGTTGACTGTTAGAACAGGGTATCAATCTGGGAGACTTAAGTAAATTTTGAATTTGTCAGTATTGGCCTTGTATTTGACAAGATTCTTGACGATAAACACGGGGTGAGCGGCTACAAAACATGCTTACTCAAGAATGTGCCTCCGGGCTTGTCGGTTTCAAACTCTGAGCGATCGTACGGTACGGGTCGGGGCAAAAAGAATGAGCTCAAAATTATCTCCAATCGACTGGTGAAAGTGAAAGAAAAATAACAGACGGAACACTGATTTATACCCAGGAATCCGGATACTTTCGCATCACGACTCCGTGATGCAAGAGCATGACATAGAACATGCTTTTCTCCGCTCTGCATGTACGAGTCGGATATACTCAGCCAGCTCATCAACCTACAAGTCTACCACGGACCTCAGCCTGGGAATTCCTGCCTTTTCTTTCGGAGAGTTCCTCCCATACTTCGCTCGCCAGTCGGTACTCTCGGCCGGGCGGGTGATTTTCGGGTGAAAGACTTATGCAAACCCGAACCCTTCACTTTCATAGCTGATACACTGAGAGGCTGTCAATTACCTCTCACGTCATCAAGGACATGACCTTGATCAGTAAGCCCAATACTTTACTACGATGAACGAGACCTCGCCTAAGGACCACAATCATGACCATTTCCGAGACATTGTATCCAGTGCTCTCATTGAAAAGATACAAAACCCGAAGAAGGGCCGTGGAAACAAGCACAGAAAAAGAGGCAAGCCGGCTAATGTTGAACCTGTAACCGACAGCAATCTCGAGGAAGCATCTGAGACCAGTGTCGAGGAACTGTCGGAATTCTCGGACTACATCGCCGCGCTAGCATTCGAAAGCCTGCCCCCGGAACTACAGACCATCACCCACAGAGCCTGGGCCGACAGCCCCCAGCTCCAGGAGGAATACGCCCTCCCGCTGACAAGCAACGACATCGCGGACAAGATCACGCCGGCCCTCGACCCAGAGGTCTCAGAGTCCCTCACCACCTACGGGATCCTCACACCCCCGGCACAAGACATAACCACCTTCCTCGCGCCGTTGCTCACCGCCTACCTAACCGCCGCCACCACCCCGCCGCCTGCCCCCTCAACGACCCGGGCCAGCGCGACCGAGTGCGAGATCTGCGGCCGCGGCTGGGTGCCCCTGACGTACCACCACCTGGTCCCGCGGGCGGTGCACGCCAAGGCGGTGCGGCGGGGGTGGCACCGCGAGGAGGACCTGCAGGCCGCCGCGTGGCTGTGCCGCGCGTGCCACTCGTTCGTGCACCGGCTCATCGGACACGAGGAGCTCGCGAGGAGTTACTTCACGGTGGAGAGGCTGGTGGCCCGGGAGGAGGTGCGGAGCTTTGCGGCGTGGGTTGGGCGGATTCGGTGGAAGGCTAGGTAGGTGAGGAGGACAGGGGAGAGGAGGGGAGGGGGAGACTCTTTCGTGCTGGCCTGCGCTAGGGTGTCTTGTGTGTGCGGGCTCTGTGAAGCAGATCATGGGTCCTGGCTAGAGACATAACGGCCCCACATCGCATGCTCTGCAAACACTCACTGAAGAAGCCCGCGGGATTATCCACGCTACGCTGGCGGCGGGGATATTATGCGGACGGACCCTGATCGAGGGCCAAGGTGGTGCTCCGGCGGCTTGGGTTCCCCCGGCTCAAGAAGGTTGGCTGGCGGTCTATCTTGGGGCTGTCCCGGGCGCGCATCCCGATATTGAGGGGCAAGTCTGTCACGCGGTTAGATATTGTCTCTACTGTTTGGAAGGAGGCGTATGACGTTGTCAAAGCTGAACGACAGATGGAAAGGTATATGTTGAGCCAGGGAAGTATGCTGAAACGGATGAGGTGAGTGGCTCACGCGAGACTAGGCTAGGAATTCTCTGCTGACGCCAGGTCTTCATCAAGGGGGTGTTCCCAAATGTGGACGCTGCATTGTTCCAAGACCAATGTTTGGCGTCTGCCCAAGCCCTACAGCGCCCGCAAAGCCGACCGCGGCTTGGGAAGCATTTCGGCCGACATCTGGTCGTCGAGGATGTCACTGAAATGCGGAGGCACCATCACGATAGGGAATTCTCCCCCCCCCCCCCCCCTCACCTTTCGGCGCATGGCAGGACTATTCGGGGACAGGAACGAGGACCATGCCAATCAACCCACGCGCAAGTACATGTTCACCATTTGAAATTTCTTTCGAGTATATTATCCTCGCAGCACGACCTCATTTTATCTAGAGCTTTGCCTTTGACGCCCTCCTCTGTCTCGGTTGTCTACATAACAAGAAGATAGTGAGTCTGGGTTGTCTTAAGATCTCGGCCCCCCGGACAGCAAAAAAGGCGCGTGGATTCACCTCTCTCGGTTGAACGAGGGCGGGGGCTTGGGCTTGTTGTCCAGCACCGCCTCGATCTCCTCCTTGATCTCGGGGGTCAGTTTGTCGAGCAGGGCGATGGCCTTGACGTTGTCGTTGATCTGCTCGATCTTTGTGGCGCCGAGGATGACGGTGCTGACGTTGGGGTTGCTGGCGGCCCAGGCGAGGGCGAGCTGGGACGTGTTGGCGCCGAGCTTCTCGGCGATCGCGGTGAGCTTCTTGACCTTCTCGATCTTGGCCTTGCCCTCGTCCGTCTGCAGGCTCTTGACCGTGTTCTCGAAGAAGTCCTTGTTGGTGGCGAAGCGCGAGCCCTCTGGGATGCCGTCGTTGTACTTGCCCGTCAGCAGGCCCGAGGCGAGGGGGCTCCAGATGGTGGTGCCGTAGTTGAACTGGTCGAACAGGGGCTTGAACTCGACCTCGAAGCGCTCGCGGTGGAAGGCGTTGTACTGGGGCTGCTCGGCGACGGGGGCGATGAGGTTGTGCTTCTCGGCGAGCCGCGTGGCCTCGGCGATCTGCTGGGCGCTCCACTCGCTCGTGCCCCAGTAGTAGGCGAGGTTGAGGTTGCGGATGGCCTGGGTGAAGCCCTCGACGATCTCGAGCAGCGGGGTGCCGACGTCCGGGCGGTGGGCAAAGACGACGTCGACGTAGGGGGTCTGCAGGCGCTGCAGGCTGGACTTGAGGCCCTCGATGACGTGCTTGCGCGACAGACCGCGGGTGTTGGGCTCCTTGCGGCCGGTGCCGAAGAAGACCTTTGTGATCAGGACGTACTCGTCGCGGGGCCAGTCGAGCTCCTTGAGGGCCTGGCCCATCTCGACCTCGCAGGCGCCGTTGGCGTAGACCTCGGCGGTGTCGAATGTTTGCTGGAGCGGGTGGGGCGCGAGTCAGTAAATGGGCTGCTGGCCTGGGCTGCGCGAGACGGAGGTGCTGAAGCTACTCACGATGCCGTGGTTCCAGGCTGTCTGCAGGATTTCCTTGACGATGGAGCCCTTCTGGGTGCCACCGTATGTGAGCCAGCCACCAAGAGAGAAGACCGAGACCTGGAGACCGGTGGGGCCCAGGTAACGGAACTTCATGTCCTTGGGGTCGTAGGCGGTGCGGACGGTTGGTTGAGCCATGTTTGCGGTTGAGTAGAGGCGGGATGCAGTTGATGATGCTGCTGCTGCTGGTGCTGTGGTGTGGGTTGAGAAGAGGGGAGCTGGCAGGGACGACGGGAATGCTACCCTGGAGGAGCTCAGACAGCTTCTTATAATTATGGAGAGAGGGGAAGGTGTCGACAGGTGTTTCAATGGCGACAAACTCAATGACGACATTACAAATCAAGTGGGCACTGACCGGGGCAGAGGGCCATTCAGACGGGACGGGAGTGTACCTGGGCGACGCTAGGATGGGAGCTCTTTCTGTCTAATTCTCTCTCCTCTGTCTCCTCTCTGCAGAAGGCGTGATGGCGGGTCTAAATAGTGAAGGGGGCATCTCCACGTATCTCTGACGAGAGCATTGCTAATCGGGACCACCGTTTAGCGAATTATTAACTAGGCTCAATTTCAATTGCATGTCTGATCGCTCGATGTCCCCAACTCCCAAGCGCCCTGCCCTTTCATCACGGAAGAAATTGTCCCCTGCGCCTAGCTGCCTCGGCTGGTTGAAGCTTCAAGGTTATCAGGTGGGGTCGTCGCAGGATAGAAACCCCACGCAAAACAAGCTCTCAACGTCGCGCATTGACACCACCCCGCGCTGCAGGGGTTGAGCTCACACACGTAAAATGCATGCAGGTGCCACTCCTCCAGCGACCAAGAGAGCCGCCTGCCTACAAATGCAGCTGGGTTCAGGATCTCTTGTCCCCCCTTTGATGACCAGTCACTATCTGATATCGATGCTTGAAAACTATCTGGCCAAGTTTCCATCATTCCGCCCCCAAATCCAGATAAAAAGAAGATGGAGGGGGGAATTGATTCCCCGCGTCTAGTCGCGTCAATCTTCGCGTCATACTACGTGCTTGTGACGGCGGCATCTGTCTCGCCCTAACGCATACATGCAGCCACGCTTAGAAGAATATTGCTAGCGTAACAATGCAGCATACTATGATCTTCCTCGTCTCCTCTTCAGGGTGAGAAATCTGGCTGGGTTTGATTTGTTAATTTGTCGTGCTCGGCAGTTGAACATGTTTGTGCTAACCGTCATCAAGTAACGCCGCCTACTAACGCCTAAGTCCGGTGTCTCTGAGGGGCTGCTGCAGCAACGGGGCCAAGCGTTGCGGAGCTTAGAGCCTCCAAACATTATGACCGAGTGCAGCCAGCGAGTGGGATGTTAGTAGGTCTCGCCTGTTCTGGGCACCCGCGCTAACAATTGACTACTGGGAACCTTGATGGCCGCTCTCACATTATCAACAGCCCGGGTTCGTTGTGCCTCAGAAAGAACGTCGTGAAACAGTACGCGTCAACTCATACTCCCCGGATGAGTCTCTCGGCGAGCTTCCTTGACAAGATTGTTGTTGCCTGCATTTGTAATCCCATGTGCGCCGTGGACTGCGATATCAGGCCATTCCTCCGCTGGTTTGGATAGACTTACTCGTGATCCGGGTTTGGGTTCCACATATCGCGGTGAACTGCAGCTGGATATCAGAATAATGGTATCTGACGGAATCTGAGATGACAAATTAGACAGCCTATTCTCCGTTTAGTTGTCGAAAGGAAGAACAGAATTTGATCTCGCGCGACCAGTCTGAACCTGTCACAAAATACAAAGGCATTGAGGTCAAACGGAATTTGCAAACACAATACCAGATACAAGCTAACTCCTTAACCGCCATATCTTCCTGCTGGTTCTCGGGTGGATGAGTCCAGGCATAACGATGCTACCTCGACTAACAATCTACGGTGCTCTCGAAGAGAGAGCTGTACAGTACAGACCCATCAAAAGCTAATTACAATCGAAACCCTTCGGACTATTAACATTACTGCAACTCACCTTCGTCGCTGGGACCCCCTCAGCACCTTCCGCTACATTTTCGAAGTCAATACCCTCCATGCTAAAGCCGTCGCATCCTCCATGGCTTCTGCTGCATTGAAGACGCGCCACGTACTGCGTCTTCGCCGAGCCACGGATGTTCTTCCAGGAGACGTCGGAGATGTCGAATGTTGACGTGCTGCAATTCGCCTTGCCGACATTACTGTAGCATTGGTTCACCACAATGGGAGACTCGTCGCTGGCCTCAAAGATGGTGATGTCCTCGTACGAGATGTTCCGCGCAACTGAGAGGTTGTGTGGTCAGTGGGAGTAGTACATACGCAGATGACCCCGAAGAGATTAATATTAATGACTTACAGCCTAACCCACCACCCCCACCGTTCGGGGGCCACTCATTCTGCTCGCCCGTCCACGTCTTGATGCGCGTCGCAAACTTGCTCGCGTACATGGTGACATTCCGCACGGAAATATTCTCAACCGTCTCGAACCGGCCATAGTACTGCCCAATGCTCCCGACCGCGATGCCATTACCGCCATGGAAGACCGAGTCCTCGACCAGCACGTTCGTCGAGTTAGCCTTGAACGCGACGCAGTCGTCGCCATTGTCCACCTCCCAGCGGCGCAGCGTGACCCCATCCGAGAACATGGTGTTGGCGCCGTCGGTGTTGCGCGCGGGCTGGCCGGACCGCGACGTCGCGTTGACGTAGATGTCCTCGAGCACCACGCGCCGCGAGGCCACGATGGTCACGGTCCACATCTGCGGCTGCACCCAGCGCAGGCCGCGGAGGTACGAGTCCGTCGCCGTGATGACGGTCGCGTGCGGCCGGCCCGGGTAGTTGCTCTGGCCCCTCACAAAGTCGTACCACGCCTGCCCGTTGCCGTCGAGCGTGCCGCCGCCGCCGCCCTCGACGTACAGGTTCCGCCCGCCCAGGATCAGCGCCGTCGTCTGGTTCTGGTACGCCGCCGGCGGGTAGCTGGCCTGGTCTGCCCCCGGGCCGATGGGCAGGGAGTTCTGCAGCCAGTAGTCGATGTCTGTGCTCCAGAGGAGGGTGCCGTGGACCTCGATCTTGACGCGGTCGAGGCCGGTTAGGTTCATGGCCTGCGCTATGTGGTAGGTTGTGTTTTGGAATACGATCTCTGAGTCGCGCCTGCACTCGCTGAACGCTGCTATGATTGCTGGGGAGTCATCTGTGCCGTCGTTGTTGGCTGGGATAATGCATCGTCGAACGCCGGAGCGCCCTTGGAGAGACGCTACGAGCTCGTGGGCATCGAACGCAAGGCTGCAGTGGATGAGCCACTGCAGAAGAAAATGAAAGCCGGTGTTGAATTTACGGAATAACATGTCAGCGGCGGTGCCAGGTGGATTGTGATCATGATCGGGCTTAAGGGCATCTTCTCAGTGGCCCTATAAATACCAAGTACGCTCACCTATGTTCTGGCTGTATTTCGGAAACATGGAGCCACGCCCACATCCCGGAGGACGACATATCTTCAGAAAAGCCTCGTTCGACATCAACACCGACTCGTGTAACCGACTTTCAATCACCGATGTGCCACTCTGTCCCGGCTCATCGCACTCAGAACACAAGACTCCAGCCTTCGCTCGATTTCCTGGCGAGTTGGCGAGATATCGGGCGCCATCCTCCTTGCTTCCACCACTCGCTTGGCTACCCCCTATCATCACAATCACCGTTCTGCCCTTCCCCCGAAGCCACGACAGCCTTTGCAGGGACGGGTGAAGGGATGAGGAGGATCGACAATTAAAGGTGTTTGTAGATGGTCGTCAAACGCCGGCACGAAGCTGGAATGGTCGTTATGCATGATGGTTTGGCTCGTGCCTTACCGTGTTGTCTGACAAGGACTTGGCGCACATGCATCCCGAAATCGCGGGGCTCGCCAATTGTGCTCTTCCTCGGGTTATTGAATCCCGGGTAACATACTGCATGTTGGTGATGGACACTGTCGAATTGATACCGATAGATTTGCCTTACAAAACAATATTTTAACTGACAATGGAGGATATCGAACAATTCAAAAGCGGTACGGGGCGCCTGAAAATAGATGCTGTCTTGTATGTTTCCAAAACCTGAACAGAGTCCTCGGCCATTGTTCAGCTTCCCCAATCATCCATGAAGATGCGTGGCCTCGTTTGCCTTCCACTGTTCGCAGCGCTCGGATCTGCAGCCTATATTGTGCCTGGAGCCCAGTGGCGCGACACCGGCGGCAACCTCGTAAACGCACATGCTGGCGGGGTCAACTATGATGATCTGACCCAGACATTCTGGCTCTTTGGGGAATACAAAGTCGAGGGACACACCGAAGGTGGCGGTGTGCGAGTGTACAGCTCCAAAGACTTGGCAAGATGGGAGGACCACGGGCTTGCTCTCGCGCCTGTCGAGGGGCATCCTATCATTGACCCGTCCATGGTGATCCAGCGACCTAAAGTCGCATACTCTGAAAGCACTGGGATGTTCAATGTTGGTGCTCTGTCATTCATTCCTCCTTGTATCAGACGACGACTGATCAGTGTGCAAGATGTGGTGGCACGCCGACGCACCTAACCGGGCCTACAACTGGTTGCTGCAAGGCCATGCTGTCGCTGACAACATCTCCGGCCCTTACACATTCGTCGATGCATACTCACCACTTGGAAACTGGTCGCAAGACTTTGGCCTCTTCACGGACCCGGACACCAAGAGGTCGTATGCGCTGTACTCCAATGGCGACAGGCGAGAGGGCCGGGATGTCTATCTGTCCTCGTACAATGAGGATGTCACGCATCTCGAGGAGGTCGTATTCCGGTGGGACAAGACTGACCTCGAGGCTCCGAGCATGGTGAAGACTGAGGTCGGTTATTTTGCAATCATGAGCCACAAGACTGGATACCGGCCCAACAGTATGTAACCAAAAACGTCTTTCCTTGCACAACGTGTGACTGAAGACTCGCAGATGTCGTGGCATTTCGTGCCGACAAGCTCGGAGGTCCTTGGTCTCAGCCGTGGATCATCAATCCACTCAACACCCGAGGCTTGAACTCGCAATCCGGAAATACCCTCACGATCCGAGGGTCGAAGCAGACCACACATCTTTATCTGGGTGATAGGGTAAGTCAATATCCAGACTGCAGGACGACGCTGATATTGTTCTTTTCAGTGGGATTTGAACGCCAACTGGGAGGCAACATATTTGTGGCTGCCTCTGATAGTCGATACGGAGAAGAAGTCGCTCCAGATTGAATGGATTGATGTGTATGATCTCAACGTGTGAGTGCGAGCTGTCGAGCCGCATCGGCGTCGCTGACGAAACCAGAGAGACTGGCGAGTGGGAGGCCGTCCAAGGCAAGGCCTACTACAGCGTTGACGCGACTTTGAGTGGAAAGGCATACCACCAGGAAGCCGTATGTTGTCTTGTCTCGACTCGATTATACGCAGGCTAACAGATCATGCAGCCATTCGCCAGCAACGGCACCATCGCAACAGGCATCAGTGGTGATGATAGCACCATCACATTCGACGTTGAAGGTGCCGGTGGCGTACAATGGGTGGCATTCTACTACCAGAGTAAACATTTCAAGTCACTAAACTATCGTGACAGATCACTGATGAGTGCAAATATCAGATACAGATGACATGGGCTTCGGTGATGCGCCCTTCGGCTCCCCGGACAGGATCGGAGGTACTTGGATCTTGCGCCGTTACGGGTGGGTCGAAGTGAACAGAGACCCGTCAAGCCGTTGTAAGATCAACATGAAGGACACTAACAAAGGTATCATAATGGCTTCACCTCTGGCTTTAAACTTGACAAGAGGGTGGAACCGCATAACCATGGGAGGCCTGTGGAACGGGAATGGGACAAAGGCCGCTGATTTGGACAAGATTGTTGTATACCCCCCTGAGAAGACACTTTGAATATGAATTGTTCCTCGTGCCTCCATGCGCGGTAGCGATGGAAGCAACGGGCGCCGATAGGGTTATTTGGAAGTTTCGGAAATTTCTCACCTGTCAAAAGAAAACATTTGAAATTGATCCCTGTACACGTAGATGTCCACGTAGACATATCTCAGCTAGGTTTCCGGGCCCACATTGAGTTTCGCTCGAATCCATGTGACTTACCGTTGTCAACCGACCCATTCCCGATCGTGAAGAACAGTGTCAAAAGCAGCATTACGGGCCACGAAGTCTAGTGGAAGCGTCACGCCTGGGGAGCGGGTTCCAATTTGGGGCATTGGTCTTGTGCGAACGGGCTGGGAGGTGGGCAATGATCAGATTGGGGCGGAATTTTGGCAAATGAGAGTGGCCAGGATATCCGTGTCGAGATCTGGAGGAAATAATTGGTGCTTTTCGTAGCCTCACTCCGATCGATTTCTTACACGAGCCGAGATACTTGCTACGCATTGGAGGGACGGTTCTCGAGCTGTGACAGCCTGTTTGGGAGGTTGATTGATCACTCTATCTCAAGCATGGAATACCGCTTTCTCCAAAAATTTCAACCTCGTTGGTGGCAGCCTGCAGTTCTAGGCTAAGTTCGTCGATTCAACTTTGAAAGTGAGATGAAGACGACCAAAAAGATCAATTTCGTTGGTGATAGAGTGCTGTTCTTGATTGAACTTTGCCCATTCCACCCCTCAGGCAAGGCGAACCATGAAAACGGGGTTCTAGGAGCGAAGACGACCAGCTGTCGGTGAAATTGTTGGCCTATCCGAGCTTGGCGGAGCAATTCGACTGACATTGGATGGTTGTGTAGGCATGATGCAGATAGATATATATGCGCTGAGTGGTTGAAAGGTACCCAAGTATCGATCTTGATCCGAGAACGAAGAATGCGATGGTTGTTTGTCCCTGTGGTTGACCATTTGATGATTTCCATTCCGACGGCGGAACGGTTCCCGCGTCACTCCATCACCAAGGAGAATTCTACCACATCCCACACTCTGAGGAGAACTCTTTGTCATTGAGAGTTGGGTCCCTCCCGACGGACCAGACGTGGTCCTCGGTCTTCCGATACATCCAGCCCCCCATCCCCTGTCCACACTTGTCGTCCAGAAGAGCATTGGCGGCCCAGTACTCGTCGGAGCTGCAGGACAGCAGGCTGTCGCCGTAGTTGCAGATGTAGACCTGGGTGCGGCCCCACATCGTTCGGTAGTATTTATAAGGGTCGATCATGCGGGAAGGGCAAAAGTGCTCGATGCCGCGCGCAGCGTTGGGGAGATCGTTCTGGTAGTCGCCGATCAGGTCGCGGTGAGAGCAGTAGATGTAGGTTTTGTTGATGCAGTTGGCGACCTCGGAGATGACGATTGGGGTCTCACTGGGGCTGACAGAGGAAGAAATCGAGGACGGTGGAGAATAAGCGCTCGCGAGCATGAGAGCTGACGCGATGCAAAGAAGAATTCGGATAGGATACATGGTCCTGATTCTTGTTTTGTCAAAGATGCTGTGTGGACTTTGAGTTTTGTATCTGGCTAATATCGAAAGGTCAGGGCTCGTCTCTGTGGTTGACGGACAGTCAAGACCTCGGTGAGAGATTTTGCTTCTCAGAAAGTCCAAGTTTAAATACTTTCCAGAGGCTTCCGTGACTCTGGTCCCTGTGAAACAAACGGTGACGAGACTGAGATCTAGATTCCTCGTCCAATATTGTGTCCATTCTCATCAAGACCATATCGAAATGTGAGGAATTTGTACCAGCAATTCATCACTGTCCTTTCAACGCGACAGCCTCGTCATACTTTGCCCCAAGGATTTTCCAGCCCCGTTTGATGTCTCCATCCTCATGCCCTGAGTTCGCTGAAATCAAAGCATTATCTCCGCTATTATCTTCTGAGTAAAGTGCCACCGCAGACTGTGACACGCAGCGTTAGCCACCTTTCGTTCCGAAGAGCTTTTCAAATCACAAACCTTCCCGAGCGTCAGCTTGATCGCTCCTTCGACTTGCTTGACTGGTTGATAAACGCTTGGCGCTGTGGTTCCGCCTTTGATCAAGGAAACTATGTTGCTTGCGACAACGTGTGACTGGCATTCAGCAGCTCGTGCCATCTTGGGCCCCCCGCTCTCGGCAACGTCTCCGAGTGCGAACATGTTGCCAATTGTGCCTCCTGGCAAGTTGATTTGGAAGCTTGCAGACACCAGAATCATCCCTGTATCCTTTGATACGCACTCGGACATGTTCTTCGTGAGGAATTGAGTGTTTGGAGTCTGCCCAGTGCAGGGTACCTGGAATCAGATTAGTTATATCAGCTGCTTCCAAGCTTCACAGAGTAACCACTCACCACCAACCCGAATCTGTCCACCTGGCCACTTGGAAACACCAATGATGAGTTTTCCCCAGTCTTCTCATTGTCGTCGAGCTGAACCTGTGGTCTCTGCCCCAGTCTCACCGTGATCCCCAATTTCTTCATCTCCACCATGGCGCGATCATGTAGTCTGGGGCCATAAGAATGTAGCAGCCTGTCCCTGGAGTGTACCAGGGTCACATCCTTCTCCGGATACCAGCTCTTGATGTCCGTCACGAGTTCCACACCCACAGCCCCACCTCCAACCACGGCGATGCTCTCCGCATTTGCCACCTGCTCCTGGAGTTTCCTCAGCTCCTCGCAGGCGCCGTGCTTGTCTTGGCTCAGAAGCTTCGACGGGCGTGGGGAGGATGTGCCACTCGCAATCGCCAGGAAGTCAAAGTCGATCACCTCTCCGGAGGCAAGCTTGACGGAGTTCCTGGTGACTTCGCTAACCGTGCCGCACCGTCTCTCGAAAATTCCATCTGGCACACCTTTACGCCCATTGTGCAGGATCTCATCATAGGGAATGAAAGCCTTAGTCTCGTGCCCCTTGACTACGGAGTACCTGGGAAAGACGAAAGGATAGTGGAAATGGGTGTTCTGTTCGACGAGGATGACCCTGTACCCGCTCGGGAGTGAGTCGCAGAGCCGTCTTGCCAGTGAGATACCAGCAAAGGACCCGCCGATGATGACGACGTTTTTGGGCGAGGGCCCAGGCCTGTATTCTAGAGCATGCAATAAGGCGCCGATGCGTTGGGCAAGGCGCTTAAGGCCATAAGATATAAGGAAGGGAAATGAAAACTTGAGGAATTTCAGGACATCACGGACTGCCATTGTTGCAAGATGCTGCAAGAAAAAGGGTTTGTCGTCGGCTCGAATCACTGCTGAGAAATCTAGAGGGACATGTTTAGAAGCTTGAAGAGGCCCAACCCCAGTTTGCGAACGTGGCTTGTGCCTGTATATTGAGGGTCATTGCTCGCCGTACACGGGTCTGCCCGGCTGTACTCCGTAACCCCGAGGCCGCGCGATTCGGGAGCGGATGAGTCGGAGGTGCGTCCTGGGCACGGACGTAAGCATCGGCCGCCAGCCTTCCGTCTTATATAAAGAGTGACAAGGGGAAGGGCATGCTAATGAAAGTACGAAGGCCTGCCGCTTATCAGATCATGCGAGATAATCAAGTTGCATTAGCGCCGGCCGTGCAAAATTACCCGTATCGCCGAGTCCGATGGACGGACTTTACTCAAGCAGCCTGCTGATCCCCGACCTTCCGGGGAAAACCAAGCAAGGGCGGAACACGATGCACACCCCGTCCAGTGTCAATACTCCATGTCGCCCCACCAAGATCACTCCGATACCGCTGGTTCTGACTCGATTCTGATGCTCTGTTGAACTGTTCAGCAGTCCTTTGTGTCGATTGTGGATGTGGAAACCTAGGCGTAACGGATGTATTTGGTAGTCGCGGAATCCAGTGCCCACCGCTCATCGACACGATCTCTATGATGATCGAGAAGAATCCCAAGTCGATGATTTTGTGATGGCAGGCTCGAGAGGAATGGGCTCTGCATGTTGCGAAATGTAGGGGTCTCCCTCTCGGTGGCTCCGTGGTCTTTCCGTCAGCACTACTTCGGCGATGCCAGTGTCTTCCTCCTTTGCAAGCTTCCGCCATTCCATCGCAGCAGCGGCAATCAACGCCAAGCCAGCTGCTGCAATAGACAGATAATACGCAGTCATTATAGCCTTGGCGTATGATTCAGCCACAAATGGCACAATCCTCTCTTCCATGTGATCGGCGTTCACCTTGGACGCCCCCATCCGCAGTATCTCGGCCACACGGTCCGCGCTCAAGCCTGTCGCCAAGTGGCGGCGGAGAGTGTTCATGAAGATGGCTTGAGCGATGGGGAAAGCCACCGTAATTCCCAGGCATAAGGAGAACAAGACGAGAGCCTCTCCCGCTGGCACGTCGGGCTCCTCAAGCGCATTCCGAACAGCCGACAGGGGCAGTTGAATGCCAAGACCCAGCCCAACTGCAACTGTCAGCTGAACACCGATGATGTAGGATATTTCGGTGTCGACGCGGATCTGTGACAGCAAGCCGGAGCCTACTAGCACTACTGCGGCGCTGACTACCATGAATGGCACGTAGTGGCCGAAGAAAGTGACAGCCGCTCCGACAGCTAAAGCGACCACTGTGTCCGGGATGGTCAAGGCCAAGATGTAAACACCGGATTCGCGTGGTGAGAACCCCCTTGCGGCTTGGAAATAAAAGGGCAAGTAGTAAAGCAAGACGCCGAATGACATGATGAGAAAGATGGTATACAGGCATCCAAAGCCAACGGTACGCTGTGTCACAATGCGGATCGGTATAAGAGCCCTATGGTGTGATCAATACAGTAAACTTACAGCTGCCGGAACTTGGCCTTAGGCGTACCTGTCTTTCTCTTTTATCTGGATGAAGATAAACAAAGCAGCCATGACGGCGAATCCGATAAGAAGGCCCCAGATCCATGGATCACCCCAGTGGTATTTTGTACCACCCCATTGCAGGGCGAGGAACAATGCGGTCAAAGAGGTCAAGATTAGAACGACGCTGAGCTGGTCCGTCGATTTCAGTCTCTCCCGGAAGGAAAAGTTCGATGTCACTCTGACTGGCTCGGGAAAAGTGAAGATGATCAGGCATCCTGCGATGAGGGCCATGGCTGCAGAACCTATTAACCCACGATACGCAATTATCAGCCTGTTCCTTTCAAGATCACTCACCTATGCTCAAGAAGAAGCCCAGGCGCCAGGTCATTGAGCTTTCGGCGAAGATACCACCAAGGGGAGGCCCTACAGCTGATGCGACGCCGGTCATGAAGACAATGGAAGCCAGGAACACTGGCATTTTTCTCGTGGAAACCACATGGCAGATTATCAAGAAGCCCCCTAGACTGGTTCCAGAATGAGCCACGCCCTGGATAGCACGCCCGACGATCAGGACATGGGAAGTCGACGACGTTGCGCAGACGGCAGAACCTAGAGCGGATAGTCAGCAGGGCTGATTGGCTGACACATTTGAACAAGAAAACACGCACCGACGATGGAGACGAGAATGTTCGCGCAGTAGGTGATCTTTAGCGGGAAAATGGTATACACCCGGCCAAATATGGGCAGGAATGCGAGCCTGGCGAGGTCGTGTGAAGCCTGATACCACGCGGCCTGGTCCAGGCTGTGGAACTCGGTTGTGATCCTGGGGATCGCGGTCACCAGCAGCGCTCTGTCCAGCTCTCCGAAGAATGCGCTGATCATCAACGCGATGGTGACGAAGACCAGCTGACGCCCTGCAATCTTCTCGTCACTGCTGGAGAAGTGTCCCTTCAGGAACAAAGACGCGCTTTTAATACATGCCCAGGCATGAGACCTGACTCCTTTTCTGCCTGTGTGCGGGGGTCGGTAATGGCGGTGGTAGCTCTCCATGGCCCGAGACGCGCGGGTACAATATCTTCTGGATGACGGAGCGAGGTTGTCGGCTGGTGATTGGGAGGAATCGGCCCCTCTAAAAGGCACTGTAGAGACAGATTCTGAGCTCACTGCCCGCGACTTCAGATCTGACGAGGCCAATGAACGGGTCGGTATCATCAGCCAGTCAGGGGGAGTACTCGTCACCCGCTGCACGCCACGCTGGAAAGAAGAGCCACAAGCTTGGTCGAAATATTCAGAGCCTAACTCGCGGGGCTTCTATATAATTACATCGCACTTTGCACTTCCATCAGAGGTGCGCGGACGAGGCCCGACCTGGGTGGTGTAAAGGCGGCGCTTACCCTACCGCTTATAGCGTGTGCATTGTCAAAGCTCGTGGGTTTATGGGCCACTTGCTTGGCTGCCACGGCCGGCCAAAGCTGTTGGACGATTGACGGTGCAGCAGCGATCCATCGTGCACGACCTCTTCGCACAACGAATAGGTGTTGCTTAACCGAGGATGGAAAATGGTGCCTAGGTATTTCATGCCAGACAGTCATGTTGGCCCCGGATGCTCAACCCAATACTGACAAAGATGTGATCCAACATCGTGCGACGAGGAAATTTCACAATCTTCTAGATATGCCCAATTGCATATGGGAGAGTCGGGTTAACCCACTGGTTGAAATTAATGATGGCACAATTCGATTCCGGTTGTAACCCATTGCTGACAGCAAGCAGCGCAGTCATGACAGCAAGCCCGTGTTCATTTGGGTCTGGAATTTGACGACGAAGCTCCACAATCGGCAAATTGTCGAATGGTCTTAAGCCTAGGCGCTACTAGTCAATAGGATCACTCGGATAGGCTTTAATGTCAGCCGTCAAATGTCTGCTTCAGGACGCAGTCTACGCGCTGGATAGGCAGCAACTCTGACATTGCCTTGCTGTTGCAAACTCCCTGAAGTTGGTAGAGCCACAGTATTGCAACGATGCATCCGGCGCTAATTCCAATTCTTCACCACCAAATGGGTCTCGGAAACACCATGCTCCATTTCTTAAGTCATTTCATGTTTGGCAGCTGACATGATGCAGCGTTGATGCGCTGTTGCTGTTGTTCTTTCAAGCTGGGTATTTATGACCCAGAAGCGTTTGGCATTGATCGTGATTAAGTCAATAGAGGATGTTTCATACCTAGGGACGCACAAGGTTCAGCGCACGTGAAAGGCTTGAAGTTGTGGAAATGTATGGCGTCGAAAAGAAGATTGTGAACAGGAAAAAGGTGGTCTACGTCGGCTGAGATAACCCCACAACGCTGGATACCAGGCTCGACAATGTAGCGCAGGCGAGAAAAGTTAGAGCTAGAGGGGTTACGAACATATCTTGCACATGATCCATGATTTGCCATCTTCAAGGTCAGTAATTTGAGAAAAGACAGTTCTCGTTGTTCGAATGCCCGAGTCCGTGCGTGATCGCCTCACAAACTCCGACTACTTAAAAAAAGATGGAATGGCAGATCTTGTGAAGATGTTCTGCTGTATCCAAATTATCATGATGAATTTGATTGAGAATTCTATTGAATTCTAGTCTATGTCGCCCGTAAGTACTTTCAGCATGTCTTTTTTTCCAGCAAAGTGTTTATCCTGCCCAGAGTTTCCAGCTGAGTAAGTAAATGATGTCATCAGCACGGCGGGCTGTGAGTGGTCACGACAGTTTATGAACAGTTACTCCATATTCCGTTCGTGGAACCAGGAGCTGAAAAACACTATCGGCTGATACTCCGCCGCCGTGACATATCAGTTCCGGCCGATGGAAACACGCACGTCTTACTCCATTATCTTGAATGTTTGCCTCTGATTGAACAGAATCTCTGATCCGGGAAGTTCGCGAGATGGCATCGTGACACTTACAATCAGGCTCTGGCCGGGTTCCACGTCAGCACACCGCACGAGTCTGGAGCGGGCTATCTGAGGGATCAACCTTTTCTGAGCTGTAACAGTAGCTATGGCTTCTCGAGGAAACGACAGCAGAAGCCGGCCCGCCAAGGTGGGCCATCGAAAGTCTCGGAACGGATGTCTTAAATGCAAGTCACGTCGGGTAAAGTGTGACGAGGCACGCCCAATTTGCGGCAACTGCAGTCGCCTACAGATGGACTGCTCGTGGCCTAAACACCCCGAAAATCATGGCAATCGGGCACAACTCTTGCCAACGCCTTCTCCCAGTCAACAACCGGGTCTTTCACCTTCAGCCCCCAGCACCGCCGAAAGTCCTCCTCTGGCGCGTACACCTGAGCAGGCCGCCATTCTGCCGAGCTGGCCACGATGGCCCTGCAGCGAGAACATCTTCACTCAGCCTAGCTCACAACCAGACGATTCCAACGATCTGAACCTGCCCGAGTCCAAGGCTCGACGCCTGATGGAGCATCGGCTGATGCAGAATTGGCACCTCACAGTTCATAACCCGTTTCCGCTCAATCCAGCACCTTACTGGAGAGATATATGGGTCAAGACAATGCCTGCGATGGCTCTTGATCACGAGAACATGCTCTTCGGAATCTGCGCCCTCTCAGCCACAAACATTCTCCGCTCAGATCCCGATGACAAAGAGATATACACCGCCCGAGAGAGTTATTTCATCGCCGCCCTTCACGCCCAGAGAGAGGAGGTTGCAACCCTGACCGTCGAGACCGCCGAAGTCGTATGCTTTGGCGCCCTTCTCATCTCCATAACGGCGTTCGCGATGCTTCAGGAGCGCTCCCTAACCCCCTATCAGCCCCCGATGGACTGGCTTCAGGTCGGCCGCGGCGCCGGCATCGTCATCCGGCAGAGCGTCGAGACCATCCTCACGCTCTCCAAGGAGGCAGACCACCCCGCGCTCATGAACGCGGCCAACGCGTACCCGTACTTTGGCCGCGACGACACCTACTTCAGCCCGGAGCACCGCGTCAACTTCCAGGGCGTGCTCACGCAGCACCTGCAGTCGGGCGACGACTGGGCCGACGACCAGACGCGCGAGGCGTACGAGAAGACGCTGAGCTACGTCGGCAGCATACAGAGCGGCATCAGCCACGGCGAGCCCGTGTACGCCATCACGAGGCGCATCCAGGCGTTCCCGCTGCTGATCCCGTCAAGGTACATCGAGCTGCTGGCGTTCCGGCGGCCGAGGGCGCTCGTCATACTGGCGCACTTCTTTGCGACTGTCGCGCAGGTGCACAACGTGTGGTGGCTCGGTGACGAGCCTTTCAGGGGCGAGGAGACCACGTCAAAGAGGGAGATTTGTGCCATCAAGGATGCGCTCCCGCGGCAGTGGCTGACTACCATGGTTTGGCCGATGGATGTGGTTGGTTTGAAGGACTGAGGCTGTGGCGAAGGCGAGGCCTTGTCGTATAATTCAGGAGAAGAAGATGGGCATGATATCATCTTCTCTATGGAGAAGGCGGTGGAATTCATCATTCCTACACATGTTCCTGAAACATTGGCCGGTCGCTCGAGAGGTGCTCCCTTGACCCGGAAGTCAGGGAATCGAAGTTCCGGGTATTTGGATCTTGCGTGGGCGAAAGGGCCTCGTACGAGTGACGATTTTATGCGAAGCGCTCATCTGAATACCAAATCTGCGAAATTATTATACCTTGATGCGCCTTCGTACGAAAAGTTTTGTATTGTTATAGGGAGGACTTGTAGCAGGCATGGATACATGTCCTATATCAGAGGAGCAGTCATCAGTTGTGCGATTACGATATTCATTGATAATTCCTAGTTATTCACCTGTTATAAAATTGCATCAATCACATTAAACCCTACTCCTTCTCCCTCTCAGCCTTCATCTTCATATCCTCTTCCTCGTTCTTAGGCACCTTGACCAAAGTTGGCACCGTGACCGCATTCAACTTGCGAAAAGCCTGGGAATCACTTGTCAGCATCACCTCCACTGTGTACCCAAACCAATGATGCAAAGCGGCCCGTACCAGGAAGGGCGACCACCAGCTGAATGTGCAGAACGCCCACCAGGCAGCATCGCCCCCGGTCCGCACGGCCCAGCGCGCCGCCGCGAACGGGTTGAGCGTCCAGTTCCGAGGGTTACTCACATCGATGATGGCGCCGGAGGGCAGCTCGCCGTTCCACCGGTCCTCGACCTTGTCGATCTTGCCGTCCGGCCCGACGTGGATCCTGACGACGGAGTTCATGACCTTCTCCTGCTTGATGCCCTTGACGACGTACTTGTTGCTCATGTCGAGCTCGATCGGGTTGCCCGCGGACTTGACCTGGTGCGACTGCAGCTGGATTGGATTGAACAGCGCTGGGAGCCCATAGAACTGTGCCGTGAACTTGGGGTAGCCGACTGCGACGGTGATATTGTCAGTGAATGTGGCCTCCTTATTCCACAGACTGAAGTGCTTGAGGGTCGGGTTGCCCTCGAAGAGCTATTGGTGATGTCAGCGAATCGTCTGCGTAATGATTGAGGCTGTCCCCAGCTAAAGGCATAGTGAATTTAACGGACATCAAGAACAGAGCCGACCAGCACTTTTTGCTGTTCGGAGAGGTTCACTCCGGGGGCAGTCTCGATGTTCGTCCTCTTGATGCCGATCGAGGAGAAAGAAGGCGCACCGGCCTCTGTGGATGCCTGGGCCTGAGCGGTTTCTGATGGGGTGCCGGTAGACATGATTCGGAATGAAAACGGGGTGTTCAAAGACGTGGGTATAATTCTGCTAGAAGCTCGTTTGGAAGTGAGGAATATCGACGATGGTCTGGGTGGCATGGCACGACTGTTCTTTTCTTCTTTGTAGTTGAAAGAATCAGCCCGGCGTAGAGTCATGCTCTATGGAAGTTGCAATAGAGTACGGCGTAGAGACGGGACATGAACCAGATGGACGATGTCATCTCAGTTTACAATAAGCGTGTCGTCACGACTACGGATGCAGCTTAGCACCAATACACCTTGACGTCAACGACAGGGAAGACCCTAGACGGGTCGGCCCGCGTACTGTGACCCCATTCTTACTATTGACCCAGACTTGCCAAACATCATAATTTGCATGGTTGTTTCCGGTGCCAATGTAAACGTAACCTCGGAATACGTTTCAAAAGTCAAAAAAGGCACTGAGAGTTTCTCTGTGTGTATTTATCTAGATACTGATGGTTAAATTGATCATGCAAATTGAAGGGAACGAATGCACCATTATGATATCGATCACATGCAAATAGCGTTCTTGCACTGTAATATTTACTATTTGACATTTATTGGGAAAGGTTCCGTGATGCCCATTCCATAGGCGTGGCGAGTCACGATACACGATAAATTTGTGATGAACAAGGTGGTAAGCGGAACTTGATGTAATATTTTGCAAATGTAGATTTGCCCACTAACACGCGTGGGACCCCACAATGTAAAAGACTTACGATACTAAAACTATGTGTTTCCATATGCGCGCTTCTTCAGCCTTGTCTCAGCTTAGGAGCGTCCCTTGGAAAACGATCTGGTGAAGGTTTCGCGGTATGTAGGAGGCGGGGTCTGAATTCTTTGGTCTGGATTCAGATAAAATAATGCAGGATCAGGTTCACGCTGCTGAAGCTCAATATCATCGGTCCCGTGGTCGTTTTTAGGCCTCCTTATGTGCCACGCGACGTAGACAGCCCAACCTGACAGAGACAGCAATGCGACGGAAATGATACTGTACATGAAGTACAGTAAGCCGATGTTGGCACCGTGCTTTCCCGGAGTTTCCTGTTCACCGTAGGATGTCGCGTTATTGGTTCCGTTGATGATTGCAGACATTTTCGCGATAATCAAAAATTCTGTCGAGAGGTAAGTGACAGGGAAGCTTTTGGATATCAACGCCGCTTGTGAGTCAAGTGAGGGTAGGTGTAGGAAGTCGAGCTCAGTTTGGGGCTGAAGCATGGTGGGCTTTTATATTCGCAGGTGGCAGGCCAACGACTGCGGTGCATTTAATGAATAGGAAAGTGCGGCTGTCATTGTTGACCGACAAGGCATTGTTACTGCTGTCCTCATAATGCTCCATGGGTATTACTATGAGCATTGTTTGCGTCTTTTTGTAATTCTCTCTACAATTTCTATTTCTGAATGTGCTACTAGTTCGAACAAAGATCCCCCACGTGTTCTTTTACAAGCGCTGCTATGTTCCAACTGTGCCCTCTGGTATTGTTGCAATGTAGAAGTTCATCCGAGAGTGATTATTGTGTTGCGCCAATGCCATTACTAGTCTTTTTTTCGATGACCAAGGATCGTGTTTGTTATTGGCAGTATGGTTACGGAAGAGAATACGCCCTTGTAAATTAAGTGAAGCGAAATTGCTGGATGAAGACATAGAACAGGATGGACCGTGATGTTCTATTCACTACTGGAGTTGATAATCCAACCGCATGGGCTTCGACTGCCCAGGTGATCTGTGGCTGGGCAGATATACCTACTCTTTGGCAGACAAATCCGGGCCACAAGCCCTTGGAAGTCGTGCCTGCCTAATTTGGGACTCCTTGACGATAAATCTCCGGCCAAAGCAGAATATCATGATTGATTGGGTGCTTCTGTATGGTAGACGAGACCTTGAGATCGTTGGAAGACTGATAGAAACTTTTGTAGTTGCGAGTGTATATACGTTTCACTTTTCCAAGCGGGCTTATTGTCCTGATCTTGGCCTCAACCTTCTTATCTGTGTCTCATCCTGTTAGTTGCAAACATACCTGCCGAGGTCAATAGGTCAAATGGTAGCTCTCTTAGCGCCAAGACCACGTATGGGACTGATCAATCACGGATTTCAATCAGTCGCCACAAGATGGAGAGTCTCTTTTCGCACATGGGAGCTATTCGTAAAGTTTAACAACTGATTCGAATTCCTCTTGATCCACATATAAAGTTTCTGAAAGAGAAGGGTCTCTCGCCGGAGGCAGTTTTCACCCTTCGCACCGTGACGCCTCTGTTCACCTCCTCCCTACCTCCAAGCCACGGCATTGGAACAATTCAGATTTCAACCAATCAGCTCTCAATTCTCAAGAAAAGGCGCCGCCCATGTCGCGGCCAGACTTCCGTCCAGAGACTACTCTAGAGGAAGGGAACACTGGCTGGAATTGTTGAACATTGCTGTCTTAAGCTCCCTATTCGCAGTTGTCAGTCCACGAGCACCCGCAATGTAATCCTGAAGATTTCGCACACGCGATCATGTACATTGTTTCTCAAGTCTGCACCGGAAACTTCTGCGCTCATTAATTCTGCTCTGATTAATTTAGCTCGCTCAAAATGCTCGCTCAGTCGCGCGTGACTATCGCCTTGGTCTCGCTGGCCTGTCTTTATTCAGTGGTTCTGCTTCACAAGCAGACCGAGTTGGATAACCTAGTCAAATTTCGCAACAGCTTCTCCCACTTCTTCGGGAAGGCTGGCTCGTCGTCCTCATTCAACCGTCAACTCCCTCACCTCCAGCGTCTCTGTTCGGAGGCAGACTGGATCCCAAACTTTTGGCTCCATTGTCACAGCGGCTGTGGACCCGACAAGAACTCTTTCTGCGGTGGCCTCAACAATGCCCGCAACCGCGTTCAAACCTGCTTACGATGGGCCATAGACGCCGGCGCGGGCCTTATCCTCCCGCCTGTGACCATGCGAGGCGAGGACCTCGTGAATACGAACGGCGAGGAACAGTGTCTTGACGCCTGGTGGGACCTGCAGACGCTCCAGGACGCCATGGCTGTCAACTGCCCGCAGTTAAAGCTCCGTGCCGCCTGCGAGGGGCTGAACCACACAGACGCGATGCTTCCTCTCGGGGATCTGGCAGATTACGCGACGGTACTAAGGCCAGGGAACCGTGGCTATCCAGATCCGCGCTTCTCAAATGGTACCTTTCGGGAGAACGTGGCTCTGCCCGCGCTCCGGGACGCTGCAGAATTGGCGACGGCATCTCCTGTCTCCGTAACAGCAGCAGGCGCTACAGTCATTTCGGTGCCGACCAACCAGAAGGACAAGAACAACCACAACGTGACAATCTTCGAGTACGGTGATGCATTCCTCGGCTGGGACTACCGCGCCTCCAACGAGCTCGACACCATCCGGAAGGAGCTGCACTTCACTCTCCCCTTCCGCGCCCACCTCCTCGGGATCGGCGACACCATCGCGCGCAGCCCGCAGCTCCACGGCGGCGCCTTCATCGGCGTGCACCTGCGCGGCGAGAGCGACTGGCCGCCTGGGTGGGGCAGCCCGGACCAGCAAATGTCGCTCTACGAGGCCCAGATGCTGACGATCCGCGAGACGGTCCCGGGCGGCGCGGACGTCTCGGCGGTGTATGTCAGCTCGGGGAGCCAGGAGGCGATCGAGAGTTTCCGGGCGAGGCTGGAGCCGCTGAACTTTACCGTGCATGACAAGTGGACGATTCTGAAGGACAAGGCGGCGGAGCTGGAGCTGGTGGATGCGTTGGATTTTGACTCCAAGGGCATCATTGATTTTGAAGTGCTTGTTCAGTCGCGATTCTATATGGGGGTGAGTTTGTTTGCATTCGCCTTGGGTTGTCCCCTTACCTTTCTTGCAGCTTCCTTATGCGAAGGCTAACTCTGCTGATCTTCAGATTTTCATGAGCACAATGAGTAAATATATTGCCTACACACGAACGGCGGACGACGAGGAGGACTTCTATGAAAATTACATTTTCCCTGGGGTCAGTCATGTCGGAGCGGATGTCCTCTTTCCCGAGCCTTTCACCATTCGCGGGAACGAATACACGAGTCTCATCGTAACTAACGGTTACTATATCTGGGACTCATTTCCATAAACCTTTCTTCTCAGTCTCTCATCTACGTGCAGTTCTGTCTCTGGCCTTGGGGTTGGTTGGCGAATCAGATATTGTTGTGAATTTATGTTGTATTACATTTGTCCAGCTTTGTCGTGGACATGCGAAAATGACTGGGATATCGTGAAATGTTATCCCGCGCTTGCTCTCACACTTGTGCAAGTCAATGAATGACATTGAAACTGATTTTGGCTGTATAAATAAGTTTTGAACTCTTGTCTAATAACTCCTCCATCACCTCAAATTTCTCTTGGAAAGAAGGAAGGGAGCAAAGAAAGACGCCTGAAAATGCGTAGAGGTCGTAGATCTTATCTACGGGCGTCGCAGTTTCCAACCAAAAAGCCGCGTGAACCAGCAATTCGGCTAAACGGTCTCGGCGAAAGCGCAGGAGGGTAAGACGTGTTGTTTTTTTCGATAGAAGACGCGCATTTGAGTGGTCTTCTCAGCATCATGGAGCTCTCGCTGATCAAGACACGAACGACGTAATTTGTGGGAGGATAAGACAAGGGTCTGAAAAAAGTATCGAAAAGAGGCAGAAACGCTAGCATCATATTTCCAAAGGAATCATGTGTCGACCGAGGTACGCTTCGCATTCCTATCCCAGAGCATGTACTGAAGAGCCCAGAGCCTTGTCCATCACAAACTTGTCAACATGTTTTCGGCCAATCAATCCCGATATTTCTCTCCTGGGAGAGCTGGCTCAGCTCGAGGACTTGGAACACCCTAAAAGCATGAAGTCACTCACTCATGCCATGGAGAAGAAGTTTATCCAGCCCACCCGCAGAAAATTGTCTCACACTCTTGGCCCATGTCGGCCAGCTCGAGCCTGCTCCGTGACCAACTTCTTGATGAACCACGGCGAGAAGACCAAGCTGGTTCCGGCCATCGCCACGGCGGTCGTCGTCACTGCGCCGAGGTCTTCCCCATTTTTCGCGACATCTCCGCCGTCCTCGTCGGGCTGCGGTGTTGAGTCGACGAGACCGTCGGTACGTACGGAGACGACGGGATCAGATCCCACGGCATCGTCGCATCGAGAGCGCATTTCAAGTTCTGGCCCGGTGCGAGTCCGACAGCGGAATAAGAACACGTCAGCCACGAGGCCCTCGGTCTCCATTCTTGGCGACCCGATGGCCCAGTTGCCGGTTTCCGGTGTTCTGCATGATGAACGAGGCATCGACCGTCGCTCGGTGCTCCAGCGCGGTCGCCCTGCTCGACTGTCCCCGTGCTGCCGAGGCCGGCGCCCGCATCGCCTGAACCGCAGGTCGCGCGTCGAAGAACATCGCCGGGCTCGAAGATGCAGGTGTCTGGCGTCGGCATCGACGAGGCAGACTACCCCGCCAAGGTGCGTGGGAGGGCGGGTGCCGGACCTGACCTGCGGCGCGTTGAACCGTTGCGCCGTAGCTGCTCAGCGAGTTCCGGGGCCACGCACAGCGTAGGCGACTCCCGGACGGTGAATGTGCTGCAGTGCACGCCTCGCGGTTGCGCGCCAAGCGTTGCGACATCGAGTTCCTCGACGGCACGGCCCGCGACGTCAGCTAGCGCTGCAACCTCTTCGACGGCAAGGCCTGGCGGGGCAGTAGCGTTCGTCGGGCAGGCGCTTGCCCGGGGCGGAGGGGCGACCGGGGGGCTGCAGTCAGAGGAGCCAGTCGGTCCCACGGAGGATGTCACTTGTACCACTGCTGGAAACCCCGAAAACACACTGAGATGGGCCAAACAGGCCCGACGCCGGGCTCAACCGACCCAGTGCCCATTCACCCCAGACTTCCACTACAAGGACAAGGTAGCCAAGACAGCTCACGAAAAGGCCGAGATGTACATAAAAGCTGTCTATGGAGCCGGCAATACGAACCGGGAGCACTCTGTGTACTTAGATCTCCCGCAGAACATTGATTGTTCCCTGCCTCTGGGACACGAACTTGAGCGTATGGTCCCTGACGACCCAGAAAAGCAAGGAGAAGTCCTCAAATCCATTAGGATCCTTCCTGACCGCAAGGCGACAGGTGTCGACATCATCGGCAATGAAGCTCTCAAGATGGTGGGCGACATCGTCACACCCTACTTGGAACACTCATTTGCCGCGTGTCTGTCCAAGGGCCACTACCCAAAGTGGCTCAAGTTTTCTAGAACTATATTGTTTCTCAAACAAAGGAAGCCTGACAACAGCCCCACTTCTTACCGTCCGATTTCCTTGTTGACCAGCGTCGGCAAGTTGCTCGAGAAGGTTATCCTCGGACGTGTAAAGCGGGCTTTAGACTCACTTCCCAAGTCATGCGCACTTCCTCTGCGGCAGTTTGGCGGGCTTTCTGGCAGGTCGACAACGGCGGCCCTGCATAGCTTGCTAAACTTTGTCCTCACGGGTTGTTCCAAGGCTCAGAAGGTCAGCATCCTCGGCTTGGATATATCCGGGGCCTTCCCGCACACGGACCGCAACACTTTGATCAAGATGTTGGCTGAAAAAGGTGTTCCGGGATACATCGTCAGGATCATATGGTCTTGGCTGTGTGACCGCCAAACTGTCCTTGAGATCCCCGGCCACAAAGGACCACTCTTCTTTGAAAACGGAGGTCTTCCCCAGGGAAGTTGCTTGTCACCATCCCTGTTTCTCATGTTTGCTGCGCCGATTTTCGATGTCGACCGCATGATGGTCAAAGAAATCTTCGACATATTCGCATTCGTTGACGATACCTATGCCATCGTGCGGTCCCGGAGTTTCGAAAGGAACTGTGAGATTCTTGAACGGGTCCACGCACGGCTCCTCGCGTGGTCGAATGAGAATGGTGTGAGTTTCGACCCTGGAAAATATGGTCTGCTCCATTTCTTGGGCTCCCAGGATCGGGGCTCAACTGTCACGCTACGGCCTTCCATCGACGACCTGCCTCCTGATGAAGTCTTGTTCGAGAACCCATACCTTGACATCCTCGGCGTCCGGGTGGACAATCGCCTTTCATGGAAACAGCACATCGAGGATGTGAAAGCCAAGGTCAGCAAGAAGGTGCGGTGCTTGAAGCAGATATCCGGCTCGAAATGGGGCCCTGACCTGCAAGAAATGCGCATGCTCTACACCTCGCAGATCCAACCCATCTTTACCTACGCCTCCCCTGCGTGGTTCGTCACCGGGCTCAGACCTCAAAAGCAAGGGACCTTATCCCGGGATCTCGTGACTACCCTGGACAAGATCCAGATCGAGTGTCTCATTGAGATATCCGGACTGATGAAAACCACCTGCGCACATGTCATCCTAAAAGAGCTATGGATCCCGAAGCTGTCGGTGTACCTAGGCATGAAGACGACCGCTTATTTTGCCAAAAAGATCGACAGCCCCGATTACTGTGCCTTCCGAGCCGAGAGGGCCGCAGCGGTTTCCCAGGGGTGGCGGCAATCACTCAGACACCACCCGTTCCAGCAGCTCGAGGTCCAGGCCGGGCATCTCATCAAGGCCGCCAAGGCCCGGCTTGAACACCACCACGGACGAGCGGCCATGATGGAGAGGTGGGGCGACCACCACAAACGTGTCGGGGCAATTGACAAGATGATGATGCAGACCGTCCACGCCCAGTGCTCCTATGAGTGGGAACAGTACAGGGGCAGCTGGGGCCAGGGTCACAGCCGGCCCCGGCCACTCGCCCTGGCCGAGCCATGGGGCCCCCAGAGCATTGGGTACCACGATGAACTGTTCCGGGATGAGAGCACCATGCTCCTGCACTGCAGGACCGGCCACATCGGGCTCGCCGCCTACCTCCACAGGTTCAAACTGTACCCGACCGACAGCTGTCCCCTGTGCGGCGACGGGCGGCACACGGTCGAGCACCTCTTCGTCCACTGCAAAGGCAATGACTGCACCGGGCGCGGCAGTAAGTAAGATCTATTCACCCCATCTACATCCTGTGACTCGAGGGAATTGCCAGGCTGCTGGAGTCGAGACAGTCCATGACCACACTGTGGCCCTCTCCTCGCCCCAGTTGTGTGAGAACGAACTACTGCCGCGGTGCTTAACTAGCTGACTCTGAAAAACACAGTGGTCCAGAGGAGGGCCGCACTCAGCAGCCGCACGGATGGCCTGAAAAACCTCAGCGAAATCTTCACCGAGCACCCGGACGAGGCCGCCAGGTTCGCCATCAAGACGTTTGGGATCCCCCAGTTCACCAAGGCGAGCTGGCAGAAAAGGGCGGCGCGCATGATGGAGAACCGGAAGCGCGGCCGCCCCGAGGCCGAGGCCGCGGGCGACGGCGGGGCGGCCGGCCCAGCGACGAAAAGGAGGAAGAAGAAGCACAAGCACCTGGACCTGAGGCGGGGGAACTTCCCACAGGGACCTCCCCTCGGGTCGACCTGACAACATACTGGCTGACTCGTGTTCCTAGGTAGACAACTAATAAAACTCCAAGGTCCCGTTGACCACCTCTGCCTATGGCTTACCGGCCTGTCTTGACTAGTTGTTTTTCTTTTTTCTTTCCCCAGTCCACCCGCCCACTGCATACATCATGTTGACTTGAGCAGCAGGCCCAGTTGACTATATCATTGTTCCTGCTCCAGCTCGACCACATCTTGTCTTCTTCTTTCTGGCTCCTCTCTCCTCTCTCATTTCCAAAGACCCGATCTATTTGGCTTAAGCTAACCCCCTCCTGGGTATGAGGGTTACAAAAGACCTGTTACTGTGTTGTATCAACTGTTTATTTAACTGTGGTTATGCTGCTACTATCTGTTTTCAGAAGTCATTGCACTAGGTAAGTAAGAATCTGTAACTTCTAGCTTTTTAAAGAATATCTTTTAATCTCTACTTATAAGTCTCTAGTTGTCCGGAAGATCTTCCCATAGATCTTTTTTGCTGTTGTCCTGTCCTTCCTCTTGGTTGCCTTGGATCCCTTCCCGGGACTATTTATCCTTGATTTGAGATCTGTTAAGATCTGAATCTCTTCGGAATAGATCTCGAAGGCTGTAAGCGTATCTATGAATACGCTGATCATTTCGGATGTTGATGGTGTTGTGAGATAAGATCTAATCCTATTAATCTTGCATGTCTAGACTAACTTTAAATAGCCGCGACACTCGTGTTCGAGTGCTGCCTCCGTCTGGAGGTAGACTTGCTCGTTGATGTTGTTGAGGTCCATTTTTGTGGCTGTCCGTGGTGAGATAGTAATCTTTATATTTGATGGACAAGACTAACGATGATTTCATTTATCGATACAGGCAGAGCTGTCAGATCACTGAGTCCACAGTGAGCAGACCCATCCAGAACCAACAACCAACTCTTGCTAACAGAACTGAATGCTTTTCGAAGCGATGGAGCGTGGTTGTCTTACCAGGTTGGTGAGCATGTCCCGTTATCATACCCAAAATGTCTGCTGACCTGCTGCGCTGTGGAAGCAGTCTGTTGCAAACGCAGCTGTGAACACGCTCAATGGGTCAGTTGGTTTGGAGATGTAGTAGAGTCTTTGGCTAGGCTCACGCTGATAATAGAAGGTCCAGGGCGTCAAACGCTTGCACTGAGTCAAATTGTATTGGTATGTTGACTGGAACCTTACTTCCCAATGTGATGCTGTGTAATTACTGACTGCCTGATCAAGTGTTCTCGGTCTTGGTGGGTTCGTTGATCTAGGAGTCCTCATCGGCCAACAGACTTCTAATATTGGCAGCAATCCCCACAGGCCGAAGTATTGTTTCCGAATGGTCTTGGTGAGTTTAATATCTCAGGGTCGACGGATGTACCACGGCTTGCTAATTGATGAAGTAACGCAGAGGGACAAGGCTGTGGTAGGTGAGATTTCTTTCTACCAGGTGCGGTCCGGAATGTCGTCACTGATGCTGACATTCCAGCTGCTCGGTGTCACAGATTGTTGTGCGTTTGGTCGGTGGGTGTTGCCCTGTGGCCGGATCCCGCCGGAGATTCTCTAACATAGTGAAGCAGAACACAGCGACACCGTGTGCGTATGTTTTGAGAGTTGGCTTCTGGCCAGGTCAGACAGAACATAGTGACAGAAGACTGATTGTTTATAGCAGTCTGGGACATGGCAGCTTTTATCGTTGTCCATTTTGGGCAATTCGTGAGTCTCCCCTCTAGCAGTAAAAAAACAACAAAACAGCTAGATCTGTGCTCATACGGTACAAGGTGGTAATTGCCATTGTAATCCAAGGCCGCACCCAAATGCTAACTAGGAAAAGGAAGGCCTGAGTCACATGGCGAAGGCACTTTGATAGTGCTTGACGGCGTCAGACTAGGTTGGTAGGCAGCCCGCCTCCCGCCTCTGCCCCATTCCCCACACTTCCCCGTTCCTACCTGCTTCTCTCATCCTTAAATCATCAAACACTTTGTTACTACCAGCTAACAGACAAGAGCTGGCGGTCCGCGATGGCTTCGACTTTGACGGGTATGTCTCCCAACGCTGCTTGGTCTAGGCTACTTAAGCAGGTACCTTTAAGCTAACAAATGAGGCCGGTTGATGGCAAGCTTGACAGGTATGTTGAGTAGAATTGGCTGCTCCTTATGCATCATGATCATTTGCACAACTTAAGCTGACCGCCGAGCTGGAGCTTGACAACAGCACCGGCGCGAATGGGTATGCACTCAACACTAGCTACTTCTATTTTCTGTCAACTTGTGCTTACAGACTAACATATAAGTGGCGGAGACTAGGCACGGCTCAACGCTAAGACTTATGGTGCGAAATGGTAGCTTCTGACACAGCACTGGTTTGCAGAAGGTACAAGTAATCCCCAACCCATTTTAATCATTTCATCTTACTAAATCATATAAAGCAGATTGAATAGTCACTGTCCAAAGCCTTGCATAGCGAATCTCACTGCAATTGTCCACAAATACATTGTCTCTTGTCCTTTCAGGATACTCATTGCTGTTCCGGCTTAGTAGAGGAACTCAAAGAATACAAATAGTCTATATGACGGCGGCCCATGCACCCGCCAATTCAGTTGTCCCCATGCATCTCGGTGATTCTGTGGTGACTTGTTTAGTGATTCCAGCAGACCTGGTGGTAAAGTCAGATTTGTGCCCAAAGGATACCTGTCAATTGACCTGAGATTGTTTCGGCACTAAAACCGTAGTGCCTCGCAAGTGTGACGACCGAGGCCTTGGAAAGATGTGCACGCCGTAAGACTCACACCAGACTGGCTACAATTAGCCGAAGGCTTGTGCTTAGGCATTTCCCATTCTATAAAACACCCCCACCCCACCCCAGTTCAGGTTACAAAAAGCGGCTAGGTTGCAAACTGACGGACCACATACCAATTTACCGAAAAAATTCCACTGCATCATGGCTGACGAATCCCCACTTCTCAACCTCCCCCCGGAGCTTCGCAACGAGATCTATCGCCACTATGTTACATACGAGGAAGGCCTTGTGTACAACTTTGAGTATGGAGAAAATGAAAACCCAAAGTCTCAAAACATTCTGGGAAACCTGGCCCCGGCGAGTGACAGGGATCGTATCGACCTCGCACTGAGGTCCACATGCAAGCAGATCCACAGGGAAACAGAGGGCTTGATTCTCGAGTTCAACACCATCGCCTTCTCGAGTACCCGCATTTCGAGAATGAACTCGGATGAGGTGCGCGTCAGAGCAGCTCGATTCCACTTCCTACGAGTTCCGTTAACCATGGAGGCTGCGTCATTCCTGTATTACGAGGACGACGCGGTTGTACGCCCTTGTTATACTAAAGCTGTAGTCGATGTAAGTCACCAAACACCCTCCCCCCTTCACTAGCCCCTTCTGGGGCCCAGATTAAGCCCATTACTGTGTTTACTCCTTTGCTCACCATTGTTTGTGGGCTCGCAGGAGGTCGTACGTACCTACCCTTCGATTGGCCCATTGTTGCGCACTCTTCTCAAAGAGAATACCGACTGGGCTGAGATCGGCTCGGCCCACAAGGTCCTCCAAGCTCGGCCGCACGATCATTGCCCTGAAGAAGGGCCCGGCCCGACCGGATCATGGGGAATTGTTCCTTCATTACTGCGGCGAGCCCTCATGCATGCATTGCAGGTCACGGCGGACCACGACTGCTTTAGCAATGGACCTCCGGCTCAGCGACCTACCTTCGCACCTCGCGAGATGCTGGCTCTGGACTCTGAATTCCCGGCTTGGAGTATCCCCACAGACGAAGATCTCCTCAAATTGTCTCGCCCCTACGCCTGGAAGTCCACGGATTTCTGCGACGACGATACTTACTGTCACTCGAGCCGTCAGCTCCACACACCTGAGTTTTGGAACGGACCACGATATTATAATAGTCCCAACTCGCCAACATGGGTCAGACTCTTAGGTCCCCACACGGAGATGACGTCACACAATAGGGGAAAATACCGATTTTCCGCAGCCTCTGTCGCCATCAAGTTTCTTTCTTCCCTTCCGAGCAAGCTGCGCGTGCACCTACGTCACATTCGGCTTCGTGAAAACAACGTTTCTGTTGCGTTTCCTGAGAGCCACGCTCAGGGGCTTATCCGTTTTTGCCTGGAGAATCCGGGACTTCGAGTCGAGCGGCGTGTTAGCTTGTGGAAAACGGTCTTCCAACAATCCACCATTGGTTTTGAGGCAACGGTAAACGGGTTGTTGTCTCGGGAGGACGACAAGCTAACAGCGTGGGCTTATGACCACACAGGCTTCTCAACTGTGCCGGCCTCAAATAACCTCGCACTTTGGATCATGGAGGCAGCAGCTCTTATCCCAGCTGGAATGCCAGAGAAATCATTTACACTGGTTCTTGACGGAGCACCAGGCGACAACGTCCTGTCGGACATCTTTGTTAATTATATTCAACGCGATGCGGCCTGGCAAACGGCGTGGGAAATTTTATCAGAGCGCACATGGAGAAAGTACGAGATTGGGATGCAGGAGACCGATGATCACTTCATGCATTTAAGAGGCCCCGACTGCTGTAAGTCCATGCTGCCTATTCCTCTGTCCAGCTCATTGCCAAGTCCATATCACTAATCGCCATAACAGATCTTTACGAAGGCTTCCCAGAGCTGATTCGAGATATTGTCAACAACACCTCTAAAGTCATTAAGTGCACCTTTAACCCTAGTCCGCAACTTTGGGACGCTGAGGCGGAACTAAACAAGTACCAAAACCACTCTGAGGAAGGATGGGACGAGCTCCGCCATGATCAGAGAGAAATGTTCTATTGGAGACAGCTCGGACCCCGAGAGACCTTCGCAGATGCTGTCTACAAGAGAGAGATTCTTCCCTACAAACCAGACGATGAATATTTCAGTGACTAGACACTCGAGAGATTTCGGGGGTTCCATGCGATCAGTTCAATCCAACGAGCATGGCAGTTTTTGGAATTTGGAATTCAGATGATAAATAGAGGCGGATAATACAGGAGGTGGTCTCAGATTGAGTGAAACTATCTCCATCTTGTATCTTCGATCAAATAGACATCTGTCATTCTGTCTCCGCTGCTGTCGTTTCGACTCGTTTGTACTTTGCAGCATGCTCGTTTTCAGTGACCAAGTATTCTCCTGCGACCTGGTCCGTCTAAACTCGAACAAGCGATGGGCTTGCCTTGATATTCCACCTTCAGCCGTGCTGGGAACAACTCCGTGTGGGATTCTGTCTTTTTCGCGTCCAGCAGCCTCGTAGCAAACCTGTCATTCCCCGCAGAAGTTTCAGCAGCGGAGAGTTCCATGCTCCAGACATCATTCGTGTGAGAGATTTATACAAGTATCACCGCATCTTGCTAGCAACAGAGTAGGCGATCCTAATGTCCAATTCCTCTGCTCACCTCACTCGTCTTCCTTCAGATCTCGCGAAATCACGAGCGGCCTTTGTAGCCCGAGACTGATATCATCGAGACGCAGAATGGTAAGTAGGTCCGTTTTGAATCCGTTTATGTGCTCCATGGAGGGTACGCGGTCCCTTGACATTACAATGGTAAACGCATAATGACCCAGCATTCGATGAGATATGATGTCGAACAGTTAGTTCAAATGGGATTACAGCAATGGTAAAGATAGACCAGCAAAAGTTCCTCAGAAATTGTGACATTGGGTCAGCTCTATGAGTAAGCTGACGCCATTGTTGTGAATATCGAATTACATCTTGTTGTAAGTTTCTCACTATGAAAATCAGCGGTTGTATGCACTACAAAGTCCGATATTACTTGTTAATTGAGCACCAAGCACTGCCCATTCCCAAGGTTAACCAGATTTGGCTTCCTCCAGTCATCAACCCTTGCCATTCTCTGGGAGTGACTCCTGGATTTCCTCTCCCAGCCCGCATTCCAAGGCCTTGATAGACTCAGTGACGACTGATGGTCCGACCGTGCATCACTGGGAGACCTAACAGGAGCAGCAAGTCACAGGTTACAGAAATCTGCCTATAGTATTTAGGCTCCACCTTCTCTTTGAGCAGTATCAGAAGTAGGAAGGATAGTCTCCACCCCGAAATTGTTCCGTTTTGGAAAAAGGTCAGCAACGTGCTCAGAGTGTCGGTGGTGACATTGACCCTGCGTGTGCTATCGATGACGTCCTGATGCTGCCCATGTTGTGCTTTTGTGGGACGAGACGACCTTTGCACTCCACAAATCGAAGTATTTGCTGAAAACAACGCATATTGAAGGAGACGAGCTAGCCTCCCTTGGGTTACTACTTGAGTGGATTTTTTGGCCACGTGAACAGTATTGCCAGATGGAACAAATGCGGCCAAACTTCGCAAGAATTCGACTGCATGTGATCTGCAGCAGATGATACACATCACAATTCCACAACACCTCACCCCGCAACTTATGCATCATGCCGCGCTCTGCACCCCAGGCTGCAAGAACTTTAGGTCATTAACGTACAGAATTCATGCCAGGGGCCACCATTGTTGCTGATGTTGATCCGCCAGGCACTCTTCAAGTGATCAGCGAGCTTCTGAACAGCCCAATAAGGCTGTCGTCAGTAAAACAATTGATACGCAGGCCAGCTGTTGCTGTCTTACGCCAGGAAAGTAAGGTATTCAAGTCAAACCTTTGAGGGTAGCCGCAACTGTTTTCAACAGGCTGTAATTCTTGCTGTCATAGATTACTACTGAACTAGATGCGCTGTGTGGCCTTTGGCAGCGGCGGCGTCGGGCAATACAAAATACCGGGGCAAGTTCCATTTATCTTAGCAGACCCCTTCCTTCATGGCCCTGTGTGAAGGACGTCCGTGCGACCTCCAATCAGGTTACTTACTCGATCCGCATTGTGAATGCTGCTGACCAAAAGCTAGGCACCCTCACGCCCATGATGTTACATAGCACCGAGTTTCTCCGAAGGAGCTGACCTCTGCTGGTCCTCGGCGAAGCCACAAAGCCGGAGGATGTCTCTTTACCCTGCGAGGGAACAAGATATAAACCGCATGGGCCACTTGTCTGGGCTCGATCAGCTTCCAACATTCGCACGCGAGTCTCAACAACAAGCACAGGCCTCACTGTCCCTGTCTCCTGTATGCCCTCCCATAATATCTAGTTAATGCTTACCACCTCATACCTTCAACATCAACCATGTGCCCCAACCACGGACTGTTCCACAGGATGGTGTCCGCCTGGCTTGCTTGGGTTTTGTTCTTCAGTCACCCAGCCAGTGCTGACGACTTCCGACCTTCCTTCCACTTCGTCCCCCAACAGAATTGGATGAACGAACCCAATGGTCTAATCAAGATTGGGTCAACATGGCATCTCTTCTTCCAGCACAACCCCAACGAAAACGTCTGGGGAAACCTCTCCTGGGGCCACGCAACCAGCACTGACCTGGTTAGATGGCAGTATCTTCCAGTCGCAATCCCAAGCTCGGATGGCATTCAGTCCTTCACAGGGACCGCCTTTTATGACGGGAACAATGACTCTGGCCTTGGCACGTCAGATAACCCACCTCACCTTGCATTCTACACCGGATACTTTCCCGATAGCGGTGTGCAGGACCAGCGGCTGGCGTACAGTGTAGACCAAGGCGCGACATGGACTAAGTTCTCGGGAAACCCTATCATATCGCAGCAGGAGGAAGCACCACACGACATCAGTGGTGGGTTGGAGACACGAGACCCAAAGGTGTTCTTCCACGCCCCGACGAGCAAGTGGGTCATGGTACTGGCGCACGGAGGCCAAAACAAGTTTACCTTCTGGACCTCTGACAACACGAAGGAATGGACCTGGGTGAGCGAGGTTGCCCAAATCACCGGGCTCCCCAGTGACGTCGAAGGGTGGGAAGTCCCAGACTTTTTCGAACTTCCCATCCAAGATTCCGCTGAAACAAAATGGGTCCTGCTCTGCACTCCGGCCTCCGGGTCCCCAGCAGGAGGCAATGGAAATTTCGCAGTCACCGGCTCATTTGACGGGACCATCTTCACCCCGGACGCATTCGACGCCGCGAGCAACTGGCTCGACTACGGTAGAGACTTTGATGGCGCCCTTAGCTGGGAAAACGTCCCTGAGTCGGACGGGCGGAGGATAATCGCCTCAGTCATGAACAGCTATGGGAGTGACCCGCCGACGAGCACGTGGAAGGGCATGCTCTCATTCCCGCGCACTCTAGGGCTCAAGAAGCTCGGAGATGGCCGCCTGCATTTCCTCCAGATGCCCGTCGTCGAGCTCGACGCGGCCACCACACCGCTCACGAGCCTCACGAACCAGACCCTCGTGCCCGGGCAGACTCTTCTCTCCGATATCCACGGGAGGGCGCTGGACATACGCCTTGCTTTTGTTCCGGCCGCCGGCTCTACGCTGTCTCTTGCCGTTCGCAAGGGAGGTGACCAGCAGACCGTCATCCGCTACACTCAGTCTGGTGACGTTCTTTCGACCGACCGCACTGCCAGCGGTAATATTGGGTATAATTCTGCTGCCGGCGGTGTCCATAATGCAACCTTGGCGGCGGGTTCAGACGGCACGGTGAGTCTGCGGGTGTTGGTCGATGAGTGCTCGATTGAAGTCTTTGGCGGAGAAGGCCAGGTGGTGCTCTCGGAGCTCATCTTCCCAGACACGGCTTCTGACGGCCTCGCTCTTACTACTGACGCAAAGAACATTGTTTTCCAATCAGTGGATGTGCGTCAGGTTGCAGGTTAAAACAGAGGGGTGCCTTGAGTTGCTGCAGCTTGGAGACTTGAAATCATTGGATCAAAGAGTCGAGCCACGATGAGATCTATTGGAGCTGCACAGGAGCTTGAAGTCGTCACAGTCTTTACCGGGTGCCACTTCACGGAAATTCTGCGTCCTCCACGAAACATGGAAGAGGACATGTGAGTTGTTATAGCATTCCAACACAGTTTGATACATGACCCTTGCACTTATTTGAAATTGGTTTTCATCCTTACAATTAGACGCCCAGACTGTCCGTGCTTCCTTGTCGACGTCGTTGGCTACCTTCAAGGCTGGGGTATTCTCCTTTATGTGTACGATACTATATTTGATCGATCTACTCGGACATTCACGTCTTCTCCGAGGTTGTCCGTATCTCGGAAGGCGTTTACGGCGACTGTTTCGATCTCAGTATGGGTGGGGAGGTTTGTGATCGCATCCCGGAAGTTCTCGAGGTCAAAAATTTGTCTGTAGTTTGACGGCGACCGTCAGGGTGCCGAACAATGCGACTTGGGCGCTTCAAGGCTCGATAAGGTGTCCCTCCGCAGATCTGCCTCTAAATAACTGCCTAACTTTGCGGCCTGCTCTCGGAAGGTGCTACTAGTTAGAGGGGAATATTTTGGTTTTCTAGAGATGTCGGTTGCTTCTGAGTCCACAGGTTGAGCTTTCGCTTTTACTGATTTTATGACAGCAAATGAGGTGGCTGATGGTCAAGGTGACTAGCATCTGAGGTCGGCGCGTGAGAAGGGGCTGAGTGGGTTCGACGGGGAAAAGGGCAGTCGGAGTCGGACATAGCATCAATCCAACGGGTACGCGGGTACATGGAACCGTTGCTCTTGAAGTCGAGGGATCTAGATAGGATAGATCGGATGAACAGAATTCAAGCCAAGGAGATCGCAAACTTTTAAGAATGGATCATGAGTCATTGCCTGTGTATTGATGATATATATAGACTGAATTAGTGAACAATTCAATGCAGACCAGTGCCGAAATGTTTGAGTTCATATTGGATCGGGTCGATACGCGGATACAAAATCCGTCAGACCGCATGTACCGACAGACTGCCTCCTTCGCACTCGCTATGAAAGCTAATATCTCCACCCGGAAAGCCGCATCGTCATTGAGTTGTTCTGGGAAGACCCAAGCCAATAAGACGGACGGGTGCGTGTAGACCTGGGAGCCATGCGCCTGAAGATTCGGTTTCGGCTGGGAAGCTTCACTGATTAGTGAACGACCCGCGGCCGAGGATACGGGGGGAAACGACCAATAACGCCAAGGGAGGGGGCCGTGCACGTCGAGTAATCTGAGGCCATGACTTTTTCCAACATCGTCAATAGTATTTAGAACTACTACTGTCTCACAAAGTTGCGCCTCTTGGTCCCACGAGAGACATACACCGCTGGACCTAGAATCTTCTCGTTCAAGCTTTCTCTGCGGTACAACCAGAAACAACGCCCTGCACAAGATGTCTTTCAATTCTGTTTTCAATGCCTCCAAAACCCAACCTGTGGGAGCGAGATACAGCGCCGATTTTTTCGTAAGCATGCATTACTGCCCTACACTCAATCTTCTGTGAAGCCCTCCAGCTAATTTTGTGGCTAGTCTATCGCTAAAGATACTGTCCCACCCCAAGCTATCCTTGCTTTTGGAGGCATTCTGCAGTGCCTCATTTCTCTCCTGCTTCCGCCAAAGTATGCCTTTGTGCCTTTTCTGGCGACTTTCTTGTTCACAGTCATGGACATAGCCGTGCGATCCTTCTCTGGAAGCCCCAATCAATACATGCAGAAAGTCATTCCTGGGGCCGTTTCAGCGCAGATACCGGACCGCGCCACAGGAAAATTCGATTCCGAACCCGCCTCGACAGGTCTCGTCGTACTTCATGTTGGTGCTCGATGCAACCACCCACTTGGGCCCCTCGCACCTGGTTTCAAGGAGTTCGCAGACTACTTTCAGGCCATGAACGACGACATCAAGGCCCGAGCAGACGAACTCGGATTGTACTCCATCACGAGCTGGATGGGCAACGAGACTTCTACCACCAACGCAATAATGAACGTCTACTACTTCCGCGACATGCAATGCGTTAACCGTTTCGCACAAGGAGGCCTCCACCGCAAGGCCTGGTCCTGGTACAACAAGGGCGAATATCCGCACATTGGAACCTTTCACGAGGTTTTCGATGTCCCGGCCCAGAGCTGGGAGACCATCTACGCAAACATGCAGCCCACCCTGCTTGGCGACAGCGCTATCCCCTGTACCAACAAGGAGAACGACGAGACAGTATGGATCAACCCGCTCGTGGATGCTAATACACCCGCTTTGAGGGGTATGTTTCGTCGTATGGGCCGCAAACCCCCGACTTCGGCCGCCGTTGCCAAGAAAGGGAAGGAATGAGGGCTCAAGGCTTCGCAGCTTGGTGAGCGACTTCGACCACTATTTCCGTCTTTCAGTGCATCACACGCGCATCTGTGCGTGTCACGACCCTGGCACAAATAGGACTGCGGAGAGCCAAAGAAGGAGAAAGAGGTCAACTCGGCCGACCTGGCAGGCCGAACGGAGGGCGACCAGGTCGCCTGATTGGCATTACGGGATGCCTTAGAAACTTGGATGACTTGGATACTGAAGTTTGCCAAACGAGGCACGAGGCAAGATCCATGGACAGAATGGCGGGCAGGCGCGGTAGCCCGACTGGGGAGATAGACATACGGATCAATAATTACCAGATAGCGAGATAGTATAGACAGGTCTTTCACATCCAATTTAAGTACTAGCTTTGCTCGTTGTCAGAAATTACATTACTCAAAGGGGGCGGCTTGCCCATATATGCTAGACATGGTTCGATTCATAGGTTCAGAAGAACCAAAACCCAGGAGTTTTTACAGTGTCTTCGTTTCGGGATTGGTAAGGATAAGAGAATTATCTTGGGTGCTGAGAAATATATGAGTGAAGTTATAGAGTTTGTGTGGGTGTTAGTAACTTTGCATAGTCGTCCGAAGATGGATGTGCCCGAAGGTAGGTGGGGGACCGTAGTGACTGACTTGACTGGAATTCGCCGAGTATATCAATCAGCAAAGAAAATGGTCTTGATTGAATGATAGGTCTAGAAGTGCGTATTTTGACCGCAGATATTTGCATCTGCGGCCACTGGAAGTGTGTCTCGGAAAATAGGGGCGATCAGATGTCCTCTGCTTCTGTTTGCCCAAGAACCAAGCTGTGTCGTCGCAATGTATCTGCGGGAGGCCCACTGATGCACGGACCATGCCGGTGGCCTGCAAAGTTAATGGACTCACTGGGCAGGCTATCGCTGTGTTTGAGTGCCTGCAAACCAAACAATGGTATGAAACCCTAAACTATAAGACGGACAGAGCTCACTGCCGGCCATCTCGCAGCAAAGGAAGCATCCCTATTGTCTTGCACCACATTCGCCATCAAGACGGTCCCCCAACATGGCACTTCGTCAAAAGCTTGTTAGGCCACTGGTGGTCGAACCCGCCGAGGGCCACATGCATTCACATACCGTGGTCTTCCTCCACCGGTTCCCCGAAGTGACTACAGACCAAGAACTTCGCAACAAGGTCCTCTCGGAGAAGCTTTCCAAGAACCACAAGACGCTGCGCGAGCAGTTTCCCACTGTGCGCTGGGTCTTTCCCTTCTGCAAAGCACATGCAAGACCATGGAACAATCTCTCAGCGGAGGATAGGGCAGCCGTGGGAATGACGCTGGGCAGCTTGCCATATGTCACACAGATCATCCTGCAGGAGGCCGAGCGTGCAGGGGGGCTGGATCGGATCATCCTCGGCGGCCAGGGGGAGACCGCTGAGGCAGCTCACGAGGCGATGTCCTCCTGTCCTGAGGCCAAGGCCAGCGCTTACGATAACGAGGAAGAAATGTCCGTTTTCATGTGGGACAACTTCACTTTGACCTCCCCTGATCTGGCCAAGTTGAAACTGGCTGGCTTTGTCGGAATGCACGGACAAGATGGACAACTCACTCGCGACGTCAAAAACTTCGGAATGATGACCAAGGACATCCCCACAAAGCAAAAGATCAACACAGCAATCATCAAGAACACACCTCACAAGTTCATCCACGGGGGCTACAAGGTGCAGACAACTACGTGGGACGGAAAACGCATCGACGACTTTGCTACGTTTCTCGTCAGCATCGGAGTGAACCGCCTCGCCGACAGCGATCCGGGACACGGCAGCAACGAGACTCTGACGCCAAAGGAGCGGCCCGGTCCAGCGAAGGGCAAGCGGGTCGACGGCAAGGACGAGCTCAACGACATGCAGAAGCACGCCCTCGAGGTGGCCAGGCAGAAGAAGGCCAACGAGGCGATCAAGCAGAAGACGTTGCATCGCATCGAGGCCGACAAGGTCGAGCGCAAGATACGCCAGGAGCGGGAAAGGCAGAAACGGCTACATGGCGGAAGCACGGCTCGCCCGATGGGATCTACGAACCTGCTTGGGGGAGGTCCTGCCACACAGTCGTTGGCTTCACAATACCCGGACCAGCCCGCCCAGGTGATGCCGGGGTCATTTCCCCAGCGAGCCCTCGAGTTTCCTGATGCCGAGCCGCCGTACAGCGCCGATTCCGTCAATGTCGATATCGATGAAGATGATGATATGAGTGGCGGTGATATGCTCGAGCCACCCAGGAGGAGGAAGGCGAGACGTGAGCAGGGCAGACCAATCGGCGGAGGCTCGACATGGGACCCACAGAGCCAGTTCAGAGGGGAGATGAGCCAGGCCCAGATGGCGGCATTGGGTCTGACCCCGGCTGATGACGAGAATGATGGTTGAGGCTCTGTTGGCTTGGCTGGGAATGAAAAAGACTCCATGTCTGAGCCTTTGACATCCCGCGGAGACTTGCTATTCTGTGGGTGCACACATGTCTAATAAGCACATCTATACTTCGCGTGGTTGGCCAGTGGCATCTGGCATGAGGCAAAGAGCAAGCGTCCGGACGGAATGTATCTGAATCTAGACGTCTAATTGTTGAGACGGCGTTCTCACTCACTGCTGACGAAGTGCGCCACTCTGCCAAAAGACATTAACAATCAAGCACGCACTTCATTGTTCCCAGCAGTACATAAGCCTGACAATACTATGGCCGAAGCCCTAAGAAGTGTATATCTACTAATTAATGATTTTTTCCTCGTCGTTATTCCTACTCACGCTTCCTTTCGCAGCAGCAAAGCGAGAACGGCACCTAATCTGATAACCATAACGATAGAAAAGGAATGGTAAAGGCGTACATGCAAGCGCCAAAAATGCAGGAATTGAGGATGCCCAATGGATGCCCAGGCGTCCATACATCGAACCGGCAAAGATTGGGAAAGCTGCACCAAACACTGAACGCAACACAGAGTTGGCCGCCAGCACTGATGCCGCATGTATCGTATATGTATCCACGAGGTAGTTCATGATAGCCAGGAATACCAGACACATCCCAAAACCGAATGGAGCACCAGCTGCGATCGAAACGATCCAGTGTATAGAAGGGGAGTTAGTCCACGCGAACCAGAACAAGCCGACTGGAAGTGCCAAGGAGCCGACCATGGCAGGTGGAAGCCTAGCCTCTGGTGTGGGTTTCCTGTTCGTCGCTGCGGCTTCAACGGCTAGTTTCACGTATCGTTTATTGTCCAGGATGCTGTACAAGACTGCGGCCAGGGTGCCCAAGACGACACCAGTGAAAGATAAGCCGCTGATTCCCTTGCCCCAGCCACGGTTTTCGCGGTAAACAATTGGAAATGCCGAGAAAAGCATGTACAATATGCCGTAGATAATTGCCATGTAGACGCTCAGAAGAAAGACGATACGTTCCCCGAACAAGAAAATCCACGGACGCGTCAGAGTAGTCCGGAGTATGGTGGCGAGAGACGCCGTTTTGCCGTCGTTTGTGCTGGCCCTGTACACATTTCCTGTGACCTGGGAAAGACGAGCCGCACGATTGCGAAGCAGCACAGGCGCATATGTTTCCGGAACAAGCAAAGTAAGCAGCAACCAGGCGATACCAGCAAAGATGGCCATAATGCCCTCGACCCATCGCCAGCCTCCAGCTTCTCCGAGGAAGCCACCTATGATGGGCCCTAGTGCGGGGCCGAGAAAAGGGGCCGCGGCGTATAGACTCATAGCGAGCGACCGTTCGTCAGCAGAGAACAAATCCGCTAAAACACCGCCACCATTCGCTAAAGGACTGGAGCCGAAGGATCCGGCCAGGAATCGTAGTATAAGGATTGTCTCGATATTCTGGGCGCCGGCTGTGGCGGCATTGAATATAGTGAACACCGGTAGGGTCAGTGAGAAGACGATCCGGCGGCCATGGAGTTCCGAAAGGGGTGCCCAGAACAGTGGGCCCACGGCAAATCCGAGGACAAACAAAGAAATTCCCAGAGTTCCAACCGTCGTCGACGCGTGAAATTCGTCTGTAATATCTTGAATGACACTGCTAAAGGCTGAGGAGGCAAAGCTGCAAGACAGGGTCGCGAGAGCGATCAAAGCCGTTATCCCCCATTTTTTGCTCCTTGAGAAATGCTGAGGGTCACCCTCGTCGTCGATGATCCAGGAGACGATGAACGGATCATTTTCGGACCCGGAACCGGGATACTGATGTTCACGAACGGTAGCCGGGGTGATGCCGTGGCCGAAACCATAACGCCAGAACGGCGTTCCGGACGTCTCATGTTTCTCTAACGAGCTTTCCATCAGCGCCATAGTGTGCGGAATCATGAGGCGACAAGGCGAGTGGTCGGGCCTACAGCCTTTGATGTAGAAGAAAGCCAATATATAAAAAATAAAGGGATGCAACCATGCGCAGGATAATGTCGAGGAGACAGCTTGTCCAACGTCGCCGGTGGGGATTTAGGTGCACGTTGCAGGCCTGCAGGTTGTAAACGGGAGCCTCTTGGGTCCTGTTGCGAGGTGGTGTGGCGATAAGCTGCTAGACCGTGTGTCTTGCACAGCGACTTTTGGCTCTTCCACATCGTCCTGTAACTAAGCCGCTGTATTATACACCAGCCGTATCAATACAACTGAATCGCACTGATGCTGAATAACTTGAAATGCCGAACTTTCGCTGCTTAGGAAGCCGTCATTTGTAAGCCTAGTTGGCCGAGTTCGGGCCTACGGGATGGATCGCCGCGGAAACATTGCGTGGAGTGGAACCGCAAACGAAACCTCCGAGATGTTTGTTGAAAAAGAACACAGGGGCGCCGTGAATGCACAAGCTTGAGACACTAATATATTCACACCTCAACGAAAGCCTCAAGTACGGATGCTCGATGTGTGCCTCGATTTGAATAAGTCCAATCAGTCCTATCATAATGTTCAATCCATCACTCGCGTTTTTGTTCGTCCATGGTGCATGGCACGATTCGGAGACCTGGTCAAAGTTACTCCCTCTAATGCAAGCGGAATTACCGGATGCCACATATACCACCGTGGACCTAACCTCCGTTTCCGAGTCCCATGCCACTGTATTGGACGCAGATGTCACGACAGTGCGAGAAGCCGCTCTGATGCTAGTCAAAGATGACAAACGGGTTGTTGTCGTCATGCATTCCTACGGAGGGCTGATTGGGACCAATGCTGTCAAGGGTCTAAGCAAACAAGAACTGTCATTGGAGGGGTCCAAACAAATTGGCTGCGTGATCGGGATGGTCTACATTTCCGCCTACGTAAGGACCGTTGGCCAAAGTCTCTACGAGGAGGGCATGGCTTTCAAACAGATTGGAGTCGTCGATGTGAGTCAATTAGCCTCTCCCCAAACCCAAACCGCCCCAACCCGCTGGGACCGTCCTTTAGCGACCCTCGCAGTGGTATTGACCCTCGATTGGTAGGACGCGAGAAATATAATTACAATTCTGCCCGACGAAGGGCGGGAAGTCTTCTATCATGATCTTTCCCCCGAGGAGGCGGATCACCACGCCAGCCGACTGAAACCGCAAGCGCTGAGCACCAGCATGGGGAAAGGCGAATTTGAGCCTTGGAAGCACGGGATTCCTTGCCGCTTTGTTCTCACTGAGGGAGACCGTTCCATTCCGCCAGCATACCAGGAAAAAATGGCGGCGCGAGGCAACATGGACATTGTCAGGATCCGTGACGCAGGTCATTGTGTAATGCTTAGCCAGCCCCAAGCTACTTCAGAGGCTGTGACAACGTTCGCGGACATGCTATAACATATATATGCACATTCCACAAAATTAGATGTCATGCCTTCTTGGCCTCTATATAATACCAAATAGAGAGTTGTGCTTCAATATACAGAACGTGACCTCGTTTCGCCACTATTCTTAACGCTCCAGCGTGAGGAATTCCATACGAATCTGAACTGCATTTCATATATCGTTCGATCAAGTGAAAACTTCGGTGTATACAGCCCAAGGAGCTTCCTTAAGGGAATCATGAAACAGTCTTTGGCAAAGCTAAGATACAATATTCAAGTGTGAGAAAAACTCCCTTGTCCATCTTAAAATGGCTTAGGTGGTCCCGGCAATGTTCAAAGCCTCCTGGAAATCTCGAAGAAATAGCCATTTTGAGGTTTGCTTCCATCCCTTCTGCTTCCACTGGTTCGCCAAATGCGGGAATGTCTCGATCACTCCGGATAAGGTGCGATCATGTGCAGCGATCAAGAACACATTCTCGTCGTCATCGAAGATCCTGACCGCATTGATTGTCCGTACCGCCGCCTCCATATTGACTGAGAGCTTGCCTGGGTGGCCCAAAGGTGCCGAGCAGCTCCTTACTGGGCTCATCTTCAAGAAGAGTTCCGTGGGCAGGGGACTGGGATCGAGACCCGGCACCTCAAGGGAAGCAGGTAGCGGCGCATGGGCAGATGGTCTTATTTGGCTGGCATGATGGTAGACGTCACCAGTGAATAGAGTGAAGGTGTCAGGTGTCGTTCGAGCTAGGCCGATCAGATGACCCTCGGCGTGACCTGGGGCATCTAGTAGGTAGAAGCTGCCGTCTTCAAAATAGTCCAAGGCAGGCAATCCTCCGATGGCGAGGCTAGTAGTGGAGAAATCGAGCTGACGGACTTCACGATCTGCGAAGTCTGATTCTAGAACAGGTGCATCCGGCACCGTGGGATAGCCAGGGAAGTAGGTGTCTTTGATGCCGGGGCCAACTAAGAGGGCTACGTTCGATGGAAAGGTGGAAGGGTCGCCAACATGATCGACATGGGCGTGGCTGGTATCAAGATCCATTAGGGACAACAATTCGATCGAAATAGAAGAGTCAGGACGAACCTCCAAACCATTGCCTCGATACTGCTCTTAGCGATCCCCTCACGTTCCAGGATGTCGCCCACGTTCTCAACCGGCTCAAGTATAGCACCCGGGAACGCTTTGGTTTGCTCGACAACGAAGGGAACCATGTTCTCCCAATCCTTCCGAGCGCCAAGGTCAAACAAAACCCGCCTGACCTTGCCGTCGTCATCGGTGTGGCTGATGAGAAACACGTAGCTAATACCATCGAAGGCAGTGAATCCCGCAATCTGCGGGGCAGTAAAGAACTCGGCTGGAATTGCTCCCAGAGTGGCACCGGTATCAATGATGGAGACATTGACGGTCTTGGAAGACTTTGGTATAACAACCATGTTGCTCAAGGGACAGGTGTCTGGTGGTTTGGAAATCGATCTGAGATGATGTGAAATACGGTTCAGGATGAATGAAGCATTAGCCATTCGGCGTGGGCGCGGTTAAGTAGTCGTTTGGGCTACGTGGGGCACCCAGTCCATGTTGGGCATGACGAGGGAGCATGAACGGGTGATGGGCTTGGGAAATGAATGGGAAATGCCGCCTACTTCGCAAATCTGCTGCTTGGCATGCCGAGGGCACACGACTTAATTAGTCAGTGACCAGTCAAGTGTCGATTGTAGTATTACCCACCGACTTGCTCAGGTAGTACCGGGACCTAAGGTAGTTACATTATTAATCCATGCGGTTGCGCGCCGTATCTCACCTGCTCCGCGGCGCTAGAATAGCTGGATTTCATATGCTGCTACCGGTCCGAAAGACAAGGGACTGACTCGCTAATCATTCGTATGTAATTGTCTCAGCAGTCTATCGTTCGGCATGTTCTGCTTCGCTAGATTTGTCCGCATTTTCGGCCTTGCCTTTCGCTCTCCCCACTCTCGCAGCGTCCTGCCGTCCGGGAACATAGGTCGGGGGCGTCATGACGAGGAGTACTCCATATTTTTATCAATTTATCCCGCATCAAACCCGGATTTTGATAAGCTATCGAAAACATATACCTCACCCCCCCGTTGCTTCCACCCATCGGGGTCCGAATTCCTCGGACTCGGGAAGTAGGTACTAGTGAAGGAGATGAAACCATCTTCTGTGGGGCGGCGGTGGGAATTGAACGAGGTGTCGGCCGTCGTGGAGTCAGCAGCAGGGCTGCAGGTGGTCGTTATAGTCCCGAAATGAGGAACGACGAACCGACAAGGCGCATCGACTGCCCCTTTTTCAGCAGCTAGTAAAGCCCCAAGAACGTGGACACTCTGTGCGGCGATATGATGTTCGTTGCTGGCTCTGTTAAGCTGTGTCATGCAACGCAAAACCTCGTTAAGCAAAGTGCGATCCTTGAGTTGTTCTTGAAACACATGGAGTGACGCATGATTACTTAGAGATAGGCCAAGCGTCAGCAAGACGGCTGAGGTAAAGCTGCAAAAGTCCACATCTCCGCAGTGGAGGTAGGGACTCCAATGCCTGAGTGCTAAATAACGAGCCAGAATCTCCCTGCAGGCTTTGGTGCAAGCACGGCGGCTGTACTCGTAGCGAGCTTCATTCCGTAGCATGAAAGGGAGATGAAGACGTATCTCTAATTGGAAGTATCTCATCTGGACGAGAAGCTGGCTCAGCGGGGTGCAACCATCGCGGCCTTGCTCGACCGAACGTAGAGTCGGGGTGTTCCACCAAGTTGTAGACATCCCAGCCCGGAGGGCGTCCATCTGGTCAAGTATAATCTGGGTAGGCGTAAATGTTTGAATGGCACTAGTTTGGTCGCGTCTCACTATTGCACTACCTATCACAGCGAGATTGGTCGCGAAGGTATGGGTGGAAGATGCAGGCATCGGGACGATTTCCCCTGTACCTGCTCCATGATAGTCAGATCCACTCGGCATATCCAGGATGGTGCAGAGATATATGTCTGTGTGGACAGCCCGATGGTACATGTGCCTGCCCCTTCGCTGGTGGTCAAGAGTTCTGGACTCGACCGGGTCGTCTCGGTGAAAGGATAGGAGCTGCGCCGCAGTAAGAGCTTTCCGAATGGTGACCCATGCGCGGCACAAATTCCCGGCGTTCATATGTAAGATGGACTGCAAATACAGGCATTCAACTCCCTCTAGAGTACCCATGAAGTCGTCGTTGGAAAGGACCACCTCGGCCACTGTGCTTGCGTACGTATCAATCAACGTATCGACACTGGCCTTGAGCTGTCGCTGCACCTCTCTGGCTTCGGGCGGTAATTGCTGCATACAGATCGCCAGGCGGAGAAGGTTCCGAGCGCTGTTGGTTGGACGGCTACGAGACACGGCATCAACGTCGAAGACAAGCTTGCAATCGGCTTCGGATACCCAGATCATCTCTCCGAATTCCCAGGCACTCGTAGCAGCAGTGATCGCGTCGGAATCGCGCTGTGGAGGAAACAGTGCTGAGAGTATTGCATTAGCCTGTTGCTCTTGCTGCTGCTGTTTCGGATATTCCAAGGGCGGGGTGCATCCCGTCATGAAGTGCTGCCGCGTTGGCCCATTTGGCGAGTCACTCCAGTTCAGCTGCAGCCATTAGCGAGCTGACCAACGGATACTCAACGACTGCCTAGCTTACCACATCCTCATGGCCCCCCTGGCTTGTCGGTGGATAGCTATTTGCGCCGCCGTGTACTGAAACTGACACACTGGAATGTTGGGAATGAATGGCAAGCCCTTCTTCCACAGAGTTCCGGGTCAGATTCTGCAAGACAGTCTCGACTCGTTGCAGCCTCCGAACAACCTCGTTGTCGGGGCCACCGCCCGCGCTCTGGTCATACCCGGCTGCAACAGCCTGACGGATGCAGGCGACTCCACGGTTCTGGCAACCACAACAGACAGGTTCACCATTAGGGTCGGGAAGACACCGTATCTTGCGTCGCTTGCCTAGCAATGGTACAGTCAGTTTCACGGGGCAAAAAATGGAATCAGATTCATCCTACACTCTTGGCAGCTGGTGGCATCTTTTCGGACGCGTTTGCGCGGAGGTGGATCCATCGCCACAATTTGTCAGCTTCTATTCTCGTGATGAGCAACCCCGGCGTTCGAAATGAGGAGCGAGCGTACTGAGAGCAGATTGAAATCTGCAGAGAGGAGGTCAGTACAGTAAGAGGGCGCGGTGATTCGGGGATCGTCTCCGAAACACCGCGGTGCTGCGGCTCTGAAGTCCGGCGAAGTAGGAAAACGTCTAAGCGGATCGCCGGAGCTAGTTAGATCTCTCCTCTTTTTAGACTCACGATTACAAACTTCCGGGCCGCGGCGACACGAGTCAGGAGCATGACTAATTACAGCTAGGAGGAGAGCGGATTGGAGGGGACTTTACTATACACTACACTCGTGCTGAACGGGAGTCACTGTATAGTGGACCTGCTCGCTCAATTCGTGGCCATATATATATATATATGATGATCTTTGATCATGGCTGAGCAGAAGAAATTCCCCGTCAATCAAGTCAGTCCAACCACATAAGCCTCTTGCACACAGAACTTTTCCCCTTGGCTCCAGTCGCCCAAGTCGCCCAAGTCGCCTAAGCTACAATGCCGTCCTACGCCAACAGCCATGCCAAACCCCAGGGTCCTGGTGACGCTCGTCCCACCGCGCTTCAGATCATCAAAGATGAGGGTCTAGAGGGTAAATGGAACGACAAGATCGTCGTCATCACCGGCACGTCCTCTGGTATCGGAATCGAGACAGCTCGGGCCATGAAAGCCACTGGTGCAAAGCTTTTCCTCACTGCCCGCGACACAGCTCGTGCCCAAGCGGTCTTGGGCGATATCGTCACTCCTGGGAGAGACACGGTGGTAGAGATGGATAACACATCTCTGGAGAGTGTCCGGAAGGCTGCCGAGACGATCCTCGTAGCTTCCAAGGGCAAGGTGAATGTCCTGATCTGTAACGCAGGTATCATGGCCATTCCCGATCTTCAGCTCAGCAAGGATGGATTCGAGCTGCAACTCGCGACGAACCATCTGGCACACTTTCTCCTGTTCAAGATCCTCCAACCGGCTCTACTAGCTGCCGCAACCCCAGAGCTCCCCTCCCGCCTTGTCATGGTCGCCTCCTCGGGTCATCGCGTGGCAGGCCTGAATGACTCGGACAACTACAATTTCGAGAAGGGAGGATACGACGCCTGGCGCGCCTACGGCCAGTCTAAGACTGCCAACATCTACATGGCAAACGAAGTAGACCGCCGCTTCGGGGAGAAAGGGCTCCATGCTCTCAGTCTCCACCCGGGCACGATCCACACCCCACTCTCCCGCCACCTAGACGAGGCGACCCAGGCCATGTTTGGCCAAGTGCCAGGCCTAGCTGAGAAGATGAAGAGTGTCGAGCAGGGCGCTGCGACTACCGTCCTCGCGGCAACCGCTGCGGAGTGGAAAGGTCATGGTAGCAAGTACCTTGAGGACTGCGCTGAGGCGCCTGCTGGCGAGGACGACCACAACCCTTTGGGTACTGGTTATGTCCCTCACACCTATGATGCGACTGCGGCTGAGCGTCTCTGGAAGGATTCTCTAAAGATGGTGGGGCTTCCTATGTTAGACTAGAACATAGTAGTGTAATAAATATATATGGACCATCTTTAGTGCCTGGCTATTATGGTGGCTAGGCATGAGCCTCGTGTTGTCGGCGGGCATGCGAGGTAGCTGCTTTTTCTTGCTGCTTTTTTCACGCCGTAGCTTTACTTATGCCATCTTTCAACCGGATGTGCACGTGACGGCAGGAAATGGATGGTCAGTGTGGCGCAGGACAGATTGCCTGAAAAATTTGCAGGGGGGCAGTCGGGCGGGCAACAGTCACAACAGACAGCAATTACGTTCGCCGGTCAACACCGTCCACCCCTGATCTGGCGCCACGAACCGCAGCCAGTGACGCGCCTGTGGATCGTCAGAACTTCGTCGGAGCTAGGCCGAGTTCTGCTGCACTCACGAGTCGGCCGCGACGACGAGCAAGCACCTCACCCAATTGACGCCAAAGCGCAACCCCTATGCGCTCGACCTTGTCCTCTGATGCTGCCCTGATGAGCTGAAAAGACCGCACAGGGACATGCCGGGCCCGAGATCCCTACTGCCGGGCGTCGGCGCCGTCGACAATGTGTGCTGGAGGTGCTGCCGGCGCCGCCTGCCAGCCGCAGGGCAAAGATTTCTGGCCCCTCTCTCGACCACCGCACGCCCGCCCGCCCAATCGCCCCGTGTCAAGGGCGCCTACTTTCTGTCAAACACGCTGCTGGCAACACCCTCCTTACCTGACGGTGCCCAACTACCTCCCGATGCGTCCTCGATCCTCGCCGAGGCCGCGGCCGCGGCCAGGCAGCCGGCCGACTCGATGCGGCGCAAGCTCTCGGCGCTGCTCTCGCTATCCAAACCGCGTCTAACCTTGGTCGTCGTCCTCTCGGCCATGGTCCCCTACGCCATATACCCGGTCCCGGCCTTCCTCTCACCAGGCGCCGCCGAGGCGACCCTGCCCTCCCTCTCGCCGCTCACGCTGCTCTTCCTGACCACTGGCACGACGCTCTGCTCCGCCGCCGCAAACGCCCTCAACATGCTCTACGAGCCGCGCACCGACGCCCTCATGAGCCGCACGCGCGCGCGCCCCCTGGTCCGCGGCCTCGTGTCGACGCGCGCCGTGCTCCTCTTCGCCGCCGGCTGCGCCCTCGCCGGCGTCGCCGCCCTGCACCTGGGCGTCAACCCGACGGTGGCGTTCCTGGGCGCGGCAAATATCGTCCTCTACGCGGGCGTCTACACGCCCATGAAGCGCCTCTCCGCCCTGAACACGTGGGTCGGCGCCGTCGTTGGCGGCATCCCGCCGCTCATGGGCTGGGCCGCCGCCGCGGGCGAGTCGGCCGTCGGCGACGGTTCGTGGCGCGAGCTCCTGCTGGCGCCCGACGGCTCGAGCGCGGGCGGCTGGCTCTTCGCCGCCCTCCTCTTCGCCTGGCAGTTCCCCCACTTTATGGCGCTGTCGTGGGGCGTGCGCGACGAGTACCGCGCCGCGGGCCTGCGCATCCTCGCCTGGACTAACCCGGCCCGTAACGCCCGCGTTGCCCTGCGCTACGGCCTGCTCGGCTTCCTCCCCGTCTGCGTCGGCCTGTGCGCCGCTGGCGTCACCGAGTGGTCCTTTGCCGTCACCTCGCTGCCCGTAAACGCCTGGATGGCCCGCGAGTCGGTCCGTTTCTGGCGCCAGGGCGGCGCCGGCGGCAGCGCCAGGGGCCTTTTCTGGGTCAGCATCTGGTACGTGCCCGTCGTCTTGGTCCTGGCCCTGCTGCAGAAGAAGGGCATGTGGGGCCGCGTCTGGCGGAGCGTCACAGGCGAGCCCGACGACCAGGAGGAGGAGGACGACGACGACGCCTGGGAGTACGTCGACGACAACACCGAGGGCGCGGAAAAGCAAGCCTAGAGCGCGGGGCTCGCATACATGATGCCTATGCCGCTCCCCCGCGCTCGCACCAGCCGGCGAATATCGCACTTTTCACAGACTCGAAATTAGTCACTCACGGCGCGTCATCTTGAGTCTGCTCCCAATAGAGTATTGCGCCTCGATCATGCGCGAGAACGGCCGCATGGGGGACGCGCCCGTATCGAAACCTCCGAGGGGGGGCGCCGTGCGCTAAGCAGGTTATCAATTACTCCGCTAAGTCCTTCCCCTTAAACCCAAGGCCAAGTCTAGCCCGAAAGTATTAGTGAGTTGTAGACGTCAGTCTCCTCCGCTCCAATCGCTTTTATGGACATCAATTTGTGGTGGGTCCTCCATGTTTATTTCTGTCGTCAGTCACAGCTTCCTCGGGTGTCCATGGTGACTTCAGAGTGAATGAGGCCACCTCCGTTGTGCAGAACCCAATCGGGAGCCAGTCGGGATTGTGATGTTACCCGGTCCGGGTGCTCCAAGCCGGTGAATGGGCTCCTTGGGATCCTGTTATTATTTGTCTCACAGCACGGTTTTCCTGGCCGACTAATTAGACGTAGCGTGATCCTTCCGTGGGAGACAGTCGGTGTGAGGCCTGAGATAAGTAGGCAGTGTTTCTGGTTACTGAGATAAAATGGTACTGTTATTGCTGCCTGCTGCTTCCCGTCTTCACTCCTTCACGGGCTATTCGATACCAAATCACCTCTCCAGAAACCAGCTCAACACCAGAGTCGGGCGGTTCTTCCATCTTTCCGTCACTGTAAAGGACCTGGTCAGATCGGAATGATGGATCGTACAAGGCAGAACTTAGAGGGTCTGCCACTTGAAACGCTACAGCAGATAGCCGGCCACCTCCACGATTCACATCAACCGAGTCTGTTTGCATTCGGTCTGGCAAACCAGAGATGTCACAAAGCCACGCTTCCAGTGAAGTTCCGCGAAATCCACCTCACAGTCCGCAATCGCAATGCGTTGCGACGAGATGTCGATACCCTCGCCGAGATTCTCTCCCGTGCAGGCTCGGCCCGCCACGTCCGCCGTCTCAAACTCCAAGGGTTCATGAGCTCGGGCGCCGACGGGTCTGGTAAATGGGAGGATGAGCCAGGTGTTTCCAAAATTGAGGCCCGGGAAATAGTCTGGTTCAAGACAACTGGCATCGGAGAGATCTTGCCCGATGAAGAACCGATCCTTGGTACTTACCATGTCTGCCAGGAACCTGTCATCACCAAAGGCTCCGAGGAGGACACGGTATGGAATCCAGTCGTGGGCTTGATCAGGACATTACCCCATCTGGCCGCACTGGTATACGACTGCCGCAACCAGTTTCCGCCCTGCCTCCTCGACGTCCTCCACGAACACAACCCCCGATGCAGACTCCACCACCTCACGTTTCGGCTGCGAAGCCTTCTCTCGGATGTCCCAGACCCCTACGAAATGGCTCTAGCTACATCGCCGTGTCTATACGGCGTGAAGGTTCAACGCTGCGGGCGGGACTCGGTTGGCAACGATGATTTCAACAAAGAGGCAATGATGGAGCTTGTTGCCGGTCTCGCGCCAAACTTGAAAGAGGTCCTAATGGTGACTGTTAGCGCCTTGGGATGGTATAGATTCCGCCAGCCCCGAGGACCGTGGAAAGGCCTTCCTGGCTTCGTCTCCGGTGCTGGTGTGGGAGGGTTGACTTCCCTGTCACTCGTGGGAAAGGTCCGATATTCGCCAGACCTCTTGCCAGCCTGGGCCAATCACACAGACTTTCGGAATCTGCGTCAACTGACCCTTGGCGGAGGCTATAGTCGCTTGTATGGCAACGGAATGGATGATGAGACCATGCGTTGGATTGTCGAAAACTGCTCTTTCCCTCGACTCAAGGCACTCCGAGTTCGTCTGGAACGCGACAAAAATTTGTCTGAGTGGCCTAACTATGCTGGCAATGCCATTTCCCTGTTCGATTCACTCGAACCTCTCGATGAGCTTTCGGTGACTGGTCCATTCGAACCCGAGATCCTGGACGCCATTCTATCCCGACATGGACCGACGCTGAGAAAGCTGGACATACGTCCGATCGAGGATGCATTGCGCGTCAGAACTGTACTCGGCAGGCGCTATGTTGCTATGCAGTTCGGCAAGGAGCATATTCTGCGGATTCAAGAGCACTGTCCCGTGCTAGAGGAACTGTCCATACCCATCAAACGCACGAAGTCCGACGCGGTCGAGGCTGATATTTATAAGAGTTTGGGCAAACTGGAACGCTTACAATCCCTATTCCTTACATTGGACTGTTCTCAGTGGCAGCTCACCCGAGACAGTTCTCACGATCCTTCCTTCGATGAGCAGGATCGCGAATGCTGCCAGCGCTATCCGCTGGATTGGCTACCGAACGGCCACGTGCGAGAATTGTTCATGAACTGTGCGGTCGACGAGACGCTGGCTCGATCGATCTGGCGCACCATTTGCCAGCACAAGGCTGGAGTGCAGTTGCAGTCGCTCAAGTTGTGGACCACGAATGGCGGCCGGTTTGGTGATTACGCATCCACGACCGACGACCATCTATCCGAAATTATTAGCAATCTGAGTCGTTCGTGGCTGATCGAACGGGTCGTTGGGGAAGTGATCAATGTTAGGGAACTGGGTCGGCGGGGGAGGGAGATGCGAGATGAAAACCTGACGGCGCAGTATAACAAAGGCTCAATTTCCAGTGACGCAGCAGTTGTACAAATACTCCACCGTGCCTGGCCGCACAAAGAGGGCAGTAAAGATTGGCGTGAAGATTGGTCAAGTCTCCCGCTGCAGGTCTAGCCTTTCTGGCCGTCGATGCCATCTCGTGGACTATGAGCGTGCCGGAAGTTACAAACCTGGTTCATGGATTAGCAAGGTAGAAAACGGGAGGCTGGTTTCTGTGGCCGGGCGTTCATGTTGACTTTTCAGCGTTTGCCCGGCGGAGAGCGAAAGTTAGATGTCGCTAGTGAGCTCTGGGCTAATTCAGAAGAAACAGGTGCAATCAGCCGAATATTGCAGCGCTATGGCAACCTGACCAAAATGGCTTTCTCTACCAGCCTCCTGGGTCAGGTGCTTGTATCCTGACCGGGGTGGGTTTCCGTGATCCTCTGCTCTGGACCCCCGGAAATGCGGACAGTTTTCCCACTTATCACAGCGTAATGCCCAGCGTTGATTGTGGGGAGACGAAGCTTATCCGGGGCTAATATCTGGGGAAGCGCGCCTTGGAAAGTGGGCTTCTTGGACACGCTTTTCCGGGCGCATGATCCGAGAGTTCGACAGCAAGCACCATTGCCAAGCATAAACAGCTGGAAGGACCCCATCGGCTCAGTTGTGCCCGAATCGTGGAGTTACCGATGGGAGCAGCGGGTTAGGTGAAGTGATGCCAAGAAGAGCAAAAGTCTATTTATACGAAGCCAAATGTTCGAGTAAATAAGCGATCTGTGATCGGACGAAGAACAGAGCCCTCCTCTTGATTCGTTCATCCTTGCTGAGTTGTTATCGGTCACGATGAGTTTCTTGAAGGGTGCTGCAATCCTATGCACGCTGCTTCCAGCAGCCGCAGTGGCAGACTATACCTACACGACGGTGCCACAGACCTTCCTCTTCAGCATCCGGTCCGCTCGCCCCTCAATAGCGGAGGCGTCGCCGTCGCGCAACAGGACCTGCATCGTCGAAAGCCATGGCGATGGCGAGACCGACGACTCCGAGTTCATCAAGGCCGCCGTCGACAGCTGCAATCCCGACGGGCACATCATATTCCCTAGCACGCAGTCATATTTCATCGGTAACCCCCTAGACTTGACCCACCTAGAGCGCGTAGATCTAGACATCCAGGCATTTATCAAGTTTAGCGACAACATGACCTACTGGAGAGATGGGAACACCTATGACATGGACTACCAGAACAGCACCACCTTTTTCAAGATCGGCGGTTCGGATGTGAATGTGTACGGAGGCGGTGTCATTGATGGAAATGGCCAGAAGTGGTGGGATTGGTATCCTGAGCACAAGAAGGACCGGCGGCCCGTCCTCCTGATGACTGATGACATGCACGGAGGAACGATTTCAGACATCAGCTTGAATAACTCGCCGATGTGGACCAATTTTGTCGCCAACTCGACGGATGTGACCTTCACAAACATTTCTATCTGGGCCGTCAGCAACAACCAGTACTTCGAGAAAAATACTGATGGGTGGGACATTTATCGGTCCGATCGAATTACAATTCAAAATTCGAGCGTGACAAATGGAGATGGTAAATGCGATTCGCCCAATGGCAATTCCTTTCCTACATTTGCTGACACAATTGAACCAGACTGTGTATCATTCAAGCCGAATTCGACCAACATCCTGGTACAGAACATGCGCTGCAACGGCACCCACGGTATCTCCATCGGCAGCCTGGGTCAATACCCAGAGAGGGTCGACTACGTGCAGAATATCACTGTCATCAACGCGGCCATGTACAACTCATCCGAAGGCGCTCGCATCAAGGTCTGGCCAGATTCGTACTCCGAAAAGAGCGGAAATCTGGTCGGCGGTGGAGGCCGAGGTCTGGTCCAGAATGTCACGTACGACACAATGTGGCTGGATAATGTGGACTACGGGCTCACTATCACCCAATGTTACGGTCAAGATGATGAGGAAGAATGCTTCAAGCACCCCGTGAGTAGCCTACCATTCACATCGAATGTATCAGTACTAATAATCGCTGCAGTCTAAGCTCAAGATCACCGATGTTACCTTCCGCAACGTTCGTGGGCGTTCCAACCGTGTCTTTTCACCTCTTGTGGGACACCTGGTGTGCTCGAGCCCGGACACTTGCTCCAACATTGTGGCCGAAAACATCGACATTCGGACCATCAACGGGAGCAACCTCGTCACCTGCAGAAATTTGGATAGGACACTGTTGGACCTAAACTGTGATGACTGGAGCAAGGGCTATAACCCAGCTTAATAAAAATAAGCATAATTACTAGTGAACACTAGATTAAATGATCAGTCTAATATCTACCCCTACAGAGACACATACAAATATTCTTGATCCCTTGAACGGTGCATGCTGCCTCCAAGAGGCTCCCATGCAACAAAGGTCACTTTTTACCCACCCTAACCCCTCACGGCTATCTGTCGTGCTCAAATGATCACTGTAGCTAGCATGTTACAGTATCCTTAGTCAGTAACTAAGACGCGTGAGCTCCCTCACATGCTTCCGAGGGTAGAATTTAGCAAAGAACCAATCACCAACCACAGAGGCTAATTCCCCAATAACGAGATGTAGGACAATCAAATTTAGATAATATGCTTCCGCAAACGTGGATTGTGCACCTGCGGTCTCATGTGAATACCAAGGCTAATATGGCCCTTTGACTTACTCGGCAGAAAGGATGCCAGGATATCGTTATCAAGTTTTATAGTTGCACTCAACATTTTAACGACCTGCTCGTAGGCGTTCAATGTGATCTCGACTGCCAGGTTAGACCCAGCTTCAAGAAGATTGTGGAAACTTAATCTGGCAAGCAAGAGGTCGTAATCGTGTTCAGCCATGTAAAGTATCGTCATTGAACATGTTCGATGCTACGTCAAGGCCCAAGCCACCGGCAGCGCCTGAGACTTTATATCGACGCCGACCAACCTGCCCAGTATGGATAACACAATTCCCCGCTCTATTTTATGATTTACTCACTCCTCTACATTCTACGAGGTCACCAATTGAAGTTACAATGGCTGATAATGACCATAAAGGCAACATTCAGCTGACCGGCGCTCAAGAGACACTGCTGCTGACCTTGCTAGCTCGATCGAGAGATGCCGAGACACCAGACCCCATACTGAATGACACATACGCCGCATCAGTAGTAAAGCAAGTCACAGACAGCGGGTATAACTTCAACAAGCGCTTGAGTTCCGGAATCCTGGACAGACCAGTCTCAGCGTTCATATCTCTCCGCACGCGCATCTTAGACCTGAAGACGGAGGCCTTCCTGGCTGCCCACCCCGGCCGCGCCACCGTGCTGCACCTGGCATGTGGGCTGGACTCGAGGAGCCTGCGCGTCAGGTGGCAGGGTGAAGGGAGGCTGTGGGTAGACGTCGACAAGCAGGATGTCATCGAGCTGCGCAGACAGGTCATGGGGGACCCGATCGCCGAGTCCGGGGCGGTGTATAGGCTGGTCGACCCGAGCATCACGGAGGACGGCTGGCTGGAGAACTGCCAAATACCCACTGACAGGCCGGTTCTGGTCATTATGGAGGGTTTGACGATGTACCTGGCACCGGATGAGGTCTATGGTCTGCTGCGGCAGGTCACGCGGTATTTCCTGGACCGGGGCGTCCACGGAGAGATTTATTTCGATGCTGCTGGAACAATGACGGTCAAGGCTGCGAACAAGCTTGGGGCCCTAAGGAAGTTGGGCACTTCGCTGAAATGGGCGCTAAGAGACCATACGGAGCTTGAAAAGGAGGTACCCGGGCTGAAGTTCCAGGACTGCATGCGGTTTTCAAGCATCATCAAGCACGAGGCATTCAGGGCTGGCCACCTTGGTATGATGACGCGCAACATCATTTACGGGCTCACTTTCTTCTGGCCCTCAACATGGGCCGTCGGAATATATTGCTATATACTTTAAGCACGATCTAAAATCCTGGACGCTTTCGGAAATAAAGGCCGAGATTATTTGGAATTCCAGACGTCTGCTTTAGTGGGAGTGGCGATGGATAAGGCCGGGAAGATTATCATTATCTGAGAACTGGTTCATCGATATAGCCTTGTTGGATGAATGCTTACTTGGCAGCAAAACTTTCTCAATTGCTCGGAGGTCCCAGTCTATGAATGACTCACTTCGATAAGTGAAGCGAATTACATGATCCTCTCTCCATCCTAACCCGATTTCCTGTGTTGATAGTCAACGCAACGACCTAGTCTATGGCCCGTGGGAATCTTCTTATATCATCAGCGATTGCCACAAACTCAAATAAACTCGGCACCCTTCCCATTCTCATTCTAGTGCAGGGTAGAACGGTTCACTTCCTAGTACGAACTGCCTCAGATCCGTCTTTGGTCTGTCCTTGCAGCCTTCCCCAAACATGATTCTTTCGATGTAGGCCTCGCCAACAAGCTTGAATTCGCTATTCTTGCCAGCGACCGGTCTTAGTATCAATGGGACATTAGCACCACCCAGTATGCATACTAAATCGCCTGGTTCGGTCACCTTCGGCCCCAATCCAAGGTGTCCATTCTCCGTGATAAAGAGATCCCGGCCGCAGCATGCATTATAAAAGGCGTTGTGGAATCGGTGAGCGGCGCCGGTTGTTAACGGTGGGAGAGGAAATGTGGCGGTTTGAGGCCTGGAAATCGTTCGATGTAGAGCACTTGTCTCGATCGACGGTTCAATTTCCCCGAAGATAGGCTCTCCACTTCCCGAGGGTTCATACATCAAGGCGAGAAAGTCAGCGAAGTGCTGCTCCATATCCGCCACCAGGTCGCCGAACCAATCTTTCCCGGCTGTAATGAGCAAGCAAAGAGATCGTGCCAAATCAATATCTCCGTCTCTCTCAAGCGCGTGGAGGACGTCCTCTCAGATATTGATAATGCTCTGGCGAGTTTGTCCGCGTTCAGTGTAGTTGAGAAAGCGTCCCGTCCTAAGGTGATACGATTTACTGGTAACGGTTGAAAATTGCATTCCCTCAGTAATCAACCTTAAGCCTTCGATTTGTATATGGTCCACTGTGAGACCCTTGGACGCGCTGAATGTCTTGCGTGGGTCAGTAGGCGCTAAAGTACACACGAGGCACACATGCCATTTCGGCACCCACGACGGAACATCAAATAGTGGCCTGTCGCGAAGTCTTGTGCCGTCTCCCTGCGCCGATTTGCAGGGCCCTGGTCTAGACATATAAAATTCCTCGTGCTGAACGTACGACAGAATTCTCAGAGAATGTGATCTCTGGATCACCTTCAAAGCACAATCGAAATATGTTTCGGCGGTAGTTTTGTTGTAGTCCGAGTCCATGAAGAAGGTACCACCGTCAGGGTCCGAGTCGGTAGTGGGAATACCCAGTAGCCCATACATCTTGTCTCGCGGATCCGTAGCAAGAAATGGCCGTGTCAACGTGAGTAGTTGAAGAAATGTGATGTTTTGTTGATGCTCATAGCCATGAGATAAAGAATGTACCAGGCAGACATGATACAGTCCCACGAGAGCGAGTCGGTCCCCAACGAAGTCGGAAGACCTGCATCGCATCCACGTTGCGGCAAATCCAACATGATTCCAAGGAACGGTGTATGGGCCCCAAACCATTGTTGCATTGGACGCAAGAACGGCTTCCTGCAGACACCAAATTCGAAAGAACCAAGGAGATTGGAACAATTTGATTAAGTGTAACCACCAACTGCGCTGGCTTGGCTCTGGCACCTGTGAGAAGTCTTTGCGGTACATCTGGCTCATAACACCGAAAACATGACCAGCGTTTACCTCATCTGTGTTATCGAATGGTTCGTAGGGCCCGAGCCAAATCAGTACATTCGCCGCACTTCGAAAAATTCGTCGCATGAGAGGAACCTGTTGACTTTTTTCATCGTTGTCTATTTGGTTGATGCAAATAGAATCGGCCCAGAGTCTGCGAATAGTGGTTGGATGCCTTAGATGCTGCAAGGCACAGTAAAGATTGGATGGAATCGAAATCCGAGTTGAACCATTGGACCGAACATTTTGTTCGCCATGCATTTGGCCCCAAACGTAGGATACCGCCTCGTAAGCTGGTTCGGCCCCTAGAACGGTATGTTCAAGACGCACTTCGACGGGGCTCCCATATACTCCTGGCAGTAGAACGAGCGTGCGGATCTCGTCTGGACTTTCAAGTTTTTGGTAATGGTATAGATCGTTGTTTACTACGCCATCACCAACGGGTAAGTGATAATGGCTTATCCAATGGAATAACCTCTCAGAATCATGTACATGTAGGAACCTCTCAGAATCTAAGAGTTCTTGGAATGACTCTGGGTGGGCGGGAGTCCATGATTCTGGGGTCTTCTCAAGAATTAGCATGGGCGGGATGCTGTCCGTTCCGAAAGATTGCATCCACGGTGGGTGATACCCATCCATCTCGTTGCGAAGCCGAATTTGAACATAGTCGGGGCTTTGACACATGAGGGGCGGTCCCCGTCTCTGTCTATGACCTCTTCCAAGGCTGAAGGTCATTATGGTTGATACGTGGTTGGAAGGTATCGGCGCCTCGACGGGTGGAAGGTCGTTTGCTCCAATTTCGATATTAAACAGTGTTGCGAAATCGTTGCTGGGAAATTCTTTAAAAAGAACAAGAAGAACCAGCTCTCATGGAAGAAATGATGAAGTTGATAACTGCGGCTTTATCATCTACTGCTGATATCTGAAATCTGAGTTACGAAACATCAAGGCATCAGCATACCCCCTCACAGTAGAATGGGAGTAGGGGATGGTCAGAAAACTTGGAAGTAGACAAACTCGACTGGCTGGTGCAAGGCACTGCATTGAAGGAAGATACCCCAGGCCCTAGACGTGTGATCGCTCCTTTTAGCAGCGAATCAACGAGGAACAAATTGTCCTGCTGACGGGGTTCTGTGATCTAGGCGTTTTCTAAGGCATCCTGCGTCAATGTGGGCAGATCTCAAAGTGCAGTTCGAGGCCACCGGTGTGTTGGAGCGGGGTACTCTTTGTACACAGCCTCCTTTGGCGTGTTGCACAAAATACCACTTGCTGATTTGATGGCCACATTGCCTGTCTTTGATAGCACAGATAAGTCGACTATTGTATCCTTTGTTTAGAATGATTCAATTCCCTCATTCCATAAGCCATGAACCAGATGTTATAACGCCATATATTACAAGCATTCTGTGTAACACAAAACCAGACAAAAAAAAAGAATTGACTGTTGTCGTCTATGACCAATTTCCTGCAAACTCCAGTTTCTCGCCTCTGTCAATCCGGTCGTAGAGTTCATGGAGTGACCATGGCTTATAGTCGTACCCTGGAGGGATGTTCGTGTTCTGAAAAGGAGTTCCGTCGACCAAGCTCCTCACAGCCTTGCCGTAGTTGTCATAGGCGTATCTCTCAGGATTGTGAGCCCAGATCCAGCGCCCAAATGCCGGCTGGGGTGTAGCTGAGCCACCGCCCGCGTTCTTCCGCGACGCGGGTTTCAAGAAGTTGGTTTGGTTGAGGAATCCTACGAGCTGACAGCAGGACACGCGCTCGAATCTGTGATAATTGTTAGTGGGGCTGTGACTAGAGTAGCCTCCAACCTGGCAGGAATCATCAAGCTTGCCTCAGTTTGTTGTGCGTCTTTGACCAAAGACCGTTTTTCAGGTTCCCACCTAGCTGCAGGCAGGTCGCCACTGAAATAGCATCCTCGATTCCCTGAACTGCTCCGTTGCCAGATGACGGTAAGAAGGTGTGCGCGCTGTCGCCAACCTGGGCAACACGGCCGAGAGGCGAGGTCCATGTCGGCTGAGGGTCACGCCACATCAGTTGCCAGTCGATGATGGCGTCGTGGGGTGCGGTCCTGACGAGTTTGTGCAGGTACTCGGGAACGTCGGGGTAGTTCTCTTTGAGAAACTTCACCACATACTCGGGCGAGACCTTGTTTGACCAAGATTCTTGGGAATTTCCGTCAATGTCCTTCAGATTTGTCATTAGCATGAGAATGACCGAAGCACATCTGAATCGACTCACGTTGTGCATTACATGCCATTCAATAACACCCTGGCCGCGGAGTACCATGATCTGTAGATCTTCTGCAGTCCATATCTGCAGTATAGCACCTCCATCTTCGCGCAAAGGGAACATTTTGTCCAGCTCAGGGTCTGAAATGATATGATCGGCGTGGTAAGCAGTCCGAAAAATGGAGTGCTTGCTGCTCATGGCTCGGATGTCGTGCCCAACAATCAGCTTGTGGGACTTGGAGCCAAGTCCGTCCGCGGCGATGACGACATCCGCTTCGATCTTCGAGCCATCATACAAGACGACGCCTGCTTTGTTCTCGTCCTCGAAATATTCCCTTGCTCTTTGGCCGTACGTGACTTCGACACCAAGGGCCAAGACCTGTCCGAGTAGTGCAGCATTGAACTTTGGGCGCGACACGCGATACTGTCGATCAGGCACCGGCTCGCCATCCTCATTCACGGCCGCCACCCCGTCCTTACTCCAGGGGAAAGGCTTTGGGCTAGCTAAACTTTCACCGTTGGCTTTATGGAATGAGAGCCAAGGATCAGGAGCTATCTTCAGCGCTGCATCGTACACCGAGGGCCAAGTCTTCTCCACATGTTGCTGTGCAGAAGGTCCAAGCATGAAAGAATCGCCTGTATTTTATCGTGTCAGAATTAAAATACTGGTCACCAGCGAAGCCACAGTTTTTTTCACTTACCAGCAGGATTGGGTGCTGCAGCCTGATCGATGACACGGGGATTGTGACCTTTGCGCCAGCATTCGAGTGCGGCATACAGACCGGCAGGACCGGCTCCCACAATTAGCACAGATATTCCTGTCAGAGGATGCCGAGAGATCTTTGAGATGTCCTCGGACTTGAGGGATACTGTGATCTCCTGGAAGAAGCTCATGGCTGGAAGCTGGATGCGAGACTAGAAGTGATGGTACGATAAGAAATGCGTGACAGTTGAAGTTCAATTAGAATCTTTTACTTTGAGTTTGATGTTTCCTAAAGTTAGACTTGTTGTTTTCCTACCACATGTATGTGCATTTATACTGGCTTGGGCTCGGTGTCGGATAAGACATCTCCTTCCGAGACCCGCCAGCTGAGACATTTGGCTTACCCATCGCTTATTCCTCCAGTTACACAGGCGCGCACCGCCTCATTCCTTCAAGCGTCAAAATGTATAGCGCGGACTAATCCACCTGCTTCTCATGTCCGACGGCAGTTATTACACGGGCGGGAGTCACGCCACTAGTTGTGAAACATGCATCTGGCGCTTACAATTCGACGTACATCCCGAAAATAATATCGGAGCGGGCATTCGGTTAACATGCAGCGGAGTGGCCGTTAGTAGTCGCCTCTGTGCTTTTTATGTTACGTTGCTCGACGAGTCACTAAATTCCATGGTCACAATGAATAGGATTCTTTGAGAAAAGTATTGTTGAGTCAAAGTTTGCAGGCTCCTCGAGTAGCGGATTGGACTGACTGTTGACAGTTGCCATTGAACCGAAATAGGCCAGCCGTATGAGTCTCTGTTGCGCCAAACAAGGTATATTAGGAGGCAGTCTAAGCTACGCTTATGCAATACGACAAGGTCAAATACTAATTACCACAGAGAACGTTACATATGCATCAACGGACGAGGCAATTGAATAGCAATTACAAATGCTCGAACTCAACTGGCAGAAGGCCAGGTAGTAGAAGGAGAGACAAACCCTGGGGGCTATGACCGGTTCACCAATAAAACGGCATCGGGCTCGTAAGGGCCTTTGGTTGTCAAATTGTATAGCATCCAAACTTAACCAGAATCCAATATCGTCCCAGATAATTTCACATCTGATTGCTGAAAAGCTGGCTAGACTGCTGCCACAGCCTGCACAGTTGAACTAATTGAGGATGTGAGGCGGCTTGGCGATAGATTCCAAGGCGTGGACTTCAAGTTACTGCGGGATAATGGAAATCCGGAGTTCGAACAATATGACTGCTGACTGGGACACCTTTCCATGCGATGCTTAGGTAAGATCTACTCGCACGAATGAGTTCTAGAGACCCATTACCCGTGCCCATCGGGCGTGTGGAGCTGGGTGGCAGTTGACATCCACAAGTGGGCCAACGTTTACTCGGGCCTGCCCCCCTGGTCGCAGCTCAAGACATCGTATCCATAGTTCTTGTGAGGGATAGAATCACATTGAGAGATGTTCATTGTAACAGAACGTCCATAGAAGTTCTCCTGAGAGATCCACCCGCGTAAGTTCGCCCGTTTGAAGTTTAGGTCGTCGTCTGCCAGGACTGTCCATGGCCATTGTATCGGCGGTGTGAGCTTTCTTCTCCCTGCGACGCGCCATCTTCCGAAAGCTCCAGTAGCTTGACTAAACCTTTTGCCCACAGACCTCCCGTGCCTGTCCGATACATATTGCGCTCAATCAATCCACGGAGATTTGGGACCGCAGACACAAATGCAGCCCGGCGGACCCGCCCCAAACGGTTCCGCGCGGGCCCAAGAACGTTCCAGACCCTGTGGGGCCCGGCACCGATCCCCGTCGACGTTGATGCGGGGCCATGACGGGTCTTACACGCGGGTGGGTGGTTCGAGAGGTATTCTGCACGAGCTATTGGTACACAACGGCGACCAGCGATAGGTCCCTGTTGTGGGCGACACCATGATGTACGTCGTCGACGTTGCGGCGGGCCCAGTGGCTGCGATGGCATCCAAGCACCCGATCCCGGTCCTGATACCCTCTGGCCGAGATGACCGGGCCTTTGAGACAGCGGGGTGAGCAGGGAGGAACGTGGAAGAGCTTGTTGTGCATACATATATGACGAATACCACCAATTACGTGGAATTTGATGGAAGGGGGACGGGTATATTGGGTGTTGCAGGCATGTCCCCGCGACAAGCCTCAGTGCCGAGGCTTCGGGTTTGATGAGGTGCGCAAGCAGGACTCGGAGCGAGTACGATAAGACGATAGGAGGGGGCACGAACGCACAGGATCCCAAGTATTCTCCGAGGGCACGTACCTCGACCCGGTTGACGGGAACCTAGATTCACGTGAAAATGCCCAATCACGATCAGGGGCAGCCAGTGATAGGTCGATGCAACGTCCTTTAAACTTCAATCAGCAGACTGGTTGAACTTACCGATGACGCCTTGCTTCACATCTCCAGCCACTGACTTACACGGTACTCTGGATCGATCTGCAATACAACAGACTGAGATATTGGGACAACCATCAATGCCACGTTGGGGATTGAAACTTAGACAGAAGATGCGAATCACGAAGTAGTTGAGTCTCATAATTGAGCAACAATGTTGTTAAAATTCGAACTGTAAAATCCCCAAAAGTCTATCCGCCCGAAGCTCCCCGCCCGGAGGTGCCCAGGTATGCAGAAGAGAAGGCCGGCGCTCGAGAAGGAGCGGCTGCGGCCAGTACATCATAAGATACAAGAAGTATGTGAAGCGAAAGTGGTGAGGGTATCCCAAGAAACAGAACATGAAGCGAAGAAGAAAAAAGAACAGATCCCAGGTTCATACACGCGATACCCTCCCGGTACTCCAGGTCCATGCGAGCTCATACAACAAAGGAAATCACACGCTCCAGCCCAACCATCATCAATACATCAACTCCAATCCAGGTAGTACAAATTTTTGTTTTTGTGTGTCCCTGCTATGCACGTCTCCGTCGGCAGAGAAGAAGAAAAAAAATGCGACTCCGCCCTTGAGGGCCCTGCCTCTTGCGCGTCCCGTCTATCATGTCGAAAGTAGTTTTGCGTCCTCTCCGGCAAAAGATAGATATGGGAAGAGCCGCCTATTTCCGGTACGGCGTCATCTTGAGGCTGTCTGTGCTCCGGGAGGAGGAGGATGACGAGCTGGATGACGTGGAGGCCGCGGAGGAGCGCCGGGCGATGGGGGCCGGGGTGGGAGCCCGCTTGCGGATGGACTCGGACTTCTTGCGCGAGGCGGACCCTGGGTGTGCGTGGGCCGCGTTCTCGGGGTGGAAGCGGGTGGGGGTCTCGAAGTGGACAGGCATTTTGGAGGTTGGGTGTGGTTGTTGGTTTGTTTGTTTTTGTTGGACTGGTGACTGAGAGGCGCGCTGCTGTACTGAGTACTGCGATGTTTGTTTGTGTGCGTGGAGAGGTGGTGTGTGGTGTGTATGAGGTGCAAGACCAGCGTTGAACCCGGCAACGATAGGAAGAAGTAAAAGTACTGGCGAAGGAAATGCTCAAAAAGCGCTAAAGGCTTGAATGTTTTTTGTTATTGTTTGTGATGATGGATGATCGAAAAGAGCGGTTTAGTCTGGGAGACGCAGAGGAGTTATATGCTCACTGTCCGACGCGTGCGTTCATGGCAGCGAGCGACAGTTGCAATTTCCATATCACATCCGTTCATCTACCACTGGCAGACCCCATAATTTCCCATCGGACGAAGATTCAAAATAGAGCATGGATGGGTGGCTGGGGAACCCCATCCCCAGAGGCTGATGTTTCGACGTTTCAGCGTCTCATGCATATAAGGCTGGGCAGGGATCTTCCCTCTGGACGAACCCCTATTCCGAACTCTGCGCCTGCGAACCCAGCGGCGACTGACTCTCTCATACCCTGATTTGGTCCCCCCAACTGCTAAATCGGGGCCGGCTCTGCCCAAAACCACCACTTCTGAGGTAGATGATGTGCATTCGCAATGCCCTCGAGCAGGTTTGTTATCTTGTTCCCCTCGTGGGCGCCGACCATCGTGACCTGTAAGGCTGAAGATCAGACGGTTACAGCCCCAAGTCCACCTGTCATGCCTCCTGAGGTCAGAACCATTCCAACAAAAATGTTGGCTCTGGCATTGCCGGCTTACTCGCCGACCCGGGCGGTGTTGGGTGCCGGCGCCTGTTCCCGCCGGTCGGGTTTCCAGGAGATTGGTGCAACATGCCATTGAACGACAAGCTTAGGCGCGTGGCTCAGTGGGTTGGTAGCGCGAGGGAGCCCGAGTGCACCGCAGTGGAGGCCACATCTATATTACACGTCAGTATGGGTTCATCCCGGCTCTTCAAGGGGCTGGCGGTGCTAGACGGCACTTGTCTTACTCCGGCGGCATTGATTGGACAATGCCGACGCACGGCAGCCGGGCTTGTCCCTGACTAATGAGCATGATCCCCTGGGGGAGCAGCGTCGATCGCAACCCATGCGGGCGCTTGGGAACCAGCCGAGGAGGGGAGGGGACCCAGGAAAGACACGTGCGGTCACAACTCAAACGGCGTGATGGTAACGCACCAGTCGCGATCGTGGTTGGAACATTCAGGGTCCAGTAAACATGATTTGACCATTGTCACGCATTGCACCTACATCGGCACATTGTGAGGACAATCTACTCGAAGTTTCAATTGACGGGTGATCATAACTACGTCATATGAAAGGCTGTTCAAGAATTGCCGGCAAAAGAGCTTCAATAAGAGTTCAAGGGAGGAGGACAGGATCGGGCCATCATCAGCTCAGAGGTCTCTGAGTGGCTGCTTGTCGGATTATCGAGCGACCAGAACTTCCTTCGCACAGACGATCAATATAGAGGACGCACATGGCAATCTCGCGGCGCTGAACCATAAGTTCCGACCTCATAAGATGTGGATGGGGTCATATCGGAGATCATGATGGTCGTCGACGCGTATGCAATGTCATGATTCAGTTGGCGACAGAAAGAGTTTACTCTCAAGTCAAAACCTGGAGGCTCGAGATTCCAGGTAGAATGTTGAAGCAAGGCTAATCTGTGTGAGCCTGCAGTATATGACCTATAAAGGCTATACAGGAGGGAGATTGAATAACATGTTTTCAGCCTCTCGTAGAACGCATGGAACACGGTGTGTGGAGATAGCTCCAGAAATATGAACCAATAGTGTGTGCATTCGAGCCGCAGGTAAACTGAGTAGAACGATGCATCAACCTTTTGCAGTTTGGTCCATTTTCTCGGCCGAGTACACGAAAAGACAGGTTGTTTTTCGTTGTGGGCAATAACAGGCCCACATAATGTGGCCGTGTGAAAGTGGCTGAGGCTGTCTCCAAATGTAATGGACAAATAGGCTCAAAAATGCCGGGGTAGGATCACCACGTCGACCGGACCCGAGTCCAACGTTGTGCGTCAGACTATAGTTGCTGTCTGGTATAGTCTGCCACGTTGTTTCTTGGGGGTCCTGGGGGTAAGACTGAGACCCTTCTTTAGATCTCCGTTCTTGTGTAACACGGTTAAGTCCGTCGTTAAAACCCCGGCTCGACCTTTCCACCCAAATTTAGCCCGAAAAAGTGAAGTCAAGTCATGTATTCTGTTACAGCTTGTTCAGCTCCAAGGCTGAACCGCCTGGTATAGGCATCTAAGAACAAGGTATGTGCGGACAGGCCGGACGGTGGCCACGGCGTCCCATTCTCCACCCCCACCTGGCTCTATTCACGGACCATTCTTGCTGCAAATCACCTTACTCGGCCCTCTTGATGAACGCATACTCGATACCACCCAATATCTCACCGGACCCGACTTCTTCAAAACCCATCGCACGGTACAGATGGGCGCCTGATGGACTTGACAAGAAATGCACGGACTTGTTTTCCTCCGCAGCCCGGTCCATTCCCCAGCGAGTCAGCATCTTGCCCACACCCTTGCGCTGATGTGCCGGGTCCACGACAACCGAGTTCAGACCTATAGATCGTTTATCAGCCTTTTGATTCAAGATATCTGATCAGTGACGTATTTCGCACCCGGCCAGGGTAATGTTCGACTTACTCCAGGAATTCTGATACTCATCCCCCAGCGCTTCTTCCAACCTCTTCGATAGGTCCTCAGCCTCCTGCCCGAGCCTCTCAGCTGCTTGCAAGTCAAAGCTCTTAGGCAGCCGCGCGATACCTTCGGCCCTCTTCCTCTCGCGCTCAGCTGGTGTCATCTCCACGACGGGGTCCTCTCCGCTTGTCCACTCCGCCCAGCCCATCATGGTATCCTGCTCATCTACAGCCACGATGTAGTGGTGATTCTTCTTGTCAAAACTACGAGCCATGTTCCTGGCCGAGAACTCGACCTCGTCGCTGTCGCCAGGGTTTACACGCAGGCGTTCTGGGAAGAGCGCTGCGTTCACCTGCCGCCCGCTGTGCCGGAACGCGGTGATTGAGAGCTGCGCCATGGCGGGGAGTTCCTCCTTTCCAGCGTGTCGTATCTTCAAAGATTCCTTCATTGTGTTCATTCTTATCGATGCTCAGTTGTCATGTCGTGTATTGCTCCAAGTGCACGAGGTGTCGCTAATAGATATACGGAGGGGTAAGGTGTAATATGCTGACAAATATCAGCCGCACTCAAATGTAGAAAGGTAGACTACTGCACGGTCCACCTGACGTGCAGTAGTCTGCCAAGGCCCTGCGGAGTCGTGAGGACAAGTTTCGATGAGCGCGCTAATCTTGCGCGAAGTAAACAAACTACAATCTTCGTCATTGTGGCCTGCGCAATAGGACGACTCGAGATGCGTAAACCAAAGCTGCCGTCACCAGAGCATCTGCGATGCTTGAGAGCACACCACACTTCCAATGGCAGCGCCCATGACCGCCCCACCTTCGCGGGCCGAGTCTTTGATGATCTATTCAAGCAGGACACGATGCCATTGCCATACTCGTGCGTGTCTTCACTACCGGACACGCAACGCCATAGCCCAATTCCTGTATCTCATCAGGTAGGTAGCTCAGGCTCCCATTTCCTGCAGTCATCCTGTGCCGTTGCGCTGACCACTTTCTCTAGCCGAGGCCTTCCCCTCAAACAGTGCTCTGGGACGCCACCGCTGGTGCCACTCACCCATCAGTGGCAACTCCCCCCTACATAGACTGTTCAAGTCTGGGGAATACTTTTGCGGGGAATGACTCCTGGATCAAATGGCAGAACAGGCCCAGAGGTGAAGCCCAGTCTCTCCGGGATGTACATCAACAGGCCTCGGAGCGCGTACGGAAAAGTGCACTGCCAACGCTGGGCCGCCGGGAACGTCTTGTCAAACATGTCCCAGTGTCTTATGCGCATCTCCGGAAGTCGCCTGGTCCATCCTTTCCAAGCTCACATAGGCTTTTTACGACCAACAATTCCCCTATCAGAACACCGCAGTCTGCGGCTGGGCCGCAAACCTCTATGCGCAGGAATCACAGTTCGAAGACCATATTGGATGAGACCAATGTCAAGTCCCACTCAAAGAAGCGTTATTCCAGGGATCGATATCACTCGATGAGAAAGTCCGAAGAAGACGAGGTCAGGAACCTCATCAACGTGATGGGGAAAGGAGGCTACGTCACAAGGGCAAATTTCAGCAGGGCCAGTGACTGCAGTGCCAACGCTGTTATAATTTTCCTTAGTAAAGGTGGCCCAGATGATGGTCACAACAGTGATGTTTTTAAAACGGCATCGACACTGTTCAATCAACATCAGCTCATCGAATTGACGATTCCGGAGCGCGACAGCCGTTGGTTCCCCCCTGAAGTTGGCAAGATCGCGACATCCTTTCCCCCCGAGTTTGACGGGATCCATCTCGAGGCCGAAAAAGAGGGGGCCGTGCCTGTATTCGACGACTGTGATGAGATCCGAGCGAAGCTTAATACTTGTCTCAACCACCCGGACGCCCCGACTAAAACGGAGTTCTGCCGCATTCTCCAAGGACAGCTTGGGGCGACAAACACAAAGAGCATCTCGCGATCACAGCTCTTTACGTTTAGGGCTCAGGAGGGACCATCTGCTGGTTCCGCACATATTGTCTACTACGCGGCGTACATCTACTTCGAGAAACTGAGGATCGCCGAGGGCAGACCGAAGAGCGTGCACCGTCTTGATATGGAGAAACGGTTTCCGCGCGGTCTGAGCCGCAAACGTCGCTGACAAAGTGGTCACAGGGTGGCAACTTAGGCGCCTTTGGCTTGGGTGCTTAATTGAACTATCTGTGTAACTAGAAGCCACATTTACCACTTGTGGTGCAACCGAACTTCATTATACATACATTTTGCTACCCCTCAAGCGAAATATCGCAAGCCTGCAAGGTTGCGAGCAACACTGCGCAGTATCTCGCAAACATGTATTTCTGCACCCTTAAGCCTAGAAAGAATACTTATTGTGTGATGATCGGTCTGTGAGATACAAAGGTGGTGGGTCTCATTCAAACCAATCACTATTATGGCGCTGAGTCCCGAGGTCTGGCATCTCTTTTTTGTCCTGTTTTCTTACGGGTTCTATTCGAGCACATGTGATATACGAACTCAATGTTCAACATCCTTGGTATTTGACAGGCAATTAAACCTCATCAAGCAATCAAAACACTGAACAGAGAAAGCATTGATATCTAGCGGTGGCCAATTGCGGTTGCGGGTGGGACAGCCAAAATACCTAGCCTGGTAGGCCGTTTGCACGTGCGCCGTCTATATTCTTTCCGATTTGATGACTTCCAATTGAATCTTTTCGAGAAATCTCGTGACGCCACCCAACATACCCAAGGCCTCATTGTAACCGCAAATATGATCCGGCATCAGAAGCTCAAGCGCAAAACAGCCTGGTCCCTCTGGCCAAACGTTCAGCCGGGGCGGCTCTGGATCTTCTGGCCTTCCATCAATGAAAATACCAGTAAACTTTAAGGCCACCTGACTGCTGTCGCCATGGATAGAACCGGGCTGGTCCACGAAGTCTTGGAAGTAAAACACGGCGCCGAACTCGGTGCCCTGGGGCCATTGTGTGCATTCGCGCACGATATCCTCGAAGCTCGTTGTCTCGTGCGCCACGGATGCGACCAGCTGCTGCTGGAGTGACCGGACCGTGTCCTCGGCGGTCTCGTCAGCCCCAAACAGCCCGCGAACGGGGATCAGATTGAGACACGGTCCGACCACCTTCTCCGGATGCCCCAGCGACGCAGAGGCCACCGCTCTTCCTGAGACGGCAAGGCCGAACACGACCTCGGTGCTTTGTGTGAACGCAGCCAGGGATGCGCCCCACGCCGCGCAGAAGGCAGTCGCCACTGTGGAGTTTGTGCTCACCCGCCGCGGCGAGACTTGGACGTGCTTGATAACGTGGTGCCGCACCGTGCTTGCGGATCTGCCTCCTTGCAGCGCCTGGTGAGAGCCCAAAAGTGTTGGTCCTGGAGAATCCCGAAGCAGACGAGTCCAGTACTCACGGCTCTCTGGTGACATCGAATTCCCTATGGCGCTGTGGATGTATTTTGAGAAGTTGACGGTATCCTCAGGGAGTGGTCGATTTTCAAACAATGCTCTCAGGTTCTCTGAGATAAGACCCAGGCTTATGCCGTCGTAAAGCATGTGGGAGATTCCCATGACCAGTTCTATAGCTTGGCCTGTGGCTGATGTCAAGATGCTGAAGCTGGCCATTGGCGCTCCGAACCTGAAGGTCGTTTCCAGTTCATGACGACAGCACACCAGTCTTTCCTGTCGTGTATCGTACTCTGAGATTTGCTTAGTGGTAATGGGCACATCCAAGTCTTTCAATACGACTTGGACCAATGTTGATCCTTTTGCAGGACACAGTACCGTCCGGAATATCTCTGTGGACCTGACAAGGTCACGACAGGCTTTTTCCACACTGCGGCCGTCCGAGCCTTGGGGCAATGAAACAGCGAAGAATTTCCACTCAGTGCGAGGTTCAGAAAGATTGCACCGCGCCGCATAGGTTTGGAAAGCGGTCAGTGGGAGGACTTCCAGGACATCACGATCCGGCAGCCCGAGAAAAGAACAAGCTTTCCGTCTGATTGTGTCCAAGCCTGCTACTTCCTCTGAGGCAACTGAGTCCTCATGGGTAGAGCAATACTCCATGGAGAGACTATCTGGCCGAGACAATGGGGACATGCTGGAACAAACCATCAGGAAATGGAGACTGCCTGACGGAGTGCGTAGAGTGAGAAATTAAGACTTTGATGCCAATGCGATAATTGTTTCTTAAAAAGAGGTTTGAGATAGTTGAAAATATTTATGGAATTTAGTAGATGGTCAAGTAACAGATTTGCAAACATAAGTGAGACAGACCTCACGTCGATTGGCAACGGAGGCACAAGGTGACTGTGAAGTTTTGTTGATTTGCAATATGCCCGGGGTATTAGCGTAGGTACTTTTGACCTGCCTAATGCAAACCAGTCTAACAGTGTACCTCTGTGGGTACCCGCAGGAGGTAGCCCTAAACACGTTGGTCCATTCCTGCAGGATCAACTTTCCCGATTTTGGTATACCCGGTGAGGACATTGCAACTCAAAATGACAGTGCGTTGCTTAATCCTTGTCGCGGACCTTGCATACGTTATCTACAGGCAGCTGCCGCCAGTTACGTAGGTATCTCCGACTGTCTCGGGCCGGGATAAGCCTTGCCACCAACGCCCGGCCACATGTAGACGTTGCATGCTCCTTGGCTGCCTGAAGCATTCCTCCTTCATACTTCCGGACCATCAGATGATCGATGCTGCTGCGTGGGTAATCTGAAAATGTCTAGTCGAAGAGCCAGCTCCGCTGGGGATGTCGAGAGGACTCCTCTCCTGGCCGGGCAGCACGAGAGCGACGCGTCACCAACCGCGGCAAACACCGACGCGACGTCGGCCCAGCACGACGGACCCTCATTACCAGATGGCCGGGCGCGACTCCGCGTCCTCATGCTGCTTTGTGCCTCCATCGTCGCGGCCGACTTTGGAAACTCTCTCTCCTATGCGCCGCAGCTGTCCATCTCCGAATCGATCATATGTAACCAGTATCACCACCGTGCTGATGGCACCTTTATGGTCACACAGGCCTCAAAAGACCCTGGTGACTCGTCTCCCTGCAAGTCGCCTGAGGTCCAGGGCGAGCTGGCTCTGCTGTATGGATGGAAGGACACCTTTGATGGGATACCCGGGATTCTTCTGGCTCTTCCATATGGGCTTGCGGCTGATCGCATTGGCCGTAAGCCGATCATACTGCTTGCGTTGACAGGTCTGATGCTGGAAGAGCTTCTGACGCGGCTGATTCTGTGGTGGAGTGCGAGCGGCATCGTCCCTTTGCGATCACTATGGCTCGTGCCACTGTTTCAACTCCTCGGCGGGGGGCCGCAGATAGCCACATCAATGGTATATGCTGTTCTCACAGATATTTACCCCATGGAAGAGAGGTATGTGTTGCCCTCTTTGCTCTCGTCATTCACCCAGAGATCTAACGATGGACCGGCGCAGGGCGTCGCTCTTCTTTCGCTTAGCGGCTGCTATTCTACTCGGCGAGATTGTCGCAACGCCGCTCAGCGCCGTCCTTATGTCGAACGGATCGCCTTGGATACCGTCCCTTCTTGGATTGTTTTGTCAGGTCTTTGCCCTTGCAGCGGCAAGTGCGGTACCTGAGACTCGCCCTGCCTCTACCTGCACCGAGCCGTCCGACAGCGACACTCGAGAAGAGATGCAGCGTCCATCCACTGGATCGTGGAAGGGCAAGATGAAAGACACGATCCTTCGATGGCGTCCTAAGGGAGTGAACATGAACATGACCTATGTGATTGCGGCATTCCTCTTCGCGAGCATCAGCAGACAGGCGCTACAATTCATTGTCCAATATGCCTCCAAGCGCTTTGGCTGGACCATCGCTCGCGCCAGTTTCTTGGTCACCGTCAAAGGAGTCATCAATCTTGCGGTGCTGCTGCTCATCCTACCCAAGATATCGACTATTCTCAGCCACCACATGTCCCCTCCACTCAAGGACTTGCGCCTTGTCCAAGCCAGCGTTGCCTTTTTGGCAGGTGGGACGGCGATAATGGCTGTCTCCGCCAGTCCACCCCTGTTCATCACCGGAGTTTGCCTCTTTGCGCTGGGATGGGGCTATTTCTCAGCGCTCCGCAGCCTCGCTACAGAGCTCGTGGAACCTTCCCATATCGGCGTCCTCAACACTTCCATCGCGTTCGCCCAGAGCGTCGGCGGGCTTGTCGCCGGTCCGGCCCTGGCTGCCGCGCTCAAACGAGGAGTTGAGATAGGTGGCTTCTGGACTGGGCTGCCGTACATGATCGCGGCTTTGTTCTTTGTTGTGGCAGCTATCTTGTCATGTACCATCAGCGTCAAGGAAGAAGAGTTTTTAGAAGAGCGCAGCACCGAGAATCTCACGGGGAGTGAGGGGAATGGCGCGTGATGTACCGGCCTGTATGAATCTTTGTGAAGTATCTTGTGCTTTGACATCGAACTGGATTTACGACTTGACTGTCCAATTCACACACCATCATCATTGGGTACCCAGGGCAAACCATGCCCGAAAACGTCTTCACTGTATCATTCCACGACACTGACGGCTCACTCAAAGTGGTATTGCCTGATTAGTGTCTATAATACGTCACTCAATCATCTTGGCCCTCGGCCTTCATAATTTCATGTCTGTATGGGCGGCTATTAGTCCAGTATTATGACCAGGTTTCTCTTATATATCGGATGTTTGCAAATTGCGTAGTGACCATCAGCGCAGTAGCAAGTCTAGGTCAACGTGTCTAGATAATCGAATGTCAGTGCAACTTAAACTAGCTTGTTACAAAACATGTTATGCTCTCCGAGTTTCCACGTGTTGCTTATCCGGCCGGATAATCCAGCTTGTGAAGCTAAACATAACGGATATGTTCGAATTTCGCATCAGCCCTTTTCCATCTCGGCACCGTACTGCAAGAGAAGCAACGCAATTTCATGCTAACGCTGTTATGCTGCGCGGTGTAGGGCATGACAACGGGAAGGTCTGCTGCTCGAAGATTCCGAAGTTGTGAGATTTGCAGGAAGATTGCTCCAGATTCGTAGCACGTATTGCAGATCCAATGGCGTTACACCAGAAATATCGGCTAAGCCTTGATTTACATTCTACATTGTTAAGGGGCAACAGGGCCTCTAATAATTTTAGCCCCATCCGGCCCCCAATATACTTAGTATTACGTTAATCTTTATTATATCACTACTTTACTAATAGTTTCTAAGTATTTGGCCAGGACTTTGGAAACTGGTAGGCTTAAAGCCTTGTAATTAAAAGAGACCACGAAAGGCTACCTGGGGAAGTGGAGGATGACTTTCTATGTCTGTGATTCCGTGGGTTACGGCTTGCACGGAGTCGGAAGGACTCACAGCTGGTCTCGATCTCCACAAGTCGGTCTTTGACTTTCTCAGATTCGCCAATGAGGACACGACGAGAATGAGTTGTAAATTCGCAGTTGAAATGCATTCTGATCAAGGCGCGAGCCACGTTTGTTTTCGCATTCCCTGTCGGTTGTTACACCCCATTTAAAATCAGTATCGTACATCCGGTGGCAAACAACGCCACGACATGCATGCAGTAAGACGCACAGCGATCATGCTGTTCGGTGAGTAAGCCCAAGTCGGACAATGCGGATCCTGGAAAATATTGGTTCTCTAAGTAGAAAGGCGCCCACCCAGAGCCTGGGAGAAGCTGTGGGGTTGAGTAAGCACATGATGGATGCTGCAGTGAATTATTGGTGAACCGAATTACCGAGCGACTCGACGTCTCCAGTTTGTCCAATTGAGTGTTCCTGAACTTGATCACATTGGTGGCTCGATAGGAGATCTTCAGATTCAACCCCTCAAATATCCTGCTCTGTCCTGTTCAAATTCAACCTCCAGGATCAGCCCTCTGACCACAAGCTCAATCTCAAATTCATCAAGCGGCCTGCAGACAGCGGAGTCAACATGCGCGATCTCACACAGGGCGGTAGAGATAACTTGGCTGCTTGCTTCGCCATGATCACTTTGACAGCGATCATGATAGTAGCAAGATTTGCAACACGGGCCTCACAGCGGCAAAGACCCCTGGCTGCAGATTGGCTATTTCTCTGGGCTGTCATTATGTTCTATGTGAACTGCATATTAATTCTTCATTGTTAGTATTTGCAATCCAGACTAGACCAACAAGCATTCTTGGTCGGAACACACCCGGACTTGCAGTAGCATGAACCATTAGCTAACTTAGTCGGCCAACCTAGATATCTTGGTTACTTCAGTCGATGGCTCTTTTGATACTAGTATCACTCATGATATGGAACAGTTGCGGAATATCTTGAATGTGCGCTCGAGTCCTTTGTGCGTCGGATATAAGGTCATTGATGGTTCCAGAATTGACACCTACAGCAGCTTAGCTACCCGTCGGAGATTCTTTTCGGAATCCATCTCACGCTAGTCAAGCTCAGCGTTCTCTTCTTTTATTGGGACATTTTCGCGCTTAATAACAGCAGTGCGTTCAATCGACGAATCATACTAGTGACAGCAATGGCTTCCATTGTTTGGTTCATCGTCGTAACCTTCATTATTGTTTTTCAATGCAATCCTATCAACGCATACTGGGACAAGCTCGGTCAAGCACCGTACTGTATGAACATTGCAAAGCTGTTCCTTGGGTACGAGATGACGAATTTATTCCTGGACATATTGATTCTCTGCATCCCACTGCCGATTCTCTGGCAGTTGAATCTACCGTTGTCGAAGAGGGTGGGTCTTATAGGGATATTCTTTCTGGGAGGCTTGTAAGTTGGGTCAGCCCCACCCCGCCTATACCCAAAACCCTCTGCATTATAACGAGATTAATCTTTTGTTCAGTGTTTGTGTAACAAGTATTGTACGTTTGACTGTCATTTGGAACCTTCCAAATGTTCAAGCGAATTGTGCGTGCTTTCTGCTTCTCGAATCTCATTGTACAAAACCGGAGAAACTAATTCCAACAACATTAGTTAGCTTGTCGAACGTAATCATTTGGTCGACATTGCAAGCGGGAATGGCTATTACTTGCGCCTGCCTTCCAACTCTGGCCCCAGTCCTGCCCATGATCGTCAACTCATGCTCACAAATCAAGACTTGGAGCATCTCACTCTGGTCTCGTTTGAGCGTTAATTATAAGAGAGGTTTGAGAATCTCTGATGCATACGAATTGACCCGTGGAAACCAGCCGTATCATGCCACTGACGGATTTTTCTCCGGCGCTTCTCGGATCTGGGCCCGTGGAGACAGAGGAAGAGCGACTATCAACCCGGAAAGGGACTCTCTGCCACCGATAGCTATGTCGGTTGATTGTAACGTGGAGGTTAATTAAGTTCACCAAGAATTAAACCCTAATCTAAGGGATTAGTCTCTAATAGTCCAATTAAATATCCTGGTGGAGGCCCCGCGAAGTAGTGTGCAAGCCGCTATCAATTGTCAATTGCTTGAGCAAAGGAGTTACCATGCATGATACTGTGAAATCCTCTGGAATTTCTAAAGTTCTCTTTCCAGAGGACTCAGAATACAGCATCGTAATATGCCCTGGAGAGAACAGCTACACATCTTTCACTGTCAGATGGTGGTTCCTCCGGTGAATTCATTTGAAACTGATACCTATTTGGGTGGCTTACCATGACACCCCGTGTCTTGAAGCGCAAATCATGAGCAGAGTCTTGTTGAATACGAGCCGATGCAGTAACATCCAATAGTACAGACACGAGCTGAGTGCGACCAATATGAGCAAGGAAGGGGACAGGAATATTGATCAGCAAAAGCCATGACATCCTTCAGAGATTGGTCGTCACTCGGTAGGGGCCTTGGCCCATTTTGTGTCTTCCAAACCTACGGTTAAGGAAGCCTCCTTTACAGGAAAATGTCTAATTGCTATTTTTTAAATAGTCTCAAAACCTATCCAACCATGCTTTTGCCAACAGTAGCCGCTCGCATCTTTAAAAAAGAAACAAGAGTTTCTTTATTACCGCTATACGAAAATTACGATAATAAACCATGATTCGCCTAGATGGATACAGCCTTGCTCACATTTCTCTTTGCTTAATTACATCAAAGTAACAACCAATCGTTGGGGCATGTCACTTCAATCACGTATTGAGTGAGGGAATAAGCTGAATGGAGTTTCACGGAGGCTTTATCCTATTTCACTGTTCGTTTGTTTTAACTCATAGTGGTCCCGAAGCTGTCCGAATACTTTTCACTTGGCCGATACGGAATACACATCAGAGACCGCGCCGTAGTTCGCAATGTGAATTGCTAGAGATGGAATTGTTTTATTCCCTATTCTTTCCCTCTCTCTTGAAATCATGGAAACTTCATCTATTTCTAAGTCCACTACGGTTCATGTAATTACCCTTAATCACTAGGTGACACTCTCACTCGTTTTTTGCATGACCTTTCATCGATGTCTACCACCCCAGAACTGGTTGAGCACTACAAGCTTCATCCCCTCGACCCAACTGCAGAGTCCAATTTGCTACAGCCTCTGGTTTTCAAGTCATGGAAGACCAGTCCGGGCGATACCTCGGCACCACCTCGCGGGGACTTGTCTAAGCCGGTAGCCGTGGAGTCAAAGCGGTTTCCCAACAACTATCTCGCTATTCTGTGGTCGAGAGGGGCGAGCGCGGCGCAAAATGACCCCGATGAGAAGAATGTGGCCGATTTTGTTGTCCTTTTGTCCGCAGACCGGACGGTCAAGGCAAGCAACGTCAACAGGGTGCATAGGATCGCGTAAGAGAACACCTTTTGAATATGTTTTGTTCAATTACTAAAACAAAAGCACCTAGATGGGGTATGCATTCCGAAACAGGCGCGGGCATCAATACAATCTTGGGAACAGGTCGTCGTGTTGATGGAGAGCATGCCACCTGGAACGACGGCGCAAATACTGGACGTATCAGCTATCATGGCTACGTGATATACCCGAAGGGCGTACCACTAGGTAGCTCACCAGAAGCCCGCCGCGCCCGCTGGACTAATAAGCACCTGACATCGGCGGACGCCGCCCTGACGAAACTATTCCCGGATCAAGCTGGGACGGAAGTGGACCCAAACGTATCCGAGGCACTGGGGTACGAGATCTTTACCTGGTTCAGAACTGAGTTTTCAAAGCCGGAACATGCCGGTGAACAAATACGTCGGGTCTTGATCTACGACCCAGTCACTAGAATAGTGCAGGTGTTCAAGGAGGACAGCGAGGGAGAGTCGGCGCCTGAACACACTTTCAGCTCACGATGCAGACTTCCAGCGGAGAAGCTCGGACTGGCCACACAACACTGACGTTGGAAGGGCCATGGTCCGGGATAGGAAGGCTGAGCGGCGTGGGGAACAACTTTCAGCACTTTGGCCATTCACGGGGCTGGTGTATCAATTGCCACGTTAAACACCGGCATCACTGCCTTTGCAAGAAGCGTGGATCGCAACTATTCTGTAGGAATGGTCACTACGGGCTTTGTCAGGGGAGATCATGTTACTCCAGCAGGTAGCACATAGCCAGAAGAAGCCTTGCTTAGGTTTCAGCTTCTCGCTACACCTACATTTCATCAACAAGAACCAATCCACCAACCAAACTGTATTCGTACGTGACCCAGGCAACAGTTTCCTAACTAATGAGTCCAAGAATCTTTCTTCACAGAATTCAAAGAACATAACTGACAAGAATTCCAAAATCTAATTGTAGCCACTGCCTTGACTTCCATAGCTTGGATGGCCTTTTCCCTTGCGTTCCATGATTGCTAGTCCTTCATTCCTTTTTGTTTCGAGCAGTGTTACTCCCATGAGCTTCTCGTAAAACGGGACTGATCGTTCCCAGTCCGCTGTGAAAAGCAGGCTCCGTCGCAAATGTGGCATTTCCTCGATTACTTCCTGCACACAAGTAACCAACCACTTCCCCAGCCCCTTGCCTTGGTATGTCGGATCTACCCAGACGTCCGTAAGATAAGCGAAAGTAATGAAGTCGGTAACGCAGCGCGCTAAACCAACAAGCCTCGGTTCCAACGTATGGTTCGCCGGTTGCTGCTGATCACACTCCTCGTACAGACCAAATGAAAGCGAGTTCTCTAGCATCTCCTGCATTTCTTCTGCTGGCAATGGCTTGGCCCAGTAGAACTCTTTGCTATCAAAGATGTCAATGAGCGTCGGGATGTGAAAGAGAGCGGGGTTTGTTGATATTATGAATTGGTCTTTTCTCCAGGATCTCTCCTGGAGCTTTGATTTGATGGATAGAGAACCCATGACGAGCCTTCGCAGTTGAATCCTAGATTCTGTAGTCTCTGTTAAACTGTGGTTGAAAGACAGTGAGGGAGTCAACGAGTTTGTGGATGAGTTAACTACAGGGGGTTGGATGACTCATACTAGTAGTAGTAATGCCCCTACCGCCAATGTCGTATCTCCTGGTTTCATGCCCCACCAGCTTTGCCGGATCATCACGGAGTTTAAATCACGCCATCAGAAGCAAAGCAATCCACGAATCGATACGTCCTGCTTTTGCCAAGCTTCAATCAATCACAGTGACTTCTGAGACTGGCTTAGAAGGATTAAGATATATGTACTTCAGATCTCAACTGTATTCTGGATCTTATACGCCCACCTTCAATGTGAAGCTGATCCATTGAAAACCAACTGAGCACTATATCGGAAGAGTCCATTTGAACCTCGGGCTCTTCAACACGATACAAATACATCAGAATGGGTATTCATTGGGCCTTGTTCATCATTTGAGTTGAAAATGTTTATTGAGCACGAATTTCAGTGCCATAAGTTGTCTAGCAAATAAAGCACCTGACATGAGTATCTGGACACATCAATGCTGGGAATACCCACATCCTGCAAGCAAGCTTGACCTTCATTTTCCTAGAATTCCTTACTTCGGTAGCCTTCGCATACACCAGATTCCGTTGCAGCCATGATGACATATCGCAAAAGTAGTGAGTATCGCGCCAACGTTGTTATGTGCGGCGCCTAAGCCTAAGCGGTCACGAGAGCTAGACCTTGTTGGCTGTTGCAGTGATCAATGCCACCGGTGTGAAGGGTTTCTTGATACATTTCCGCAGCAAGCACCAAGGAATAGTTGCCATGACATATCTACTGAGGAAGCTTTAAAAGCCCTTCTAGAGAGCGACGTCAGATACAGCAATTCATACCTGGTAGGGATAATCCTACCAGCTACTAAGTCTGACCTCCACTTCTGATTATCTATGTACATTTTGTGGCATGCAAAATCTTTTGATACGAGATGGCATATTGGCAAGGACTTTCCCGTCGATTCTAGCTCTCGGTGTCGTATGTCGGATCGTCTGCCCATTCGGCCTCATACTCATGGTAGTCTCGTGAAAGATTTCCGTTAACGCAACCCATCGCTGCCAGCTCCGAAGCAGAAATGCGAAGTAATCCCAAAATGCTGTTGTGTACATCATGATAGATGCCCAAGCAAGGTATCATCGCACCGCCAGGAGGTATCGCCGCGCCCGATAGAAGTAGGAAGCGAACCATATCCGAGTATCTCTTAATGGTAGCTATGCCTAGTGCTGATCCTCCACGACTTCTGCATGCCGGCGCATTCACGTCTGCACCACGAGAAACAAGGAAAGTGGCAATGTCTTTGTCGCCCACGAAGACCGCAGCCTGCAGCGCGGTGAGTCCAATATCCCACGCTGGAGCTGCGTTAACATCAGCCCCATAGTCAAGAAGTAGGGTGACGATTCTCAGCTTTTCCTCGCGTTGCTGCGGGAGCGTACCCTTCAGGCAGCAGATGGCTTGCAGTGGCGTTACTCCGCGAGAGTTCCGTGCGGGACAATTAGCATCCGCGCCTTTCTCCAGGAGCAGGTGTATTATTTTCTCGCTCCCATGCAAGGCCGCCGCCTGTAGCGGGCTCACGGACTGAATTGGGAAGGGCGGAAAACATCTCCTGATAGAAATTAAGGAATAGTTGGCGAGGCTAGCCGAATTGCAGTAAGCGTTAATGTCCTCGGTCGCTATGAGCAGCTTCTCAACGAGCTTCTGCGGACCATTTCTATAAATGAGCGCTGCCAGTGGTGAGCCAGAAGAAGTTTGCGCTCCCTGGTCGAGAAGATACTCAAAGACATGGATTCGGTCCTGAACGGACGAGCCCTGAGATAAGCAGTCAAATGACGATGCAAGTATACAAGTCTCCAGGATGGACTCAGCTTCGCGCTCAATGTCGGCGAAATAATGGATCAGTTCAACAATTGGTCGTGAATTGAACAGAAGAGAGCCATCCCAGGTATATCGGCGTTGCCCTGGCCGTAGGACACAAGTCAGGAGGCCCAGGAAAGACAAATTTACCCGCGCCGACTTTTGTAATCCTTGGTCGAGCAAGTACGCAATCATTTCCTCGGTGACACCTTTCTCAGCTCCATTGAAGCGCTGTAGATGAGCATAGGCAATAATTCCAATCTCGCAGCAACAATCTGGGGTGGAGTGTGGACCGGAGACAGTGCCGTTAATATCCGCTCCTCTGTTTAGAAGTGTGTCCACGGCTTCGAAATTATTTTGATACGCGGCTGCTCCCAAAGCCCTCCCATCGGATTCGGAACATCTTAACTTCGAAGCGAGCCAGTCCAAGACCTCGTTCTGCTTTCCACTCAAGTTGCGAATCAAAGTTTCCAATAAGTGACCGATTGCAACCCTCTCTTCGCGGACTAGCCTGAGAAGCACTGCGAGATGACTCGAAGTGCTGTCTGCACGAGACTCCAAGGAGTTAAATCTCGCAACAAAGGTCTGAAAAGTATCGCTCCGGTGGACCCAGACGCCACAGAAATAGCAGGTATCGATGGTCAGGAATGATGATGTAGGCTGACGCAGGTCTGCCTTTCGATAAATATCGAAAATCTCCGAGACTCGCAATTTACCAAGAAAGGCGTTGCCAGCTTTGTCCATGTCGTATTCTTCCTCATTGGAGATGAAATCATTGTTCTGTGTGTCAGATATGTCGCGTGAGCTTTGTAGACTCAATGTCTCCTCCGGTCGCTGTGATGACGAGTCCAGGTTCGATCCAGCCTCGACAAAATCGACTGGCGGAGGTGCAATAAGCCCTGACGGGGGTGATCGAAACTCTATGTACCATGGCAATGGCGACAAGGATTCACAGTCTGGTTGCCCTCGTAAGCCATGACTGAAGAGGATGAAAATAAGTCGTCATTATATACGTACCGTCTAATGGTTGTTTTAGAGCAGCGCTTGCCCTGAGGATCTTTCTACGCACATTATGCCAATGGTGCTCGACGCCGTGGATGACAAAGACCGTGCCCTTGTCCTCCTTATTCCGTCGAAGGAAGTGCTGATGAGCCAAGACCCATTCATGGTTTTTGAGGTTTTTAGAGCCAGCAATGCGAGCGCGTTTCTTGGTTGAAGATCGAGGAGCAGAAGCTATGCCAGGAGAGCGAGCATGCTTTGCCACCGTGTGCGCAGTTGAATCTTCCGGGTCGTCCATGGTCAGAAGGGCAACAGTCGTGAGCCAGAATACCACAAATTCCAAAGAGGGAGATGGTAGGAACAACTCATCTAGCATTTCGGCTCATTAAGAATGGAGGAAGGGACACGAATTACGACGAGGCTCTGAGAAACAACCAGTGTCTGGCTGCCCAGCAGATCTTTGTTCAGCTGACCTGAGCGCCACTCGGAGGCGCAGGATGTTGCAGGGGTTCTCCAATGTTGCAGACGCCGATTTGGTGGCCATCGGCTGGTGACGGTGAGATTGAAGGGGACGTCGGGAAGTAGCTGCAGTTTAGCTTTGTATGACAGCGATTGCTAACCTGTCAGAAGCCAGGGTTGTCCAATGCTTGGTCGCTGTCCAGGCCATGAGGGCTTGATCGATATGGACCGGTATGCACCGCCTCGCTGAATGTGGCAGGGGTCATCCAAAACTTGTTTAGGTGCTGCACGTTTGTGGGAGCTTCGGTTTCCTCAACATGCGAAGGCAGGGGTCGTCCAAAGTTGCTGAGTGACGGACACGACCCAGAAATACCAGGTTCAACCAAATTTTGTTAACCGCGGACACCGATGGCCGCCATACCGATCGGACTCGCCCGCCCTGGGCGTGGCAGACTTTTGCTCATGGCAGGGCCACTCCACCCAGGTTGACATCAAATGCAAGTACCGAGGCTATCCGTTGGGCACATACTGGTACATGTTACATGTATCTGTCAGCCAGGGCAAAGCAATTGCTGACGGAACCTTCGACTGCTTCTTTTCTTTAGCGAGGACGTTGTGTAACTTTCAATTAGCTGCACTGCTGCCAAGCGGGACAAACCCACCAGGGTCATCCAATATCCCATGTCCTGTCTGCTAGGCTGGACTTAAGCGGAACAGCTCTTGAAAGTGTATATAATATAGCCGTCCCATCCACAAGCGCTGTCAAAACATCGGAACTCTGGCCATATCTGAAGTTGATCTTGAAGATCGACCCATTGACACTCAGGCTCTTTGCCGTCCGCATCCATTACATTCCTACCCTCTTTCGGCCCACTCCAATCATGCTCAACTCCAACGCTATCATAGCTGTAGTCTCCCTCTTCGTTATGTGCGTTCCCGGGGCATGGTTTGTCGTGCGTGTCCTCAGACCGCGGTTCACACAATGGAGGAGTCGCCGCAAGCATCGAACTGGAGCTATCCAGAGCCTGCCTTTGCACCACCCACTGCCTATCGCCCTCGAACTTCCCGTCCTCAACTCATCAAGCTACCCCCTTCATATTCCCATCATGCGTGGCTCTGGGACATGCTCATTTGTAAGTACAGTGAATCTTCATGTCCGACCGATGATATGTGCAACCTGTTCTGATACATATTATCATTCTTTAAGGACCGAGTGGAGATTCGCAGAACATACCTACACTACCAAGATACCGATCAGCGGCGGTAAGGCATAACAATGCGAGGCAAACAAGTGTGAGGATGGAGGAGATAGTTTGGTTTGATCTCAAGCCAACTGAAAGGTGTGGCGAGACGCTGAGAACATGCATGTGGATCAGTGGAGGATAGGATATCAAAACATGGACAGATCCTATAGACTGGATGAACCTCATTAATTATACTATAACTTCAAATTGTTCAAACAATTCCTTTGGTAGCTGGGCTTTCCATCTTGACTGCCCTCAAGAGCGGATGTTTGATGTTGCTTGGCACCCACACGTGCGCCTGTTCTCCCACCAAACTCGCTGCCCTTACTAGCCTTGGAAACAAAACCATTCTTTCGTTTTCGAGACCTTCAGAATACGAAATTAGCTGGCGTTAATTGTAATAGACATCTGTTCCCTTCCACAAATCTATCCTAGCACCACACCGGCTTGCAAAGCAGTCTTGATTCTGGGCAGACCTCCGGGGTTTTCCAATGATGGCCATTCAGTCCGCCGCAGCACAATCCCCGGGCACTGAAGGCCGTCAGGATTGCCGTCAAGGTAGCCTTGGGATTTGATTATCGCAGACGGTACTGGCGATCATAAGAGGAGAGAGTCGATCGATAAGCGAAGCTGCGGAAATTCTCCATGAAATAACAAATTATGCATCATATTCCGATTTGTACATGTGGGTCTACCTATGTCGCATTCTTGGAGTGTGCAATCATTCCCAATTCCACATCAGAACTAGGAGTACCGTCTCTCGAAATCAGCATCGCCTCCATGTTATGTAACCTCGCAGCAGGTGCAGGCATTGCAACGCTATCGCGGATCTGGTTGTACGCCAACGCCCGCGGAGCCGTTCTCATGGAGAGAGACTGGCCATTAACTGACATTGATTTGGTTCGATCTTCGGACGAGTCTACCGCGCCACGGATGCGGAGGACGAGAGGTCTCATCAGCGGGACACAAGCCAGAATCACGGCGACACTCGGCTCCAGTCCGCTCCATATGACCGTTTGCATGATCGCGTAGGGCGTATCTCGGAAGTCCCCGGGACTGAGGCTCGACAGCGTTCCTAATCGTATAATGCTGATTACACACGTACTATCCACGCATGTGTCAGCATGTCCGGTCACGTCGTTTTTGTTCCGGATACACTTTTTGTGGTTGCACTTACAAGAGACCAAGTGCGAATGTGGCCAGGAGAACCAATCTCCGATACAACGGTAGCTGCAGCTTGAGGACATTTCGTACCGGAAGCAAAAGCACAACGACATCCGAAACGATGTTGAGGGCACCGGTTACGCGGAAGACCAGAATGCGATCTCCGCATTTGCCCTGGAACAGCTTCTCGTATTCCCAGTTATCATCCACCTCCTCGCAGACCAGGACCGCCGCCAACGTCGTGCTGAGCGTGTAGCAGAAGATGATGGCCATTGTGACTCGGCCCCACCGCTTGAGGGTGGGAAATATTTCGATGTAGAACAGCAATATCGACACTTTGTACAGACCTCCAGCTATGGCCCAGAGTATCTGCAAGGCGAACGAGATCTGACGAAGAGTTTAGTGGAATGTTAGAAGATTTGGAATGGGCGACTTACCTGGAATGCGATTTCGACCTCGGCATGGCCATACATATTTATAATCTCTCCCACGTGGAATCCCAATCCTCCGATTACAACGCCTTGAACCATGATTGTCAGCAACGGATGAGGCAGTCGTAGCATCGAGTATCCTAACTCACCTGCTAATGCCGTGGCCCAATACGATATTACCGTTATCTACCTTAATTGTCAGTAGGCTAATTCATTTACTGGTCGTCATCGCTCCAAAACACTTACACATGCTGCGATTATCAAATAATCACTCCAGTCAAGCGCCCGGCGAATAATCCTCCTCGACACCAGCCGCATCCCAACAGCAACAGCAGCGAGGATGCTGAACACAACACCGACGGCGATGATGGACTTCTGGTCCCGTCGCTCGATAGGAAAGGAGTTCGGCATCGTGTCGTGGTCACGAATCGTAAGCGGAAGTTGCCGTTGGTGTGGGACATCAGGCCCCGTGCTTGCGGTAGCGAGAGGCATGGCCCGAGTCTTATCTCGAGATGAACGCCTGCCAGGGTGACATGGGATCGCGCGGAGCAGGCGGCATCTAGCTGGATCTGTCGGCTTGCAGGTTCAGTGGACTGCCGAGATGTCTGTTTGGTCTTGGAATTTCCTGGGCACTATATACCGGTCGACGTTGGGTGGCATCTCGCTGCGACTTGTAGTCTGAGGAGATCTCATATCGGAGGCTTGAATCGGTGTCAAAGCACCACTGAGATAGGCATGTTGGGATTCATCCCATGCAAGCAGGACGTCGCTTAATTCTCCCTTTTTGAGAATTTGGCTGTCGCTTTCGTCTAGCATGCCTGGGTGGCATCCCAGGAACTGGGGTGGTGTTAAGCTCAAGCTCAATGGCATCCAGCCGAGTGGCTGGCCTTGGAGCTGCTAGACGTCACAGCACGGCGCCGAGGCGCGTCAGTTGGTCATCGGGCATCTCGCAGCACACGCGCCAAGTTGTCATTGCTCAGATATGCACAACAGCTCCAGATACTCGTTTGAGTGTCTGTGATGGCCCACCAAACATATCTCCACGCGAACCTTAATCGTAGGGGCACGGTTCGAATAGAAGTCGGAGAGGTCCTTCTGTGCCTCGGCCAAGCGGAGGTCATGGCGATCCGCTTGAACCGCAGGCTTGTCGGGAACGGGTATAAACTTCCCGTCTGCAGGCGGTTGACTCAGTGGATACTGGGGGTGAGAAGGGCGAGTGGTCATAGCGAGAATGAGGTGAGGGTAATAGTCATCTAAATGAGGCTGTAATATAGTGTAGATCAGCAGTGCCCAAAGTAGTATTCACATGGGCTGCATCCGGTGGGCGGAAACGAATATTCCCAAGTGCATCGCGAGGAGATGTACCCAGGCTTTTGGGAGCGGCTAGAAAATAAGGTTTGGGCCATCCCAGGCTGGCCCACGACGAGCATCTCAGCGCCTAGATTTCTGCCCTCTTGGCGATATGACATCGTAAGTTCATTAACCCAATTGTTCTGCAAAGCAGTGAGCTTTGACCTTCAAGAGTAGCCAAGAACGTCCTCCCTGTTCACGCCCAACTCCAAAATTGAGGAGGAACCGGAGCCTGCATACTTCCCTCGCCAGACGATGACTCGTCGTGAGCGGAATTCTGGACGCCGAGATCTATTTCATGGGGCCGCTTGACTGGGCAGTCAATCATCTACCCATCTGGGTAGAAAGCACCGAGCCGCGGGAACGGTCACAAAAACAGCCGCGAACGTTTGCCGCAATACCGCTTTGATACTGTGAGTGCGGAGTGTTGGTCGATTGGCAACCTTGTGACACAGTACAGCAGAAACAAGGGGCCGAAGTCACGACGACATCACGATTTGAGTGGAAAGTAGCCCGGGTGCTGGAGGAACCTCGGTCTTTGTTAAACCACCGCTTGAACTCAATCTATATTCTTGTCAACTACACTCTGTTTCGAATGCTCTGTGCGAAGCTTTTGCAATATTGTGATCCAGATACAGGGTCTTGAATCCATTTAGCCTCGGCGCCGACAGATTAGAGGGGTCGTTAGACGTGGGAGATAGAAGTCAGGACGACAGGAACCAGTGGAGCACTCGAATAGACCGTGGTATTCATCTGGAGTTCATCGAGGTCCGTAAAGTATGATTTGAAATCATTGGCCCACATCTCGATCGTAGGTCTGCGCGTAAGTCTGATGTTGAGGCTCATGAGAGTGGGGATTTACAAACTTCCGGTCTAGATGTTGCCGAACACAAACACGCCCACCAAAACCAACAAAACCCCTGGGCAAACCTAGGATACAGAAGCTAGAATTCACCTCATTGAACTCCTTGAATGCTTAGCAATTTCATTCAGTCGCGGTGCTCGCCAATCAGCTTTGATTCTTCCACCTCCGCCCCCAGCTTAGAAGGTTCATCGCTGCGAAAGTTATCAACGGTCCAAGACGAGCCGAGCCTACTGGCCTTCTTCAAGCTCGGCCTTTCGGGGTTTGGGCCGGCCCTACAAGACCTTGGCTCAAATATCTCCGACACCTTCGGCAGGCTAATGCAGTACAGGATGCGAAAGCGAAGAATGGATGTGCTTATTCCCCCAGAGACCTGGTCACCCTGTTGAAGTTGCCAGGCTCTTAGCTTATGGTATCCGCAGTAAATGCTTGACAGGTCCCCCAAGACGACGTAGTGATGAACGTCGCAGATATTTCAGCAACGGAGACAGCTAGGGTGTGTCCTGCTCGTATCTGGACAGGTTGCGAACAAGAATACATTGCTCAATACGACTGAAAGCTTTGTAACCCCTTAAGTATCGATCGTGTAGAGTTTCTAAACTCTGTTTCATACACTCGACGTACTTTGTTTACGAAATGAAACCATTCTGCCCGAAGCTGTTCTTGAAACAATTTTCTTGGATCTAACAGCGACGAGAAATTTCCAAGCTCTATCACTGGTGACAAATAATTCCGCGCACCAAGTTCCATTCAAGCTCAGACTTCCCAGGGGCTCAGTGTCGTGATCATATGGTCCAGACGTCAATGTAGGCCGATTCTGCAGTGCGGTACAATCACTACAAGTCATTATCTGAATCCATGCAATTCTGGAGGAATATGAACCACATGGGTAATTTCCCGTCCTTGAGGACCTGGGCAACCAACAAAGCGAATTTGACAGCTATCGCATCACTCATAGGCTACTGGATCGGGAAGAAGTCCTAATCGTCCATCCTTAGCTTGATACATCAAAAGTCGGTACAGTCATGCTCGAAGCGTATCGTCATCAATTACCCCTTGTGCCAGACGCGTTGCAAATCATAATCCCTCATCGTCTCTCAGAAGCAAGCTCCTCCGCGCTCACAGGCTGGGCGCTCTCAGCACCAGGCCAGTCTAGACCTCCCTCAGAAGCACCACTAGCCCCCTTCTGCCCCTTGAGCTCTCCCGCACGCCCCTCGAGGTCAGCACCGATAGCCCGGGCCTTGCCCTCGACGGAGCCGTCGCCCGTCTCGGCGGACTGGCCGTACTGGAGGTGGCCCTCGAGGCCCGTGCGGCGCTCCGTCTTGTCGCTGTGAGCCTCGGCGCTCGACTCTCCTTGCGCGGGCTTGCCGAACTGTGTCGCGTTGTGGACCGAGCCGGACGTGGCGCCGGGGAGGCTGTCCAGGGCGTCTGTCTTTGCTGTCGCGATGTTGTTCTGTGCTTGCCCGGGCACTTCTGACTCCGGGTTTGGCTTGAATGCGTCCTTGCTGGGAGCTGTTCCGGGCTCGTGCGCCTCGGCGTTGAATTCGGGGACAGCATCGTTGCCGACCTTGACTCCTGGCGCGTGCTGTTTGAACGGGACGAAGGTCAGATTCGATCCGCTGGGAGATTGCAATGGTTTTTTATTTTTGGGGGAGTGACTTACGCCCTTGTGAGTGAGGGGCTCTGCGCCGGGCTTCTTGCTGTGGAACTCCCCCTGACCAGCGAGGGAATCAAGGTTTTGTGCAGGTACAGACATGATGGTTGATGTGATGAAGAGGGTGTGTCTGCAAATGGGAATTGTTTGTACTCGTTTGGATTATGTGGGAATGGGTATCACTGAGTGTCGAGAAGATTGCTATGGTCGAAATGAACAGGACAACAAGTGTACGTGGTCTCTCATGCTTCCTTCAAATATACATGAAAAACTCATGGTCAGGCCAGGCCAGCTACGTCAGTTGCACAACGCTGTTTGGGCAATGAGCCTTCATGATGTCACTTTGACCAACGCTCTTGCCTCAGCTGCTGTATCATGTTGGTATTGATGCATCATATCTCGCCAGATTTCAGAGATATTGCACGCATCAGTCATGCCGCCAGTCCTGGCGCCGAGAGGTCGCCACTATGAGAGGCGCGTCTTGCCAGTGATGACCGTATGATGCAAGACGGCTTAGCCTGGATACAGATGGTGTGCAGTGGATCGGCAGACCGTTGCGCATGACTAAGCATACCGGAGTATTTCCTCCGCAGACCCCCGTCGTCACCTCAAGTCCAAGTTACTCACCTTTGGTAACAGACGATGTAACTTGCATCAATTTCTAGCAACTCCAAGTGGTTGATAGGAATCTTTTGGTGCACAGTATTTGACTGATTAGGAATCCTCGATTGAGGGCTAATAGACAATAGACGGATGAGAATAATAATACTGAGCAACCTTGAGTGCCCTTCTCAGACCGGGCAGGGAGCATCCAGAAAGGAAACACCAATGGCTCACACCGGTACCAAGATGAACTCGAAAGAATATTAATACTTGGCATGTATTTAGCAGTTTTTTGTTATTCTGAAATGAGAGCACTCTCGTGTTCCAATCACCCCTGACTCAATTGTGTCTATGTCGCTTGAGAAACACGTCTACATCGGAACCCGAGCTCTCCGGGCCCGGTCGCTCGGCCGCATTGCTCGGCCAGCTTACTCGGCCGGATTTCTCGGCCGCGATGAAGCCTAGGCCAACATCGATCCTATGTGAACAGTGAGGTTATCTGAAATATACTTCAATAGAGGGCTATTTCTGTAGATACTGCCCCTGGACAATTCCTTGGCAGTGCTATTTCGATGTCCATTACATTGTTACTGCATGAGGCAAATCTCGAAGAGACAGATGACAGAAAACACAATTCGGATCCCGTAGTGTCCGAAAGGAACAACTGCTTCACTTCCAGTATCAGCTTGTGAAGGAAAGTTGAATATCTCGTGATAATGGCTATAAAATGAGCATCCCGTTTCAAGTGGAATCAAGAACACATCAGCAGGGCATCGAAGCGACTTCAGGACTCCATCACTCTCTTCCACCATTTCATAGACCACAAGATCAGAATCCTTCAATTTGACCAGCGAGATGGTGAATCTATCAGCCACCGGGTCTCAGCCCTCCATACGAATGATTCTTTCGGCTCTGGCTATGACAGGAATGCTTTGGCCGATTGAGGGAGCCATTATCACGCCCAGAGACCCACGGGAATGTCTTGTCAAAGCGGTCGATGGTCAAACTGCGCAGGTGAAATTCACCGACGAACCAAAGTTCCAGGAAACCGACGTCCGCCCATACAACCTCAACCTCCCATACCTGCCCTTCGCGGTTACATACCCAAAGTCTACAGATCAGACTGCGGCGATAGTCCGCTGCGCTGCTTCGAACGGGCGCAAAGTTCAAGCCAGGAGTGGTGGCCACGATTACACGAATAAGGGTATGCCAGATGAGATCCCTCGATGCATGTCGCTGGGACTTACTGATTCTTTGCTTTAGCCCTCGGTGGCGCCGATGGGGCCATTGTGGTCGACCTGATGCATCTCTCGCAGGTCCAGGTCGACTCAACGGGACTTGCTAGAGTTGGCCCAGGCAACAAGTTGAAGGATATCGCAGAGAAGCTGCACGCTGCCAATGGGAGATATATGCCCCATGGTTCCTCCCCTACGGTCGGTATTGGGGGACACGCTACAGTGGGCGGCCTTGGCCTGCATTCTCGCCTCGAAGGTACAACCCTGGACGCTTTGACAGAAGCAGAGATAGTTCTCGCCAACGGAACTATTGCGCGCGCCTCTTCAAACGAAAATCCAGACCTTTTATGGGCCATCCGCGGAGCCGGCGCCAGCTTTGGGATCGTCACCGAGTTCACTTTCCAAACCAAGCCGGAACCCAAAGAGGTGCTCAACTTTGCTTTCACCGTGGCATCATCAGATCCCGCATATCTGTCGAAATCATTCAAAGCCTATCACCAAATCACCAACGATGTCGATCTCGACCGTCGATTCTCTGCCGCCGTGGTGGTCATGAAAAATCAACTCCAGATCACTGGGGCGTTTTTCGGCCCGCAATCCGATTTTGACCGCATCAATCTTGAGCCGCACATTCCCGGAATCACCGAACGTAGTGTTGTGGCCGGGATGAGTTGGATGGAGCACATGAACCGCACTTTTGACACCATCTCGTCCATCTTCCCGGCCCAGTCCTACTTCGGGGCACTGGACACGTGTATCACGCGCTCGACTCTCCCCACCAACACGAGCATCGACAAGATGTTCCAGCACATCCAAACCGCTGATGCGGGATCTAGTAACTGGTTTGTCCTGATCGACCTCTATGGAGGAGCTGTTGGTGACGTCGCCGCCGATGCGACCGCTCTACCTCATCGCGACATGTCATACTTCTTCACGCCATACGCAATCACTGATTCGCCTACCAACCAGACGACACGCGACTTCATTGAAAAGGCGGTCCTCGAGATCCAAGGCAACGAGCCTGACAAGTACTTGTCGTATGCCGGTTACACGAGCTTGCCGACTGGCTTCGTGCCACAGGAGAAGTACTGGGGCCCGAACCTGGCGCGTTTGCAGAGGATTAAGGCTTCGGTTGACCCGGAGGATGTGTTCTCAACACCGTACGGAGTCAAGGCTGCTGGCACAAAACGAAACTGATGGAAACTCAGGGCATCAGAGAAATCAGCTTGCCACGCCATCGGAGCGGTCAGCGGCAGGCGTACAATTCTTTTCTTTCCCAGGGGGGTTAGGAGATATGACAGTACTGGTCGCGGGGCGTAGAAGTTCAACTCAGATTCCATTTACTGCACCACTCCGCCCACCGTCAATTCATGTCCGCAGTCCGTAGCGTCAGTATTTCGGGTGTGTTAGTATTATGGTATCAAAACAATAAGTATCTTAGAAGTAATTAGCCATTTTGATCCTACTTAGGCTGTGATCTAATGAACCTATATCTAAAAAACTGCGAATTCTGGACTCTTGTATCCAACCACGAATCACTGGCATAGGAGAGATCCAAGGGCAAATTCCTGAGAAATCACGCGAGACCTTAATTTGATACCCGTGGGAAGTCAAGAATCGTCTGAGGTAGCAGAGCAGAATCCATCGGCTCAGAGCCAGGTGCCCATAACTTGAAGATCATAGAGGACTACTTGAATATACGGTCTTGGGAAAAGACGAACGGGTGGGTTCATGCTGAAATGTGTGCTCTGTTTTCTCATCTCTGGAGTCATACGCAGATATCTACACGAATGCGGACATCAGTCCCCAGGTCTTGACGCATCAGAGTTATTTGCAAGTTTCCAAGAGGAACAAAATTTACATACTCTCACCCAAATTTCCTCGATTTGATCTGTACGCTACTCCATTCGGCCAGTTCATAGGCAGTTCCAACGTCGACTAGGGGCCACTAGTTCGTCAAGCTTCATTTTGGCCATAGTTTTCGTCAAGAATTGTTGGAAATGCTACAGGTCTCATAGTTTAAAATGAAGGCTTACACTGGAAACCAAAATAAAAAAAAACAGATCAGATCCGGCTTGAAGCCAAATTGACCGACCGTACAAACCAAAATTACTGCCCCTCTGCTGGAACAACGAAACACCTTCAGAAGATCAGACGCAACAACACCACATTGTTAACAAGACCACCACGATGGAGACTATTCACGAGAACGCTCCAACTCTGGGCAACGCCCCTGTTCAAGCACCACGACCTTTGCTAGGACTAAGTCTCAGGGGCGACCTCGGGATTCACGTACTTGTTGGAAAGGTCCGCCTCCCGGAGCCCAACAATACCATTGATCCCGGCGCAGCACAGTATGAATCCCTGTGGGCATTCGTCCCCATGAACAACGGAACGCTGAATTATGAGGCTTTCAACGCGGCCGTGAGGACTTCCGCCAACGCACTTATTTCGCAGCAGCCAGATAAAGATGCCGTGACCTTATTTCACCCCATTGGAAAGTACATATCGTAAGTGTCCAGGCGTTCCCGAATCCCCAAACCATCATTTGTCTATTGTCTATATGTGACCGTCCCATCCTTTTTTTGAAAGCACAGCGAATATCCCACGAGTTCTTTCTGACACATGGAATCAACAGATACCACGTGACACCCTACAGGGGCAACGTGCGGCCAGGTGAATTTCTCCCTCCCCTAACGTCCCTGATGACCAACCCATCCAGGAGAAACGACAAGACACGGCCCGTCTGGGTCGAGTTCTATATGCACAGCACACCCCAGCCCCCCACCGCATCCGCCCCAGACTCCCTGACGAGCGAGGTCAACCAGAACCTCCGGCGCCTGGACTCAAAGCTGGGCAACGGCCCGGACGGCCGCAACACGCTCCACCTCGGCGAGGTCCGGGGCTGGACGCCCACCGCCACGCGGCAGCTCTCCGTCTCGAGGAGGGACTGCGCCTGCGCGGCCGAGCTCTCCCTGCTTCTCCTGCACCTCAACAGCCCGGGGGAGCCGCTGCGGACCATCATCACGCGCTTCGGGGCCGCGGGGGAGCGGGCCGCCGCGCGGGCCAACTACGAGGAGCTGCTGTCGCGCCTGGCGCGGGACCTGTATTTCCAGTGGGTGGGCGATGCTGCCGTCGCGGCCGTGCTGAGGGGCATCGAGCGGGGCGATATCACCCGGTACTCGGTGCAGCCCGGGTTCCTGGTTCTGCTGCACAATTACAGGTTGGAACTGGCTGTGGAGGTGGAGTTTCTGGAGACGGCGTGGAGGTTACAGGAGCTAAGTTGGGGAGACTGATGCCGGGGCGTGGAATAGTTGTGGGTATGGTAGTGGAGCTCACCTGCTCATTTGGACAATACCCTCGATATGTCAGCCAGCAAGAGGGAACACCAAGAACGCTGGGCAAGCCCATCATGTTATCATGCCGGAATGATAGCTCAAGCCTTGTGTATACCTGGATGGCTTTTCGTTAGGAACAAAATGCGATGCTGTTACTCTTATCAGTGCCTAAACCTTGATGTGTGTGTGGAAACATTGAACCTCTCAATTGTAGGATCCACAGTCATTCTGTACCGATGCATAAGTCAACTCTAACTCTTGACCATGCGTGAAAAAGTGAGACACACGATGCATTAAGAGGACAGTTCTCATCGCATGTAATAATAACACTGTAGTAGAGGAGGTGGTCAACTACCGTTTTGTACAAGACTTCCTGCTCACATCAAGCTGCAAAGGCTGCCCGCTGATATCCACGACATCGCAACACAAAACGAGCAACACGTTGTGCACGATGTGTAGACTCAAACACTGCAACGACGCCGTTGCCGACTTGATGCTCTATACGAAATCACCAACAAAACCATCACCGCCGCGTCCAACACAAGATACCGCCGGCACGTTCTCGACCCCCAAGGACCAGTCGCCCACGTGACGATAGCTTCAGCCCGCCCGCGCCTTCATCTGATGATCGGCTGAACAGTCAGCTCCCCCTCACCCGGGCGGCCGTGTGCGGGCCTGAGCTGGTCGCACTGCAACACACCCGGGCCCCCGGAATAGACTTGAGCACGGTTCGAAAGTCGAGACGAAGTCAGATAAGAGCCGAGCAGCCCGTATTGATTGACCCCAAATTTGGACATCACGAAGGAATGTTTCGCGCGGTCACACTTTGGCTGACTATCAAGCTTTACGCGGAAGCCCAAATAGATGAGGGCCAGAATTGGTCCATGATTCACCACACAGAGCTCTGCGGGCTACAAAGTCATGCGAAAGGAAGGACGGTCCAACCTCGAAAAGTCTGATATCAGCAACCTCAATGGCCCACCAGAAAATCGCATGTGCAGTGGGCGAGGCCGATGTCATACTTCAGCGGGCGGCTGCCCTTGACTCCGCACACGACTGCCCCCGTCTCACATGCGAGAGCCCTTTGCTCACCCACCGCCTAGCCAGTGTGTTGTGCACCGATTGAACAGCCATGAGATCCAGGCACCTCCGGCCGCTACTTGACCTGGCGTTCTGGGCACAGGTACAAACAAGCCGGTCGCTGCCGCTCCACTACTACGACGACGACCCAAGGGCGCCATGGAAACGAGACCGACCTCAATTCGACACAGGCCAGCCCATCGACGGAGTCGGCAGGGGCGGGCCCATACTGGGAGGCACGAACCACCAGCTGGACCTGCAGAACCCGTCGAACCTGGGCCAGCAGCCCACGGACGGCGGCGTGGTGCCTAACCTGAAGTGGAGCTTCTCACAATCAAAGACGCGCATCTCAGAGGGCGGCTGGACGCGCAGGCAGACCATCACGGACCTCCCGGCGAGCCACGACATCTCGGCGGCGCAGCAGCACCTCGCGATGGGCGCGATCCGCGAGCCGCACTGGCACGCCACGGCCGAGTGGGGGTTCGTGTACAACGGCAGCGTGCTGGTGTCGGCGGTGGACCAGGACGGCGGGTACCAGGCCGAGACGCTGGGGTTCGGCGACATCTGGTACTTCCCGCGCGGCGTGGCGCACGCGGTGCAGGGGATGGGCGAGCAGAACGAGTTCCTGCTCGTGTTCGACGGCGCCGACACGGACGCCGCGGGCTCGACGTTCGACGCGGCCGACTGGGTGGCGCACACGCCGCGCGACGTGCTGGCCAAGAACTTTGGCGTCGACGCGGGCGTCTTCGACGGCGTGCCGCGGCCCAGCCCGGGGATCCTCAACGGGACGGTGGGCGGTGGTGATGCGGACCGCGGCGTCACGGCCGGCCCGGGCGAGCAGCCGGCGGCCGGGGCGGACTCGTTTGTGTTCCGCACGCTGCAGCAGCCGCCGATCCAGGCGCCTGGGGGAGGCGGGTCGCTGTACAAGGTGGACTCGACGAACTTCCCGCGGAGCACGACCATTGCGGCGGCGTTGGTGACGCTTGCGCCGGGGGCGATGAGGGAGATGCACTGGCACCCGGACGTGAGTCCTACCTGACCTTGTCCTGTCCTGTCCTTCCGGGGCAGGAGAATCAACACTCACGCAACAACACATGTATGCATGCAATTTGTTCGAGACCATTTTCTAACAAGCACACACACACGCACAGGCAGAGGAGTGGCTCTACTTCCACCAGGGCACAGGACGAGCAACCGTGTTCACGGGCGACGCCAACGCGCGCACGTTCGACTTCTCGGCGGGCGACACGGCGGCGTTCCCGGCGGGGTCGGGCCACTACGTGGAGAACACGTCGGCGGACTCGGGGCTCACGTACCTGGAGGTGTTCCGGGCGGGGCGGGTCGCCGACATCTCGCTGGCGCAGTGGCTGGCGCTGACGCCGCCCGAGATGGCGGCGCAGGCGCTCAAGGTGGACGTCGACGTGATCAAGAGGCTGCGCAAGGACAAGCAGGTGCTGCTGCCGGCCGGGGGGCTGCCTCCTGTCGCCGCGGTCGGTTAGCCTGAGGAAACGACGCACGACGTGTGGTCGGTCGGTCGAACACGGCACTTCTCGCTCGCTCGTCTGATGCGCCCATGATCCAAGCCTGTGCATGTGTCCCACTGCCGTACTGCCGGTGGTGGGACCACTGGTGGGGTGATGTCACTTGTCGAACCGTGTTGGTTTCATGAGGTCTCGATGGAGTCCATGGTCAGCATTTAATTGAACTTGAGATGAACCATATGCACAGCAGCATGGATGCAACTTTGCGACCAGGCTCACAGGATATTCAGTCCAGACGTCCATTGGCTCCGTCAGCAGTCTCGATTGTTGACGTTGGTCTGGCCGTTGTCAGCTCAGCTCTGCTGCCGTGTGGCCTTTGACCTTGGCTGCTTATTAGGCCACCACGCAGTACGGATACACGTGTAGCGACCCGAGTGTCTGACATGCTGCAACGTTGTGTGGGGCCAAGGCGAGCACGGCACTGCAGCCAGACCCCTGACTTGCATGACGCCCAGCAAAGCCCAGGTCGGCGCTAAACTCTTGTTTTTGTCTTTTTTCGGCAAGGCGAAGTCGTGTCCAGCTGGTGCGGCTTGTGCGGGCCAGCGTGGCCCAAGTCGCTCTAAAATAAGCCTGGGTGTTTGAGGCTTAACAGGACAAAGCACAGCCACCTGTTGCTTGCTGTCTGTTACCTTTCTCTCGGGTGGTTGTCAAGCAGACTGCAGACAGAAGAACCGCGGAGACGGGCATGGTTTTTTTGTGGACATGATATGCATCAGGAGTAGTCGGCCGAGGAGAGGTAAATGGTTGACGGCTTGAACCGTGTCTGCTGTGGTCCCTTGCAGTACCTGACCAGCCCGGCCTGCTCCCTCACTGCTTGGAGGGGAGCCTGCCAGTTTGTCCTGACTCAATTCTTGGACCTTGTTGAGAAGAACCTGTTGTCGCCTCTGCCGGGTGCGACAAAGATAGAAGCGACAACATTAGAACCTCTGGTGGCGGTTCCCTAGGTCGTAAACGTCAATGTCTAGGTGCTTAGTAGGCCCGTTGAATACGAGGGCTTGATTTGAGACAGAGAAAGAACACGGACGGCAATGGCGTTGGGGTCATGAGTAAGCGTGACTTCTCTGCAAAGTGCCTTCTCCAGCCAGCAACTGATGCCATCATCAGCAGTTGATGTGTTGTTGACTTTCCAAATTCTGCAATTGAAAGAAAGGGTCATGCTGCATGCGATTGAATAAACACATATTCACCCACATTTCATCATATGTCACATTCAGCAGGGCAGCAGGGCAGCAGGGCAGCAGGGGAAGATCCTCCATGTTTGGTCGCTCGGAGACGATTGCAGCAGGCAGGGCTCGGCCTCCAATCAGGAAGGCTGCCCAGCACTGTTGGAGGTTGGAAGAGGTGGGAAGGTGGGCCGTGCTGGGGGACCCCTTCCCAGCCTGCCCCCAGGAGCTCACCCTTTGTTGCAGCGCTAGCCACCCTGAGGGGGCTTGGGGCAGATGATCGCCCCAACCTTGGAAGGAACAGGCCTTACAGACCAGCGAAGGAGGGAGTCCAGAACCCACAATCCCAGCCATCCTATCCCGCCCCCCCCCCCAGCTGCCCCTTCCAAGGTCCCAACCAGCCAATTCGCGCGTTTCCTGTTTCCAAGAATACGAACGAGCGAGAACGAGGTCATCACTCGTCGGCCTTGTTTGTCCCTCCGAGTCCTGCTTGTCCGCTTGCCTGTTTGACAGTCTGTCTGTTGGGCGATTGTTTTCTTTTCCCTCTTTTTTCTTGCCATTCCCTCCCTACCTTGCTTACTGCAACTTGCATTCGAGTCGATTGCTTCACCTTCGCTCGTACTCCAAACGTACCAGAACGACTCCTCTCGGCCCACAGTCTGTCTGACCCATCGTGTTGCTCCTCGCCTAACAGTAGCCACCCGCCCTCTCTCGCCTTCGCCCGACCCACTCAATAAGCATAACTATAGACAGGGCTGGCACGGGCTGTGCAGCGCTCGATTGCACTGGCAAGACCGCCGTCGGGAACGAGAGACCAAACACGAACGGCGACAGGGACCGACCCAACACCACACAAAGAAAGGGCGCTGAGGAAGACAGCGAGGACGAAGGGCCAAACAGCCTGGAAATTGTCGCAAATTTATCGAGCAGTAGTCGGTAGCATTGCGTTATTACCTTCCCCTTCCCATCGAACCGCCAAGCAACGACATTCCCTTCCGCTATCTATTGCTATCCTCTCCCTCGGTCCAATTTACGGCGGTCCTGGTTCGTGGTTGCAGCGCTCTCTCAATCTCCGACACGCTGCTCCAGTCTATTCCTAGTCCTGATTCAAACTCCGGGCTCTGACTGGCAAACACTACCGCCCGCCCCCGTCTCTGGCAGGCCCGTCTGTCTGTCGATCCGTCAGGGAAGGCCACTTCTTACTCTGAGACACCTTGCCTATTCCTGAAATTGTGATCCTCAATCTCCGACAGCATGCCTCGATACTCGTTTGAGTCCGAAGGCGACGAAAGGGAGGCCTTCAACGCCAGCTCTTCCACCGAACAACCCCCTCTGCACCACCAGCAGACACAGCCCACAATGTCCCAATACCCTCCCGCCGCCGGCTCGAGACGCTACGAGCAGCCTCGTTACGAAGATTCGCCCAGCCGACAGGCCATGCCGGGCACACACCCAGACTCGGCCTTTGCCCAGATGCGCGCAAACAGGAGGTCGAGCAGGGAGGGCATGCCACCGCCAAACTCGAGCCGGACGCCGTACATGGCCGCCGGCGCCGCCGCTGGGCTCGGGGCTGGAGCTGGAGCGGCAGCAATGTCGCAGCAGAGTTATTCCCAGTCACCTGTGCCCCCACAAGCTCAGGGCCAGTGGAGGCCCGACCCAGAATACTATGCTCCCCCACAGAGCAACATCACCCCAGGTGCGGACAACTTTAGTGAGGCGGCGGCCGGGGGAGTCGCGGGCATTGCTTACGGTGTAGCAGAACAAAACCCAAGAGAGAGTGGGCTCGAAGCCATGAGAGGCCCCAACTACCCTCAACAAACCTACCAAGCACAAGACCCGTACGGTCACGGAAGGGGGAATGACGATTACGGGATGCATGACCCACAAGCAAGTCTGCGGCCAGGCCCAGCAGCATACACTGGCGACAATGCTGGTGACCGCGCCTCGCATTCCAGCCTGCAGGGCCTCAATGCCGCCGCAGTGCCAATGGCACAGTCTTCCCCGGGCTACAGGTCGAGAAGTCCAGGCTACGCCCCAGGGCCCTACCGCGACGACCCATACCAAGGCTACTCAGTACACAGCCGCGCTAACTTTGGCACCGTCGACCCCAACGAGATCCTTGACGACGGCGATGACGGACTCGATTATAACCAGAGAGGGGCTCGGCATAGCATGCTGAGTCTCGGTCACTCGAGTGGTAAAGGCAGTCACAACGGATCCGGAGCAGCAGCAGCAGGCGGGGCAGCCGCCGGGGCTGGCGTGATGGGGGCCATCGGCGGCCTCGTTGGCAAGAACGGAGCCAGTCGAGATGGCAACGGCCAATACGACGCCGTTCACAATAACACGGGATACCAGGGTGCTGGTGGCAGCGCGTATGACCTCGGCTCACACGGCGCTGACAAGTCTGCGTGGCTTGAGAAGCAAGGTGCCAGCTCCAAGAAACTGAAATGGCTGATTATCGGTGGCGTTCTGTTGCTGGTCGCCGCTGGCGTCGCGCTGGGCGTTTACTTTGGCATCGTCAAGAATAAGGGCTCCGGCAGTGCATCCCCTGGCAAATCGGCAGCGGACGACACAGCTGACAACGGAGACCTCAATATCAACAGCTCCGAGATTCAGAAGCTTATGAACAACAAGAACCTGCACAAGGTCTTTCCTGGCATCGACTACACGCCCCTCAACACGCAATACCCCGACTGCATCCATGACCCACCTTCACAAAATAACGTCACCCGCGACGTGGCCATCCTGTCTCAGCTGACAAACACCATCCGACTATACGGCACAGACTGCAACCAGACGCAGATGCTCATCCACGCCGTCAACCAACTGGAGCTCAAGGACACGGTCAAGATCTGGCTGGGCGTCTGGCAGGACGGCAACAGCACCACCAACGAGCGGCAGCTCAGCCAAATGTGGGACATTCTTGACGAGTATGGAGACAGCCCCTTCAAGGGCCTCATCGTCGCCAACGAGATCCTCTTCCGTGAGCAGATGACGGCCTCGGAGCTGGGCTCGCTGCTCTCAGAGGTCCGCACCAATTTGACCAGCAAGCAGATGTCGCTCCCGGTGGCGACGTCCGACCTGGGCGACGACTGGACGTCCGAGTTGGCCCAGATGAGCGATTACATCATGTCCAACATCCATCCCTTCTTCGCCGGCGTCAACGCCAAGGACGCGGCCTCGTGGACGTACTCGTTCTGGTCGAACCAGAACGGCGGTTTCTGGAAGTCCGACATCAGCAAGAACATCATCGCTGAGACCGGCTGGCCGTCGCAGGGTGGCACCGACTGCGGCACCACCGAGGTCACCGACTGCCCCAACGCGTCGGTCGCCGGCATCGACGAGATGAACACGTTCATGGAGAACTGGGTCTGCCAGGCCCTGACCAACGGCACCAACTACTTCTGGTTCGAGAGCTTCGACGAGCCCTGGAAGATCCAGTTCAACTCGGGCAACCAGAACTGGGAGGACCACTGGGGCCTGATGGACGTCAACAGGAACCTCAAGAGTGGAGTCAAGATCCCCGATTGCGGGGGAAAGACCATCGACGGCTGAGAGCATGAGATATGAACGATATTTATGAAGAAAAGATTTGACGTGTTAATTTATCCTTTTGGTAGACTCGGGCTCTTCTGAGACTATGACATCTTGAAGTAGACGGGACTCGATCTAGGCGGCCTCATGGCGTGGTTGGTCGCCGGCCAGCAGGTACTGGAGAAAGCATTTGACGCGTGTATTATTTGATTGGATGTGCTCGGGTTCGATTTGCATTTATCTTCGTTGGACCAATCCATGACCCCCCGGCAAGCGAGGCACTCTCCTCGTTCGAGATGGGCATCGGCTTCTTATGGTCCGTGTTTATACACCACAAAGAGACCCTTATCATTTGGCTTCCTTTCTGGGCTGCAAAAACGGATTCTGGGGCTGTCCTTGTTCCTCTTTGGCGATCTGATAGATATACTATGTTCTTGGGTACGTTGTGATATACTAAGTACTGGAGTTTTCGGATTGGGTGCAACAATTGCGATCTCGTGGTCGGTGGTAGGGCGATTGGATTGCCGCATCGCTGTGGTGGATGGGGCTCTGGGTAATTATCTACACACTTGGTCGGAGGGTGGAAATATATTATTTGAGCAACTCTGTCTCTGTATCGCGTCGAAATGTGAATTGAAGATAGAATCCCACAGCAATCTTGAACACGAAGTGCATCGGCGAGGTAGACTACTATGTTGAATCTGCGAAACGCTGTGCGACTCCGAGCTGTGGAGCACACAGGGAGCCAATGCTGGCGAACTTATGCCAGGCTACTATTTACCAAAGACAGATTCCCCTTAAGATCGTTTCCAACTTCATAGAATCTAGACTGTGCCGTGCCGTGGGATGGCTAGGTAGTAATTTGTAGCAACTAATCTTGTGTTCCGCTCATGCGGTAATGGCGTTCGGGATAGATTTTGATCAAGACTGCCCAAAATCTCCAAGTCCAGACATTTGTTGCGTGATACAGCTATCAAAACTGCAAACCTCGATTTTTCAAGGACCTTTGCCTTGAACATGCCCATTGATGTTTCGAGTTTACAATGCTTTACATCAAGGCACAACAGAACACCAGCATTGTTCCATGAGACACATTGAGAGCCCTTTGTTCGAGAATTACAAACGCCTTGTGTTGAGCAAACAATTGATTCTTCTAAAGGTCTTCGTCGGGTAGGACAATACCATTGTCAACCCAATTTCTCAGGTTTACATATATATACCCGTATATCATCGATCCCAACAATACTCATTCTTCTTCTCACTCACCAACTCACCCTCCACCAATACCTCAACTAAACACTCAAACCTACACAAAAGCGTCTCAAACACATCTTTATTCACTTGACAATCATCAAAAAAACATGATGCAGTCGGACACTGAGATGCAGGTGTCACGCCTCGAGAGACAGGTGGAGGCTAAGAAGAGGCAAGGCAAGAAGTATCTCCTGGCCATCATAATCCTCACCTTCCTCGCAACCGGCCTCCTCGCCAGCACCATCGCCCTGGGCGTCATCCACGCCCGCCACGTGCAGCGGTGCAACATCATGTCCCCGGCGGACCTCCTCAACAACCCCTACACCCCCCACGCACCCCAAGGCCCCGCGATCGCCCCCTCGTCGAAGGGGCCCATCGCCGCCCCCGCCGTCGCGGCCAGGCACTCCCCGCCGCCTTACTACCCTGCCACCAACGGCACCAACGGCACCTCCCCCTCCTCCCCGTCCCCCAAGGACGCGGAGACGTGCGAGCCCGGCAAGGTCTACGGCGGCCAGCAGCTTGACGACCTCAACCACGAGTACATGCCGCTGATGCAGAAGGCGCTGAGCCTGTCGCCGGCGGCCCAGGCGGGCGAGGTCCGGGACTACTACCACACCTCGCTGGGCAGCGTCTTCCGCTGCGGCGGGGAGTCCATGGAGCCCGGCGCGCTGGAGCTTGTTGCTGCCTGCAAGGCTCGGTATGTTGTCGACGGTGAGAAGGTTGAGTGCGATGCGGATGGGAGCTATGGTGGCTCTGACTTGGCTTCGGATTCGGCTTCTGCTTAAGTGTGCTGTTCTTGAAGGCTTGCGAGCCTTCGCCCGTTTGCTCACTTTTGACTTTTACCCTTTGGTTTTGATTGCTGGCCGGATTGTTAGGACTAGGTAAGTTGGCGTACAAATAGACTGAACAATTTTCTCTTTCTGAAATTTACAGATCATTCGAATTAATCTTGTGAAACTTGTTCCTGCTAACAATATAATCTGATAATTACTGACCTGTCTTACTACAACCTTAGCTCTAGAGTATCGTCCACATCCATACAGTAGGTATATTGTCATTTGTGTCACCCCATCGACACACGACACCCATTCGCCAAAAAACGTAGAGCAGACGCAATGTGCTTCGTTCATGTTCTCGCCCAGCATTGAATATCTCTCGCCAGTATCACACACCTATCCGGGAATTGCCACAAAGCTGATGCGGGTTGATATCGACTGTCAAATCTCAGAAACAGCGCACGGCAGTTTGCATTTCCTCTCCAACTGTTCACCATTCGAGCCATTGGTACAACGCGTTCACGAATTAATGTGAATACATGCTTCCCCTTTGTCGAGGCATGTTCAATAACGGCAGGGATGAAGGTTTTTTACCTTGGGCGGGAGAGGGTCGTTAGTCTAGCTGAAGCGTGCTTGTTTTCTTGGCGCACCCCTTTTCAGCTGTGGCAAGGTTGCCTACTGGTCGGCTGGATGAACTGTCACAGATTAAGGATCGCCTGTTCATCCGCCCACCGATACATCTGGCGCCCGCCAAAGTGACATACGGTGTTTGCCTTAAGATTGATAATGAAGCCTTATATACGCGGGTCAAGATTTCGGGACCCAGTCCAGCAGACTCAAGGCGGCGTTTTATGTTAATTCTTTGGTTGATAGTTGATCTGCCGAATTGTACATGGTTGCCATCCTGCAACTTCGGAACAATATCTTTTGTTCTCGTCCCTCCCCGGCATTTATTTTCCGCTGCGTCCCGAGTCGGCCAGCGGGGGATGATCCTGGGTACTAATCAATACTGGATGTTTCGAAACGGAGGGCGGAACCGATCATTGTCTTTGTCATTTCAAGTGCAAAGCAAGCACTTGCACGTTCAGAGCTTGATTTTGGCGTGGAATCGACCATTATTAGACCTCAGTGCGCGCCCGCGTCGAAGGAATGTGAGCATGGTGTCTCTCAACCTTCGCCTTCGTAGTCACTCGTTCCATTGATATTGTCATTCGTCTTGATCACTCGCTCAATATGTTTTACAGCCATGCTCTTACAGTCGCGTTGTGCGCAACAGTCGCACACGCAGACAAGATGGTACGTGCTCTAGTCATACACCTGCAGCAAGACGCATGGCTAACTTCGGTGCGATAGCTTCGATTCTCATGCTCACAGCTAGTGACGCAACGCCTTGACCCGTAAGCATGGTACCGGAGGAACTCTTTGTCTTCTCGAATCTTACATGCTCCATCAGTGTAGTCCAACCTGGACAGAATCCATCTCAACATGTACACCAGGTATGACCTTTATCATCTCGATTTTGCAAATATGGGGACACTGACTGACGACTTTCTTCCAGATTGTTGGAGGTGTGAGTAAAGTACACGTTCACTCGACCACAAACATGACGCTGATAAAAAGATAGAATGCTTTCAACGTCACCATGGACCCAGCCCTCGATATCGCCGGCGAATCCTCTTGCACAACATGTACCTTCACCGAAGATTTCTCCAATTACTGGACACCAACGATGCACTTCCGAGCTCGCAATGGGACCTTCAAGCGTGTCCCTCAGATGGCCAATCAGGGCTTCAACGGCGCTGTGAGCAAACACCCCCGGGAATCTTCGTGAGCAGCTTTGCTGGATCGAAGTCATCGTCTAACAGTTATCCAGGACGGCGGTATGACCGTCTACTACGTCACGCCCGACGACGCAAGCGTCAACATCACGGCTTTCGCTCCAGGCTTCCGCATGGTCGTGGGTGACCCTACCAGCCGGGGACAGGGCGGCTTCGGCGGCGGCATGAACTCGTATCGCTGCTATACCGGGAAGAATTTCGAGCCGAACCCGTTTGGGGTATCCGACAACGATACATCTACATTTCCGAAGGGGTATTGCGCTGGTGGCGTGAGGGTTGCCATCTTCTTCCCAACGTGAGTCCCCAGCACAGGAACACACAAACGCCCGTGTGTACGCATGTGCACAAACGTATACCACAGATTTGTCGGGAACTAACCATGATATGGCTTAGGTGCTGGGACGGTGTCAATCTCGACAGCGCCGACCACAAGTCCCACGTCACGTTCGGGTACAACGGATGCCCCACCTCACATCCCGTCCGCCTCCCCCAGGTATTCTTCGAGACGGTCTGGGACACGGGCGTCTTCCCCCAGTCAGAGTGGCCCGAGGACGGCAGCCAGCCGTTCGTGTGGGCCCAAGGTGATGCCACCGGCTACGGGCACCACGCTGACTACCTGTTCGGCTGGAAGGGGGACTCGCTGCAGCGTGCCATGGACGCGAGGTGCGACTTCACCGGGTGCACGGAGCTCCAGACGCAGGGCTTTGCTGCGGGCAATACGTGCACCCAGAAGCCTGTTACAACTGAATCCATTGACGGCTGTAAGTCACTGCGCTAGACATTGCCTCGAGGTACACGTGCTAACATTATTAATACAGGGTTGGAAACTCTGCCTGGTAATTTGACGGTGAACTAGGCGCGTACAACCTATTCTCACCTCTTGGAGGTTCGCGATACGCCGCTGTAGCGAAACCTAAAGTGGAGTGAGAAGATTTGAGTCGGAAAACGTGTGTTTTGGAGCAAAGACGAATCTCATGCCGGGGCCGTTTCGCAGACGAGGGGCAGACTTGTTTCAGATTAGGCAATTTATGGTCGAAAACCTTCAATAAAAGTGCGAATTTTGGCCCCATCACTTCTCTGGGTAGAAGGTGGTCACTGGAGGAGAAAGAGACACATCCGGAGACCAAGGAATACTTGGGACGTCATATTTCACATTTACAGTAAGCACTCTTTATCAGTATGAAGTAGTTTAATGACTCAAAAATTGAAATATCGAAACAGATACAGAAGATTTGTTCACAGAAACAAAACCACCCTCAACATATCTCGACCTTGACACGTACAAGCGCTCTTCCGTTAACCCCCCCCCCCCCCGTGTTGATGGTTGTCAGGGGCAAGCTATCAAGAGCGACGCTTCATTCGAAAATAGCCAAGTATCAGCAGCATTGTGCTGCCAGTGAGGCCTTAAATGAATAAAGGGTATGTTAGAGCCCGGTGGTAAATCACATACGCTGCCAACCACATCCTGTCGAAATAATTCGAGCGTTCGTCGCCGATGAACTGGCTGATGGTCAAGCCTAGAGGGTTGTCGATCCTGGGCCACTCGAAGTCGTCGCCTTCTTGCTCAAAATCCTCTCCGTTTAGCTCATACATTGCACTATGAGCAGCCTGCCGTGACAGCAGGCTTGCTGTCAGCGCCACGTCGGCACCAGCTCCGATCAGTGCAAAGACAGCCTGCATGAAGGGCTCGCCGGCGATGCCTGTGTTAGCATCGCTCATCAACCTCGCGGTCAATTCAAGAGCCGTCCTGCCACCCAAGATTTGGTTCACAGGTGCGCCGCGCATCAAGATGAGGTGCACAATACCCGGAGCTGCGGACTGCGCGGCCACGGCGAGGGGCGTGCGAGGTGGGGCGGCTGCGAAGTTGGGGCGGAAGCGGAAGTAATACAATATTCTGTCCCGCGGGTTGTTTTCGAGGTCAGGGGGGTCATCAGGCCCGTACACGGTGAGGTATGTATCAAGGACTCGCATGATGCGCGTGCGGTTTCTCGCCCGGAACCTAGAGTCGTATACAGACCGCCTCGCGACATACTCCAACAGAGACAGCGGGCGGTCGAGGTCATCCTCGGGATCGGGGGCCTCGTTCTGAGGGGGGTCACCCGGTTCAAGAGGCTGAACGGGCCCGGCATCAGGATGGCCGCGGGGCATTGCATGTGGGACGCGAGGGTGGTCGAGACGCTCCTGATATTCTGCTTCCAGCACCAGTGCGTTGATCCCGCCTTCTGCATTGCTCAAGTACTCCTCTGGAGCGCTCTCTATCAGGTTCCATAGAGCAGCGGGGCTCAGGCTTTGGATTATGAGAGTTTGGATTTCTCCCGGAAGGTCACTGCCGACCACCCTCCTCTTTCGTCTTGGAGGTCCTGCGTCGGCATCATCGTCATCCTCGTCGCCTCCACCGTCGTTGGCTCCACCGTCGTTGCCTCCATCGCCGTCAAGGCCTCTTTTTCGTTTTGCTATTGATTTTCGTGGCCTGCGTGCGTCGACTCCTCCATAGCCGCCGGCTCCATGATCATCATCTGGGTCATCGTCGCCTCCCTGGCTACTGTCTTCCTCATTTGATGCCTGGCTCTCCTCTGCCTCATCACTTTCCTGACTATCATCTTCCTCGTCACTTTCTTGGCTATCACCTTCGTCACTGGATCTGTCATCAGTGTAGAGCCGCAATCCGTTATCAACCAGGCGTTGGTAAAGATCGTATTTCAGGCCATTTGCGGGAAGATGCTGCTGTCGGAGCTGCTTTACTATTCCCGACACGGTAGCTTTCCTATAATAAGCCAGATCCTCATCCGGGACGAGGTCCTCATTTTTCGAAGACATGCTGGCCTTGGCGATGACTTTCTTTTTGGGGCCCATGATTGTGTTTTCTTTTAAATTGGCTCTGATGCGGTGATTTAGCCTCCTGATAAGGTATTGTGAACCACGATGGCAACTTGGAAATAGTTGTCAGCTATATAGCGTTGAGGAGTTGAATTCAACTGCTGGACGAATCACTGCAAAGAAAGTCGGCCAACAGCTGGTTTGCCTTTGTCCTTCCACTTCTTACACGCGGGTAAGGACGGCCCACCAGAAGGCTCACATATACTAATGCGTAGATTGAAAGACCCAACATCTGTCGTCGACTTAATCTTCCAGATTGCGCTTCCTTTGTCATTGAAGCGAATTGCATCGTCAGAATTATGATAGGTTTCGAAAATGCCCGCATTCGGTGTTGTGTATTGTCTGTTGTCCATTTCATCGTCTCTAGCTCAGTTACCTCTCCCATGTTTTCCCGTCTGGCACAAACACAATCCGCGCCGCTCATTTCCTGATCCAAGGCTGCCGTGCTATCGACTTGGCACTTTGTTTCTTCTTCAGCAAGCTTGATGAACCTGTATTGTAACATTTAAGAAGACGCCCTATGGAGAAGTCTGCGGGAGCTGGTATTTAGGGCCCGAGTGAAGACTTGTGGCTTCACTGATGGCCTCGGCTTTCGCAGCTCTGTAGGCGTGTGAGAGGTTCCTTCCAACAAAAGTCTTGATTGAACTTTGTGCGGAAGAGAAGTCTGGAAAAAAGTCCAGTCTACGCAAAGAGATCGAACTTAGGAAATTGATCGCGACTAGGAAGGGGGAAAGGCACAGACTTGGTACAGTGAGCTGTATCTGACCTGCCTGCCACCAGGTAATTTACACGAGACCTTCAATGTTGCCCTTTACAATTGATTCTACATTATCTCTACCATATTGAGCGGCAGAGTGGCCTTATTTGTACTCCGAGTCGGGCTTTGAGGCATATTTACCGATGTCTATGCGGTTATCACGTGTTTGTCCTACAGCAGTTGTACTTGCCATTATATCGAACTCCAGGCCTCGCAATGAATCATAGGTTTGGCGGAGTAAATATGCTTATGTCCTATTATAATGCTTTGTGGGTGAAATAATCCCAGAATGGCATTTGTAGAGATTTATCTTGGATTTATAAAATTAAGTGAACCAAAGTAATGATACGAATCCCTGCCACACAAAATATCGCCCCTTGGGTCCTTTTCTCGGCTCGGAGCCTGTAGCTCATTCAAGTTGTGCTCGAGTACGTTAACAATCAATGCAGACACCCCAGTTATTTTGGAGATAAGAGGGAGATGCACGGTAAGCTTACTCGTGCTAACTCTTTAGGGAAGGACGATTAAATTGCTGACCAACAAACCTCCGAATCCTGTTGGTTATTACTTCCGGGGAGCTTATTCGCCGCCGTTCAGCTGTGTCACATCTTCCAAACCTCACCCAACTCATCTCAACTAAGCGCGACTCACGCGCTCCAGTCTTCAACACGACGCAGACGAGGTTCGAGGAAGCCAAAGGTTGGAAACCACAGGCATTCTCATGTTTGCAGCGGGCCAATCCCATTTCTGTCCTTCAGCCTTGAGCGTTATCAAGACTGGGAGCATTGCCAAGCCTGCTCCACTGAGCCTTCACCGACGGCATCCGAATGGCACACGTTGTTCTCGATCGACGTCTGCATCTTTAGAAATACTGAAGCTGATACGGCCAGCTCTGTATACTTGAGTGTGCCATGGACTTTTCCGGCTGTCTGAATGATGGGGCAATCGAGCCGGCCGTTCTGGGCTGTCGCGACGACTTTGACTTCACCATCAAATTTGAGAAGATTTTCTTCTCATTGCTACCTTCGGCGTCGGTCGTACCTGCCCCTGTCTTGTACTACGACCAGATCATACTGACTTTGAAGCTGAAGAGTGTTCATTGTTACATGCGTTCCACGGCTCGCCTTTCTCTGGCGTCGAAAAGCGGTTGTAAACGGCTCGATACTCTGCTCCGCAAAATTGGTAAGCCTTCCAGAAAGTGTCAGGGCTCTCATTACTGCCATTATTGTCGGCTAAACCACCGAATCCATAGGGTACACTGGTCGCATTCTCCGCCTTGAACTTGACCCTGCTAGTATTGAGCATCGTCAATGGCGGGGCGTACGACGCATACTTTGTCTCTGCATCAGCTTTGGGCTTTATATCGAGCTTCGGACTCATTGCCCTGTCGCTTCTGGAGCACGCAAGGTCCCCAAGGCCCTCGATATTGCTCAGCTTCTACCTTACCCTGACGCTACTTCTAGACGTTGCGCAGACCCGTACCTTGTGGTTAGCCTCAAGAAATCAGGCAGAAGTCACGTTTTCCCGTGTGTTTACATCTGCCTTGGCCTTCAAAGCAGTGTCTTTGCTCCTGGAGTCACAGAACAAGGCACGATGGATATCCTGGGATTCGAAAGAACACAGCCCGGAAGAGACAAGTGGTCTGTTTGGACTTGGTGCCTTTATCTGGCTCAACCGTCTCTTCTTGTCTGGGTATGCAAAGGTCCTGAAAGTTGGCGACCTCTACCCTCTGGACCCAGCAATGTGTGCCGAGACTTTGGACAAGAATCTGGATCGGCACAGACACAAATATGTGTCTTCCGGTCGCCACAAGAAATATGGTCTGGCCCAAGCGCTGGCGAAGGCTCTTGCGATCCCACTATTGCTGCCGGTCGTTCCGCGAGCAGCAATGGCTGCGTTCCAGTTCTGCCAATCATTCCTAATCAACACTCTTCTGAGCCATCTGGAAAAGGCAGATCCGCCCAAGAATGCCGGGTATGGCCTGATCGGAGCAACGATCCTTATTTATCTCGGGATTGCTGTAACCTTCGCTCTCTACTGGTACTGCCAGGAGCGTGCGATGTACATGGCCAGGGGAGCACTGGTTGCGGCAATCTACAGGAAGACCACAGAGGTTGGCCTGCCTGCAGCCGACAACTCTGCACTCACGTTGATGAGTGGTGACATCGAGCGTATAATCGCCGGGTTCCTGAATATCCACGAGCTATGGGCCAACACAGCCCAGGTAGCCATCGCCTGCTGGCTTCTCTCGCGACAGATCGGCCTGGCCTTCCTTGCCCCCTTGATCGTGGTCGGCGTCTGTGCCGGGTGCTCCACGATCCTGGCCAGACTTACCGGGCCCCGTCAGAAGACCTGGATGGAGCAGATCCAGAAGCGGGTCGGGCTTACTTCCACTGTGATCGGTCAGATGAAGAACCTGAAGATGTCGGGCCTTGCTTCTCCGATAGGCAAGTTGGTCCAGCAGATGCGTGTTGACGAGCTGAGAGCTGGGGCACGATTCCGGGTTCTCCTGTCCTTTACGGCAACTCTCGGCGTCACACCTCTGTGCATCTCACCAGTCATGGCCTTTGCATTTGCAACCCGCACCCTTGGCGTCACGACTATTTTCACTTCAATGTCCTATATTGTTCTACTGGCAACACCACTGTCTGTTCTCTTTCAATCAATACCCACGCTCATGGCAGCATTCACATGCCTCGACCGGATTCAGGTGTTTTTGGAGAGAGATGATCGTCGAGATTTCAGAGTCGCATCTTCAGCACCAAGGCTGGACGAGTCGAGCACAACAGACAGCCTTGGGGATACAGAAGGGAGTAAGGCCGTCGTCGCACCCGCATCCACCATCGAGATATTGGATGGATCTTTTGCGTGGAACTCGGACCGATATGTGCTCACAAGCATTGACCTCAAGATTCCGTCCGCGGGCCTGACCATCATCATTGGGCCTGTCGCGTCTGGAAAGTCAACTCTATGCAAAGCGCTACTCGGGGAGGTTCCCGTGGCGCAAGGAACAACACGAACCGCATTTGTCCCTGGTTCGACCCGAGTCGGATACTGCGACCAAGCTGCATATTTGTCCAACGCCACCATCCGAGAGAACATTGTTGGATTCTCGCTGTTTGACAAGGATAGATACGACGAGGTTGTCGAAGCTGCAATGCTGCGTCATGACCTGGACGTCCTTCTACCGGAAGGAGATCATACTCCAATCGGCACAGACGGCATTACCCTGAGCGGTGGCCAGAAACAGAGGGTCTGCCTCGCAAGAGCCTTGTACCATGGCACTGATATTGTGATCTGCGATGACGTCCTCCGAGGGCTTGATGCAGATACGGAGGACCAGGTCTTCCGGAAAGTGTTCTCGGCCAACGGTATCCTCCGCCGCAAAAAAGCAACAATGGTTTTATCCACACATTCTGTGAGATATCTGCCATTTGCTGACCACATCATTGCTCTGAGCGATAAGGGGACAATATCTGAGCAGGGAACATTCCACGAGCTGGTAGCCAACCAGGGCTATGTCTATAGCCTGAACGTTCAAGACCAAACTGGTCGGCACTCTGATGACGGGGAGATCATTCCAACAGATGTGGCGGAACAGGCGGACAAGTTGAAGTTGACAATAGGAAACGCCCCGGGTGCCACAAAAAAGTCAGAAAAAGATGACCACAGCCGCATGTTTGGAGATGTTCAGGTCTACAAACATTACTTTGCGCGCATTGGAATCTCGTCCCGATTGGCATTTCTTCTATCTGCCATAGCTTGGGGGTTCTTCTACAGCTTCCCAACTGTTTGGCTGACGTTCTGGTCTGACGATATCGCATCTGCGCACCCTCGCCACTCGAATTCCTACTTTCTTGGTCTCTACGCCCTGCTCCAAATCTGCACGCCCATATCTTTGCTCATCATGAGCTTGATAGTCTTCCTGAATGTTGTCCACCAATCGGGGTCTAGACTTCATCAGGATGCATTGAATACAGTCATCTCAGCGCCTTTGAGGTTCTTCACAAAGACGGACACGGGCACCATTACCAACCTCTTTTCCCAAGACATGACTCTGGTGGACGGCAGGCTCCCAATGGCTCTATCAAACTTGTCTCTTTACGTATTCTCATCCTTGGGCCAGGCCGCTGTGATCGCCATATCCTCGCCATACCTTGCCATCACATACCCATTCCTCTTGGGGCTTCTCTATTTCATACAGAAATTCTACCTCCGCACATCCCGGCAGATGCGACTTTTGGACTTGGAAACGAAGGGCCCACTATAGTAAGCCAATCTGATACCAAGTCTCGGAGGTAAATGCTAACACTCGCAGCTCTCATTTCATCGACACAATCAAGGGATTAGCGACCATCCGTGCCTTTGGATGGATTCCAGAGAACACCCATCTGAACAAGGTCCGCCTAGATACATCACAGAGACCAGCTTACCTCCTCGCCATCATTCAGCATTGGCTGGGCTTCGTACTGCGGATCATAGTTGCCATCCTCGCCGTCGCAGTCGTGACACTAGCCACTCAGCTGGGCTCCAACACAGCGTTCACGGGTGCCAGTCTGGTGACATTGATGAGCTTCGCCGAGGGCTTGATGTATGTCATCACCATGTACACGCTCCTCGAGACGTCCATCGGTGCAGTTTCCAGGTTAAAGGACTTCAGTGAGAAGGTTAAGCCAGAAGGGGATGGTAGCGCAACATTGATGCCGCCACCGTTCTGGCCAAAAGGAGGGATCAGGCTGAACAATGTGTCGGCCACATACGCGTAAGTGCAACACGGCATCTCGAAACCCGGTCCGGTGCTAATTGAATTATTTGTTAGGGAGCTTAGCAATGAACCCCCGACATCGTCCGGATCTGATGCCCCTGGAAATGAGAAAGCGGGCACCGATAATACCGGTACAGAACAGCAACCATTGGCGTTGAAAAACCTGGATCTTGTGATACGTCCCGGTGAGAAAGTTGCTATATGCGGACGAAGCGGCAGTGGAAAGTCATCCATCATATCACTGCTTCTCAGGCTTCTGGATCCACTCCCCAGCTGTGTTGAAAGCATATTTGTCGGTGATGCACCTCTTCACCTGGTCGATCATACCACTGTCCGCGAGCGTATCCTCACGATCCCTCAGGACGTGGTGTTCCTTCCAGACGGCTCCTCATTCCAGATGAACCTGGACCCGTTTGGTGTATCCCCCGAGGAAGACTGCTGGGCTGTCTTGGACTCCGTCGGGCTGAGAGACCTGGTTGAAGAGCACGGGGGTCTTGCAGCCGGGATGGATGCCGTCATGCTATCACAGGGGCAGAAACAGCTGTTCAATCTGGCTCGCGCTCTCTTGAGACACAAAGTCAGGGCTCGGGAGATTGGGAACGGCTTTGGGGAGACAGACACAGCGCATCGGGGAGTCCTGCTCCTCGACGAGTTCAGCTCCGGTGTTGACCACGACACCGATAGGGCCATGCAAAAGATTATCCGAGAAGAATTTGTGGATTATACCGTCGTCATGATTAGCCATCGGCTGGATGTTGTCATGGAATTCAACACAGTCGTCATGATGGATGCTGGCAGTATTGTGGAGAAGGGGCGACCCTCGACATTGATCGAAACGGAAGGCTCCAGATTCAGGGAGCTGTGGATGGTAGGGCGAGAGAGGACCTGAACGCGTAGTTCAGTTTCAAAAGAATCACACCGGAATGGGGGTTGCTAGGTACCGGGCGAGGGGAACTCCCAATCGCCTATTCATTGGCATAAAAAGCCTAGATCAAACATCTCAAGGTCATCATATAGACTTAATCTGTCAATAGGGTGTAATCTGGCATGTATTCCACTGTAGCCCAACACCATATTGACATGAATTACTAACATACTTTCTCGTGAAGACCTCGGAGATAAGATCACGTTATGGGGACAATGTGATGAACAATTCTGTTGTCGGATAAGATCGTCTGACGAAGTGCTCTCCCTTGAGGACGTCTTTGCTGCACCAACCTTGAATTAATGTCCTGGGTACTCAGCCAACCTCCAACACCCCCTCTCTTGTCCTTGTTCCCAGCATCATGATGTTTCAAAAAACAGGCATCCAACAAGGCACTATGGCCGAGTGGTCTAAGGCGATAGACTCGAATGTCAGCTTGACAATGAGATGATCTATTCTCTTCGGAGGCGTCGGTTCAAATCCGACTGGTGTCGCACACGATTTCTTTTGCAATTTTTGATCAATTCTTCCAGGTCTTTGTTTTTATCGGTACAGTTGATTATCATTGATGTCAAGGAATGGTCGTCGTGGAGTTTCTCCGGCTGGTATGGTGGAGTTGAACTGCCAAGCTTTCTCTATTGTGGGCCACCGAGGGTTCGGAGTAATACGGTGCATCAAAGAGCTTCAGAAAGCACGGCAAAAGCTGCCTTCATCCTAAAAGAACGAAACTGGTAGATAGAACCATGGGAGAAGATAGATGTTGAAGTGATGCATATTCTATCTTCAGGGGCTCTTTATCGGCATATTAATAGATATACTCACATCTGGTCTTCCAACGGTACTGATACTCCAGTGTGCTTCATTATTCTCATCAATTAGTTAATCCAGAACCCTATAGACAATATAGAAAGTGACAACAGCGACAGTAGTTCATACAAGTCGTATTGGTACAAAGAAAAAGCAAGTAAGACACAATAAAACCACTTCGCATCCTTTTGAAACCCGCGCAAGGCAAGGAGTGTGTGGTCGAGCCAATCCCGGGCTCGTCGGACAAACGAATGACAGCCAGCCAACAAACATCCTTTGGCCTTTTTTACCACTCTTCCCCTCAGGCGTTGAAGCTGCGAGCGTGCCTCCTGGCACCACCAGCTCCTGCCTTCTGACCAGTCCCTTCGTCGTCATCATCACCTGTGCCCTGGCCTGTGCCCGTCCCGGTGCCAGTCCCGGTTCCAGCGCCGGTGCCGGCACCAGTACCAGCTCCAGCTCCAGTAGCAGGCGGCGTAACAGGCGTCGTGGCAGGGGGCGTGGCAGGGGTCCCGGGCGCGGCAGCCGCACCAGCATTAGCCATCTGGAAGGCAATGACGCCGCCAAAGGGGCCGGCAGCGTTGTTATTGGCAATCTTCATGAGGCACACGCCCGTCTGGCCGTTGACCGTGCCGGTGCACTTTGTGCCCGCGGGGACGGTGAAGGCGACGTTGAAGTCCTGGTTGACGTTGGTGGCGCGCTTTGTGATGACGCCCGTGTTCTCGAGCAGCGACCGCACGTACGACTTCTTGCTGATGCTGCGCGGGCAGTTGCCGTTCTTGCCCGGCACGTCGGCCGTCGTCTCGGCCATGGTGCCGTCGGCGAAGGCGCCCGTCGCGGTCGGGTCGATGACGGCCTTGACGGAGCCGCAGCCGTCCGAGGTCACGACGTGGAAGACGCCTGTGATCTGGTTCTGGACCTGCGGGAGGGCGCCGCCGCCGGAGAGTTCCTGGACGTTGCTTGTGAGCTTGACTACCGACTTGGGGGATGTGGGTGGCCTTGTCCATCTGGGGGGCGTACCTGTGCTTGCGCGACCATTTCGACCGTGTTCTTGCCATTGCCCGTGGTCTTGCCAAGACCGTTTGTCTGGATGTCGGTCCTGCCGAACACAGTGGTGTCGACTTCGGTCTGGTAACTGTCAGTCATCACTATGAACTAGGAAGAGGTGTAAATGGAACAAGGTCTTCGATACTTACAAGCTTGTTCCTTCCGGGGCCAGGAACAATAGCACCCTGAATGGCCAGACCCGATGTGTTTCCGGGGTTTCCAGGTGCATCACCCTGCATCTGGGCCACCTTGCCGTGTGCGGCGACGAGGGGCACAAGGAAAAGGATGCAAGCCTTGGACAACATGTTGGACACTGTGGAAAGGTGAAGCCGTTGGTTGAAGTTGGGTATTCAGTTATTAGATTGGGAAATCCCAGTAGAGAGGGTGATCAAGGCACTGCCTCGAACCTTGGGTGACAAAGTTGGTAGGGGAAATGACTGCCAAGGAGAAGAAGACTGACTGAGGTCAGATCTGGGTCTTCAACACGAAATGATTGGGGATAGTCTTTAGTCTTTATAACTTCTCCAGCCTCGTTGATATTAGGCATCATCGCCAGAATTTACAGCAGATGAAGCACGAAATGATCGTCATAGTAGGCCGACAAAGCATTTTTCCTCTAATGCATTTTCCCCTAGATGCATGAAACCCGGTAAGCTTTCCGTAGTGCCTGGCCCTGGAAGTATGATCATGTCGTCGTGATAGCTTCAACGACATGCCACATGATCTAACCCGCGTATAAACCCCAGTGGCCACCCACCGTTCATATGCCAAGACGTATGGGCTGGGATGCTGCCATACAAGACCCACCAAGGTCATTGGACGTGGCAGTTCGTGCCGAAGTCAAATCCAACTAAGCATAATGACAGGCTTGGGATTTCTTGGTGAAGGCTCTGACAGCTCTCGACTAGCATCAGGCATGATAGTCGCTCGCGTGGCCGGGTACCTGAGCGCGAGCCTTGTACGGTCATTATTCCGCGACGAGCAGAGACCGGGCGAAACTGATATTGGAAGCAAAAAAAGTCCAACATCTCACCAACGACATGCTCTCTTAGGAGGACAAAGTATATCACGACTCACACCAAGTGCAATATGTCAATGAGCCATTTGGCCGCACGAGGGAGACCGGGCGAAACCGAGCCAGCTGAAGAATTACAACCTTTTGCGCCACCTGTAAACTTTGTCTATAAGCCGCGAGGTGACATCGGGATGGCTTGGGCCTTCATCTGGTCCGGCCCAATGTCGTGAAACCAGGGCTCGGCGACAGACGAAACAATTAAGCCCGGGCGCTCGACACCATCACAAACAAACACAACGAGGTCGAGTACAGGGTGAAGTGATTAATATACATCCCGCGTATTACTGGGTTCCCCGGACTACCCTCTCAATCCTTGCCTTGATCATGCGGATCCTCCGATCATGAGGATCATTGATCCCCATGGGGGCTTGGCTCCCGCGTGTCGAGTGCTTGGTATCCTCGGCACCTCGCGTCAAACTACCAGACCCACTGGCTGTCAAGAATGCTGAGAGAGTGGTTCGTTTGGTATATCAGTTGACAGTCCGATGCCAGGTCTTGACTTGCGATCAGCTGCATATGCGATGAATTGAAACGCTTTCGACATCAATTTCACCACGCTTTCTATATAGTACTGTGGACATGCCAAGGACTGACAACGAGAAAGTAACCGTCTGACTGGGCTACATTGAACGGTCAAAGAAATACAACACAGCGCGTTTGACTTGCGGATCACCGTAGTTTGTAATACGTTCCTGCAGCGCAAATCCCCGCTTCGAGAAGCGCCGACGGGCTGGTTTGGGCTACGAACGTTTCACTTAGAACACTGGATCTGCCCGCACGCTCGTGCTCAGCATGAAGGAAGCTTAATCGAACGTCACAATTTCGGCGAAGACAGCCGTGAAGGAGGTGGACTAAGTTGAGCCTCCAATGGCAGAAGAGTTGCGATAGGCAGGCCCGTGAGTCTCTTTTTCATGTTGCCTGACTGTGAGGCAAACGAATCAAGTCAAATTAGGGTTTAGGTAATGCAGTCGAAGGAGCAGCACCATTTTCCCATGATACTACCCCAGGTTTCACTCTATGTCCGTCTAGACCTTTGATTCGCCGCAACGATTATTCAATTGCCGAGCGGCGACTGCCCACCTGCGTCGTTGACGCTGCCATAACCGCCCACATAGTAGCCCGCCGGCACTTCGCCCGTCCCAGCGCCGTTGCGATTCGCCGGTGCTGCGGGCCACTCGTCCAGGGTCTTTGCCTCGCCGCTGAGGGTAAAGTTCAACGTCGCCAGGCCAGGCTCGACGTCGAGCAGGAGGCTGTAGGAGCCGGGGTAGAGGACCCTGTTGCCGTTCTCGTCGACGCGGGACAGGCTCCCGAGGGTCAGGTTGAGTGCCAGCTCCGCCGAGCCGGACGCAGAGATGTTGTGCGCTCTGTCGTACGAGACGAGGGTCTTCAGGGGGTGTGGCGCTGGTCCGAACTCGCCCTTGAGGAACAGAAGCGCGCTGTAGTCGGATGTGACGTCGCCCGTGTTGGTGATTTTGGTGGAGACCGAGGCAAAGGGGCACAGGTCCAGGTATTCCTCTGTGCAGTCCGCGGCGAGACTTGCGATATCGAACGTCTGCTCTGAGCCGGACAGACTGATCTCGGCGCCAAAGGTGGTGTAATGCAAGCCGTACCCGAACCCAAACACGGCATCGCCTTCATACCACCGATACGTCCGGCCGGGGAAGCTTTTCTCTGCGTCAGGCCGCAGGGCCATGTCGGTCATGGGGACGGCAGCAGCATAGCTCGCAGGGTACTGCGTGACGGGCAGCCTGCCAGCGGGCGACTGCTTGCCCGTGATGACGTCCAGCAGCGCGACGCCGCCGTCCTGGCCCGGGTAGCCACCCCACAGCAGGGCGCCGACGCCCGGGTTCTCCGCGATGGGGGAGCTGTCGAGCTGCCCGGCGCCGAGCTCGACGACCACCATGGGCTTGCCCAGCAGGGCCAGCTCCCCGATCACGTCGAGCTGGGGGCCCGACCACGCGAGGCTCACCCTGTCGATCTCCTCTGCCTCGGTGTTCTTGTCGATGCCCCCGAAGTACAGGATGACGTCTGCGGCGTAGGCTGCCTCCCAGATCGCGTCCCAGCTGTTGGTGGTTGGGTCGCGGTGGCTCGGGTCGGATGCGGAGAAGACAGAGTCGTTTCCCAGGAGCTGCTGTGCCGCGTACAGTGGTGAGCGGAGGTAGGGAGCCACGCCGAAGTAGTTCCCTTGGAGCTGTTCCGAGGCGTCCGCCCAGTCGCCGATGACGGCGACTTTCTTGCCTGTGAGATCTAGGGGCAGAGTGTTGTTGTTCTTTAGCAGCACCGTGCCCTCGACTGCCGCCGTGTAGGCGAGCTGCTGTGCCTCGGGGGTGTCAACATCCTCCCAGCCTATCGAGCGGTAGGGCTGTGACTCGGCCGGGTCGAAATATCCAAGCTTGACCAGGCTGGCGTACAGGCGGACCACTGCGGTATCCAGATCCGCGTCATTGATAAGACTTTGATCATATGCACCCTGGAGATGATGGCTGTAGTATGTTCCGCAGTTGAGATCCGTTCCGGCCTTCAGCGAGGCGGCGGCAGCGCCCTCGCGGCTTGTCGCCCACCGGTGGGGCAGGAAGACATTCTGGATGGCGTCGCAGTCCGACGTGACCCAGAAGCCGTCGTCGCTCCCGCCGGTCCAGTTCCAGTGGTCACGAAGCACGTCGTTCAGGAGCCAGTCGTCCGCACACGTCGGGACGCCGTTGACGGCGTTGTAGCTGCACATGAAGGCGCTGACCTTTGCGTCTCGGGCACACGTCTGGAAAGGCGGCAGGTAGTACTCGACCATGTCCTGCGTGGAGATGGACGCGTCGAACTGGTACCTGAAGTTGCCGTTCCAGTTCTCGAGGTCATAGCCTGCAAAGTGCTTGCACGTCGACACCACTTTCTTGTACTTGCCGTCTTTGTTACCCGCCGAGTCCCCTGTCCCTTCTAGCCCGGCAATGAGGGCCTTCACGTAGCTGCTCAGGTGGAAGGGGTCCTCGCCTGGTGTCTCCTGGCCTCTCCCCCATCTCGGGTCACGGTAGGGGTTGATGTTGGGCGTCCAGAAGTCCAGACCCGCGTGGCCTCCGTTGCTGAAGGCCCGGGCTTCTGTGGAGACGACAGTAGCGACCGCGTGCACGAGGGCATCGTCGAAGGCCGCCCCGAGGGTAATTGGCTGAGGGAACGAGGTTGCGTACTGGAACTCGGCCCCGCTTTCCGGGTTGAAGCTGACACCGGGGGACTTGGCGACACCGTGCAGAGCTTCGTTCCACCACTCGTACGGAGGGAGACCCAGCCGAGGCACCCCAGGGGATGTGCTGATGGTGGCGTTGATCTTCTCCGCGGTGGTGAGGATGGCCACAAGTGCTTTGGCCCGAGTCACAGCGTCTTAAAGCGGTTGTCAGTCTGGGGGACGACTATATTGAGGTTATTGTTTTTTGGAGGTCAAGAATCTCACCTAAAGACGTATCACACACGGAGTTGTTTCCCAGCGGACCCGAGGTACTGCAGTCCGGGAAGTTTGATGCTGCCAGCGTCGTGCTGCCAAGGGCAACGATGCCACCGAGGAGGAGGGTAGACTTCGCCATTGTTATAGTGGAAGTCTCGGGAAGAGCCTCTGCCGGGACCAGCAACAACACTTCCTGGTGATGGTGCCGTTTGACCCCTTATATAATGTTCACAGAGGTTATACGAAGTACGTGCCTTATCCGCAGCTATTTACCGGACCGTCGTCCTTTGCCAGCATTACACGCGTATACGTACCTAGGTACCCCAAAATTCCCCGCGGGTATAGTGGAGACGTTATTCGGGAAAGAGTCGTACGTCGTCACGTTGTCGTGTGGGGGAGACTGCAGTAATTTCCCCTCGCGTATGGACGTGACATCGCCCTCGTCGTCGCCTTCCATCGGAAGCGACCCATACATGGTTCACGAGGTCGACAAAGTCTCAGCCGGATCGGTTCACTTTAGGGAACTAGGCCCAGATCCGACCCGACAATGTCCCGAGCCTTACGAGTAGGGCCGAAAACAGCGAGTCAACATCGTTCAGTTCGATGGGGTAGATCGCCATTTAACCGCTGCCGCCATTTTAACCGCTGCACGAGGGCACGGCCCTTAGCGGGTCCCCCACAATGACATAGACTACACTACTGCAGATGTGCCGCGGTGAGGTACCAGCCATTCGCGTCCAGCCCGTCCTACCAATTTTTGTGATTTCATTCAGATGCATTGGTAGCAATTTTGGAGCCATAGGATATCGTTCAAGCCATGCGCATATACAGCAAAGGGATTAGCACAAATAAATTGAAGAGTTGAAAACGCCTTTAGATTGGTGATCTAGGGAAAAGCGTACATTGGTTCCGATCAGGCACTACAGTCACGTCAACGGAGAATAGGTACGAGAGTCCAAAGAATGTGGGTCGCTTGATTGACTACCTGTTGTTCGGTAAAGACTGGGTACCATATGCAACCCATCTTACACGTCCGACCATGGCGCCATTTGACTGACTATGTAGGTGACTTATCTATCAATATTACGTCGTCACAACAATCTCCAAGTATTGAAATCACGCTTAGCCGGCGTAACTTACTCACGGAACCTAGTTTTAAATGACCACTTTCTTGAGCCTGATGACGACGACGACGGATCCCATGCTAGCAGCTTACAAGACAGTGATATCGCCGCCAAGAAGTTTGCTCAGTCCATGCAGAGGATCTGGACCGCGACATCGGAGTCCTCTGTCAGGGCGGGGTGGACGCCGTGATGGCCAACATCTGCCACGGAGCCCCCGAGGAGGAGTCACGCCAAGAAGACCGCGTCGAGCCCCTGAGTAGCTGCCGGTGCCCTGTTCTTGTCCGGCCAGGGATGACGTCTGAAGCTGCTATGCGCTCCTGAGCTTCTCTTGGGCGGACGACGGGGCGTCGCAGCTGAGCTACAGCACGGATGATTCCTCACTGGAGTTCTACGAGGAAAGCGGGTTTGAGGGCTCCATCATTGTGTGAGGAGGATAGTAGACGCGATGCCGGGTTTTCCTTTTTCTTTGTTGGATCTGTTGCCCATTCTGCCCGGCTTTCGCCTTCACAATGGCTCAAAGAAGCCCCTAAACTCTTCTTCAGCCTGTAATTATATAGACAGAAGTGGTCTACTGCGATGATTTCTCGAGTGGAAGCGGAAGCAACTGCTCAATGTAACGAAGAGGCGGCACCTGGTGTAATACGTGTTGTAACGTGTCAAAGCTGTCGGCTGATAATTATTCAAGGACTCCGTTCCGTGCAGAGGGTCGCTGCCCACCGTCTAGATCTGTAAGTCGCTGCTGCATTGGGTGTTATTTTGACCACCCAGCCCGGGAGTAGAGGTGGGCAGCGAACAACATGGTCTTGCTGTTGAAATTTATTCACATCATTGGAGCGATCGCAAGCACTTGCGAAATAATCTTAACTTAACGACACAATCATCCCTGTGGTGTGCGGTGCTTTTGTTACCTGGGATCTATAATAAGTGAAGTATATGCAGATACCAACCAATGGAAGTAGTGCTTATGTTCTTTTCAGCTCAAAGAAGAACCATTGGCCATGCTGCAAGTCGGCGCGAATTGCTGTGATACTCGACCCCGCTTTCCATTTTTCAGGCCTCACTTACGCGGTTCGGCACGACGGCAACCAAGATGTCCGGACAACCTGGGGCCACGTCCGAGCGACCACTGTGGCTCCCACGAAACTGTCAAATATGCCAAGACATTTGGGGCGGCCTTACCGGGTCTTTGTCAGCCGGCATCAAAATTGACCTTGGGGGCGCCAAAGCCAGGACCTCGACGCGATGCGCTGTCCACAAACCTCTTGTGCGGCATCTTGACAGGTACAAAGGTACCATCGTCTCCCGAAACTTTATAACGAGGGGATTCGCAGACGGTGGCGTGAGGAACGCGCAGGGCGAGTCTCGGAGGAGCCACTGGAACCTCCTGGTGAAGAAGGCAGGCGTCGCGGACCATCCAGGCGTTGGACGCGTTTTGGACCCGGAGTGGGCTGACCTGCAACTGGCCAGGCGATGGAAGGAGAAGTGCCTCTCGTCCCACCGTGCCCCATGTTCGAATCCGATGAAAACATGGCTGGCAAGGCCCGCGTGGCTGATCGACGTTGAGCAGGGCTGCCTTGTCGACGGGCGCAACGTCGTCGGCACATACGTTGCCCTGAGTTACATCTACGGCCGCAAGACAGGCTCCGTCGTCACGGCTGAGATGCTGGTTCGGCTTCGGAAACCCGGCGCACTGACGGGCACGGATCCAGAGCTCGTGTCCCAGTGCGTGGCCCCCATCGTAACACACGCCATGTTTCTCACGTCCGCGCTCTGGGAGCGGTATCTGTGGGCTGATTCACTATGCATCCCGTACCAGGACTCGAAAGCCCAGGCAGAGCAGCTTAACCTGATGGGGAGCATCTACGCCGGTGCAATTGTCACCGTGGTGTCTCTGAGTGGCGACGCAATGGATGGACTTCCTGGTATTGAGGGGGTTTCGATGCCTCGGAAGGTGAGCCAGGCCGTTGTGGAGTTTGGGGGAGAAACGCTGGTGTCGCACATACCTTGGAGCGATCCAAGCCAGCAGTGGAATCGCCATCCGTACTTTGACCGGGGATGGACATTTCAGGAGTATCTGTTGTCCTCGAGAAAATTATTGTTCTTCAACGGCCAAATCCACTGGGTCTGCTCGTGTGCCTGCTGGCACGAGGACATGACCACCTCCACCAAGACGGTCGAGCCCGCCGAGGATGGCACGGATTGGCCCAGCTTGTTCGGAACGAGCGGGCGCAAACGTGATCATGAGCTGAGCCAGACGATACAGAAGTACTGCATGAAGCAGCTCCGCTACGACGAGGACGCACTCCCAGCTATATCGGGAACCCTCGCGACCCTCAGCCGTTTCTTCCCAGGTGGCTTCCTCTACGGTATTCCGGAGGCGCTCTTCGAGTGGGGTCTGTGCTGGACACCGGACAACGCGACGGCGGAGCTCCGCCGGCGCACGCCGTCCGCCCGGCCCTCGGAGAGCCGTCTGCACCCCTCCGAGCTGCCGTCTTGGTCGTGGGTGGGCTGGCAGGGTGGGATCGCAATGAGTGCTCGTATTCACGAACCTTATCTGCATTTCAGGCCCCTTGCCTCAAACTCCGTGAATTGTGAGACAGTGGCAATCGCGGAATGGTTCACGGGTGCCTCACCGCGAGTCCCGCCGGAAGAGAGAAGAAGGATTCCTTCGGCCTTTCGACGCGAGGAAGGGGTGCCCCGGGATCACGAGCCTGAAGCTTCCGATCACCCTGGGCCGGTGTTTGTCCCCCCAGTAATGGCCGACGAGACCGATGTCCCGTTTGTACCGGAGCAGACACCGTTTCTGTTCTGCGATACGGTTCGGACGCGTCTTCTCGGACACATCGATGACTACAACGTTGTGAGACTCGCGAATGGCTCAGGGGAATCAGTGGGCTATCTTCACCTCCACGCAGAGCACGATGGAAAACTCTTTTCACAGGATACGAATGGCCCTGCGTCGTCTTTCGAACTGGTGGCTGTGTGTAAGATTCGTATTCGCCACGCAAATATTACAACGCTGGAGAGATATGCAGTGCTGTGGGTCGAGTGGGAAAACGGAATTGCGTACCGTCGCGCAAGCGGGGAGGTTGACGTCAAGGAATGGGATGATTCAGGGCCTGAGCGTGTCTCTTTGGTCCTCGGGTGAAAACAGATACCTCGAATCACGACTACGGGGCCACGGAAGATAATATACAGCGTAATGATAATTTGCTCACTGATATTAAGTTTCGCCCACTCAGACCTATACTGGCACCGGAGCCAAAACTGATGAGATTCCCATGACTCCGCCTAACTCCTAGCTACGTGTATCGATAACTGTCTTTTCGACACAAACGACAACGCTTTCAGCACAACTGTCAAAACACTTCTTCTCCCTCAGCCTCTTCGGCTTGCCCTTCCTGAACAATCTCTTGAGGAATTCTGGTGGGATTGTACTGAGAGACACCAGAAGATGTGGATCAAGCCCATCAGGCGTCTTGACCTGGACGTACAAAACTTTGTCAGAATGACCTATCAGGTACGCCTCATTTTCCTTGAGCGTCCATTTACCGAGGCCAGGGGAGGCGGCGAGGGCATAAGCAGCGGCAACCCTGTCTTGTGACACAGCAGTTCCCAAAAGAGCGGTGGAGTTGCACCATAAGGGCGAGGGTTTAGAGCACTTGAGAGCTGCGGTCTCCAAGCACTGCGTAGTGACATACGCAAATGTCGCGCTTTCCTCCGAGTCGATGAGCATACGCGCCCAATAGTTCTCGTTCTTGCAGGGGATTTTGAAACACTGGAACGGGAGGTCACTCTGCAGACAAGCAATGACGAATTGGTCACACTTGCGGTCGATTCCAGTATCTCTCAGGAGATATAGTACCGCGAAGACAAGCCCTTCAAAATCGACACGGGAGGGGTGGTCCAGGTTTTGAAGCCAATGCCTTAAGTCAGATCCTCGAAGCGCCATGAGAAGGTCGTATTTTCCAATCAAGTCCTTCCAATGGAGAGGTTCGACGACCAAACCAGAGACATAGGCCGGAAGGAGGTCAGCCAAGAGATCGCGGAGGCGGACGCGCCGAGCGATGCCAGTGCATATGCTCACTTGCACGCCGAACATGTTGTCCAGGTCGCTTATGTAGATCGAGTGCTGGGAAAGCATGGCTGACTTCTTTGTGGTTCCCCTCATCTTCACCCAGGTCTGATTGAACTGTAATATGGCCACACCAGCTTGGCCGCCCTGAGCCCCAAGTCCGAGTTGTCTTTCCATCAACTCCCAATAACTGGGGAACGTTCCAATCTCCTCGAGCATCGGAAGAGAATTTCTGAGACGAGTGACCGCAGCCTGGCAGCCGTCATTTTCGAGTATTGTCGTACCAATGATGTCTTTCACGTCTCGGAGAAACGTAATTGTCGTCGGATTGTTTTGTCTACTCCAATGTAGTCGAGGTCCTCCCCAGATATTATATGATTCGCCAATAAAGGTAATGGTACCACCGCCGACGAAAATAGAGTAAAGCGCATTGGGGTCATTTTCAGAGACGACCATACCTCCGGGGCCCCAAGTATCCAGTATGTCTATTGGACTCGCGAGCGTGTCTTTGCGTGGTACTGATGGAACATGAAGCCTTTTCTCCACAGAATGTCCCGTGCGCCAGCCAAAGGCAAGGACTGGCTGTCCGATCATGTCACCCATACACGTCAATTCCACCAAGTAGCAGACCAAAGTGGGATGACCCTCTGAGTCCGGCTCTGGCTTGTCTGAACCGAGTAAAGAAATGGTCTGCAGTGGGGTGTCGAGGAAGAATGGTTGAATAGGTCCACAATGGGCTTGAGCATAGGATAGCAACCCTAGCGCCAGGAACTGTGTCGCTACCACGAACCAGTGTTGTAACGAGCCAGCATCGCGTGTCGGATGGAAATTAGAATTTGTCGTGCCAAACAGGTCGATTAATAAATCGGTACCACGTCCGTCAATATCGGCCATTTCGGGATCTAGTACCAGCTCCCTGAGTCTTCGGAAGGTTTCGAATGATATCCGTTGCAGCTCAACGTGGTCCTGGGCGGAATCTAAGAGGACGCTGAATGAGTCGCAGCAGCCGCCAAGTCGCTGGATCTCACCGGCAGCCCGGTCAAGGTTATCGAGGACCTGGATCACAGTGCTGTTGTCTGCTGGGCCGTTCAGCGTTATGGATGCCCTGGAATTGTTCTCATCGAAAGATACAGAGCCAAATTCGAGATCCGTACTCCCATCCGCTGCAGGCCGAACACCACCCAGGCCACAAAGATAATCGATGCGTTGTCGCGCTGTAAGCGTTACTCCCTGATTTTCCATTTCAGACTTCGATGGGCTCTCGTCACCACGAAGTCCATGAGAGCCAGGCTGAGGAGTGTTTTCGCCTTGCACGCGGTCCCCTGGGCCAGTGACAATAATGTTCCTACCATGGGATGATGGCGTGTATATAGGCTCCGTGGAGCTCACTTGGTTCCTAGTATGAACGCAATTGCTTTGGTGGAGGCCAGAGCTGAATAAGTCTGAATTGGGTTCATTGAATGGTTCGTGTATCCATGACCCCTGGATCGCTTTCTCCAAGAGCTCATCTGTGATCTCGAGAGCCGAGAACCCTAGTCGCATGAGCTCGTTCAACCATGAATACTCTCCGACAGCGACTTGGTCGAAGAATCTCTCCAGAAGCCACTGCGTTTTATTGTACTTGTGGGCCTCGAGAGCATCGGTAAGATCCTGAGGCGAAGCCGATGTTTGGCCATACTCCTCAAGCGACTGGCGGTAAGCTTCTGTTTGTTCACGGGACTCGACGCTCTTGGCCGAGGATCTAAAGGATTTCTCGAGTGCAATTTTCCCAATATTTGCAGGTTTTGTCGGAAACCTAGAAGACATCGGGAGGTGTAGGTTATCGTTATCACAAAACGAACTGAGAGGGGTTCTTGAGGTAGCAGAATCAGTTGGAGCAAAATCTGAAGAAGAAGAATCTATAGCAGACTTTCTCCTAGAAGGTCTATAGTAAGAAGAAGATCCCCCGGGCGGGTGGCGGCTGATCCGATTTCGAAGTTTGCGAATGGACTCGTCTGTAGGAAGCCCCTGCATGATGCCGTTGCGCGCCAGCATGCCACCATTGACGCTGAAGTTCCTACACACCATGAAGGCGCGCATGGCCGCATTCTCGCGTGCCAAATCATCCGATTCGTACGCCAAGTCTGTCTGGTAATCCCGACCGTTGACCTCAACAATGCACGTGTAGCCTCCAGGCTCTCGGGAGGACTCGTAAGTTGGCTCGGACCATCCTCGTCGCTTACAAAGAGCTTATTGAATATGTCAGCGGTGGCCTTTGGATTAGGCTTTGCGACTCACCGGATAGATATTGCATATGGAAGCCACCCATTATAACGTGCAGTATTTAGTTGAGGTGTCGAAGCATCGAATATCCCGTTTTTCCAGTGTTTTTACGACGGTTGCGATGTCCAGTTCCGATTGAAATCATCGAAGATTTATCAAGGCTTGATGGCAAAATGTTTCTCTAAGTGTTCGAAACACCAGGAAGCACCATGATATAACTATGTAGCATGGAGAGGTTGTGATGCTGACAGTGGTTGAGGTAAAGACCCCTCACACGAGTGCTCCGCCCACGTCACGTAGTAATCAGCCATGAGCTAATGCACTCTCAGCCCCGGGTGGCTGAATCCTTCAGCCTCTACCAGTCAGAACCTACCAAGACATTATCCAGTCATTATTAGGCGGCAGAGTTGTTCTCATTGTCTGACAAAATGACAACATGAAGGCGGCCTCTCGCTACTTGAAACAGTCTTCCGTCAGTCCTTTAGGTTGCGCACAAGTGCACTAATGTAAAGACCATATTGCAAGCAAATTTTCTCTTATAATGACTGGAAGTATGAGAACCTTGCCTCTCTTCATATGGCCTTGAATCTGGGGCTGATGTAATCAAGTTTTACTGTAATCTTGCAAAGGCCTGCTGACTTGTTCGCCACAGCATCCACTTCGGGGCCGACTCCTGGAGCACTCGTAGCCGCGGAGATATAGGGTCGATGCGCTTTTTTATCATACTATGGCCTGCAATCGTCGTGAATCTATTCTTATGTATGTTGATCCGTCCGAAGGGTCGATCGATGTTTCTTTGGAAATTTCACGACCATACCGAAGAGCAGAAGAGCGGCGCAAATGTCGCAGAACGTTCACTGCCCGCCGCCGAGCTGTTTATGGCAGTGATCAGTAGAACTCCTCGGATGTGTATTTGATGATTAAATAGCCCATCACACATGATTCCGAATACTATGCAGTGACTTCTCAGGCGGGAGCATGATTCTTGTATCGCCGAGGCAAGCTGCGTTGTTCCCTTGGCTGGCCAGATTCCGATCGTTTTTGTCAGCTGATTACATTCTTAATAATCCCAGGGAAAACGGAATTTCTATCCGCTCGGCATATCGGCCTATGACATAAATTCTCAGCTGTGCCGTGATTGCGCAGACTTCCGCTCGAGAACGTGTACGGTGTTGCTTACAAAACTTGGCCTGAGGGTATCGGTCGGTACGGCACAGGAAGGAGCCGGGGCGCCAAGCAAAGCACCAACAGCATAACTTGAGCGCTGAAGGCCTGCCCTAAGCGCCAAAGAACTTCGACAAAACAACAACCAATCACTATCTTGTGGCGGTCCTCAGCCGCCCACACGGCATCATGCTCTTACGACCGTTCTTGTCTTTGCATTCTATCACACGCCAGCGGCAGACCTCATCACTGTACAAGTCTCTAGTCCCTGCATTCCTCCCCAAGCACTCCACCTCTTCAAGGCTGCAATTTGAATCCAACCAAACCAAGCGTCCCCCATCATGCTGCAGCATACCACCGAAAACCCTGCCGCCCTCGGCCTTGTCTCGAGAATTCTGGCTGTCCCAGCCGACGTGGCGCAGGGCTGGGGTCAATACGCTACGATGCCTCGTGGGATGCACGTTGGGTGATTTTTCAGCAATGTGGTACCTGCAGGCTTTTCACCCTGACATGCAGATGGGGATTGTCATGGCCATCTCAAGTAATTATATGAGGTCCCCTCCGATAATTTGAATGCATTTCTCCGGCGATTCGACTAACGTTGATCTCTGCGTAGTGACCTCTGGACTCTCGACATCCCTCTTGCTCGAGACAGCTCTTCTCAAATTCGGTCGCGACCGGCTTCCCTGGGTCGCAGCAGCGAGGACTGCTTTTGGAATGAGCATGATATCGATGATCACGATGGAGCTTGTCGAAAACTTCGTCGACTACAACCTGACAGGAGGAGTTGTCCAGCTGAACGACCCCATGTTCTGGGTAGCTGCCGTTGCGTCAATGACGGCGGGATTCCTGGCCCCCTTGCCTTATAACTACCATCGACTAAGAAAATTTGGAAAGGCGTGTCATTGAGATTCACCTGTCTCTAGATAGCTTTCTGAAATGACTCATATTGTCAATATGACTATGGTAAACGCATTCTAGAAAAATATTGTTACCTGTTGTAAAGCTAGCTTGACTGGCTGGTGATATCCTGAAGCACAGCGTCCCCGACTTATCAGGGAATTCAAACCGGTATCAAGGTTTGAAATACCCCGTCCAGAGCTTTTCCAACAGACCATCAGGGTCATACTTATGTGCGATGGCACGAAGTCTTTCCTGATTCTTCTTGCCGTAGCTTGCAATCACATTCTGCAGCCTTCCGGAGTAGTTCATATACTCGTAGCCATTCCCATACCCCCTCTCTTTCGCCATAGAATCCAAGGCTGTAACAAACTCGTTTGAACGTGCGTCGATCATGTCATCGAGAGATCTGTCGGTCCAGGCCATAGGTATGGAGATGATATAAGAGGGGAACTCCGCAGGCTCAAGGCCCAGAGCATTGCCGCCGTTCCTCTGCATGGCCTTGAATGTAGGGTTGGTGAGGGGCTGAAAGACCATGCTCACATTGAGAGAATCCCCTCGCGCTTCAACATCTGCTCTGAGCTTGTTGGCGAAAGCGGTGAAAGTCTGAGCGATGTCACCCATGAACTCGTCGCTATTCACGCCATCACGGACAGAAGTAGCGTACCACGACTGCCTCTGGCCAAAAACAGTTCTTGAAGTGGTTCGAATCTGGGCTGAAACGTTTGTGATGAGTATGTCGTCAAAGACGGGTTCTGGCAGCTGGTCTAACCCGGCCATGGTGTCGAGCTCGCCACAAGGGGCATACGGGGAAGAGAGGTTCATGTGGAAGCCGTATACCGTTGGGATTGGTTCGTCGTTGGCGGCTCCAGAATAGGTTAAACCGAATATTAGGTGAGAGTCGGGGTCCTCTCCTGAGTGTACCTTTTCCCTAGTCATCCTGGTAAAGGTACTGAGCACGTCGACGGTATTGTTGGCCGGCCACACGGCCAGCCGGCTCCAGACGTCGCCCTGCTCGTATGCCTCGAGGTCAAATCGGGTAACGATGCCATAACTTGACCCGCCGCCACCCCTGAGAGCCCAATATAGGTCTTGGTTCTCTACCGGGTTGGCGTTCACGATCTGACCAGATACAAGGGCGACCTGGAAGTTCCGAACGTTGTCGCATCCCATGCCTCGCCTGCCGTTAAGCCACGAAAGGCCACCTCCGAGGATGAACCCTGAAACTCCGACCATAGGGCTGCGACCGCCGACCACCGCGATGCCCAGGGGCGTCACAACGTCTGTGACATTGACCCAGCGGCAACCCGGGCCGACAGAGACCGTGGAGAGGTCAGGTGAGACACGGATGTCGTTCAACGCGTCCATGGCAATAACTACTCCTCCCTGGATATTGGATCCCTCAGCGAACGCGGTATGCCCTCCGCTCCTAACCGTGAAGGGGCTGCCATGCTGGGTCACAAGCCCTAGAGTCTCCGCGACATCCTCGGGAGATGCGGGAAGAGCTATACATAAAGGCTGCATATCCTGTCTGCTAGACCAGTAGACGTTTGATGTTTTGTACGCTGATGTGTCGGGATAGGCCACCTTGCCTGGCAGAGCCGCATTGATCATGTCGCACTGTACGCCGAGTCAATATCAACATGTAAGACATCGTCTGTGAATCGAATACTCACTATGGGCGGTGATCTATTGGACATCTGTGCGAAACATAGGGAGCCATGTATGAAGCCTGAAAGAACAAGCCCGGGAGCGAGAAACTGCATTGTCGCGGTTGTAGTAAACTTGATCCAATGAAAAGGTGAAGTGAGATAGTGAAGGCTGGGACATAGGAAGTGAGCGTGATGTTTGCGGTGCGGATGTACGAGGTAATTTATAAAACATGCACCACGACAATGATAGGAGCGAGGTATCGTGGCGCACAGCCACGGAATGGTTTATTCTCATCCCGCGCTTCCGAGGAGTCAAGGCAGCTTGGAAGAAGACGATGTCGGCTGACTCCTTCTCTGCCCATTGCTGAGAGACAGCATAGCAGGCGGCGCAGCTCGGATACAAGGCTTGGCCCAACTTTGGGCTGGATCGGGATGGCCAGGGAAACCGGGGCATGTTAATAAGAGCTATCTTCTCCATTTATTGTTTTCCTTGGCGGCTTTCGTTATCGGTTTCGACAATTTGATGACGTTTATCGCCGCCTTCCTAGGCTTTTAGGTCATCGACAGTTTGAATTAAGCCACGACTAGCACTAGGGACACTTCACAATGATTCGAATGTTTACTGAGGATAAACACATGAAATATTCGAGCTACACTATCTTGGGGTTATCCTTGGGTAGTCGCTTGATCCCCGTCATGCGAGTTTGTGTGAGGCAGAAACGGCTCCGTATCCACTGCGATTGAGCATGGGCTGGTATTGTCAACAAGGTGGCAACGTCGGCTACTCCATTACTTCCGGTCCTCGAGAGACATTTCACGAAAATTTAAACTTCTTTCTCCGTATTTTCTCGGGTCAAATGGGCGCAGGGATTGAGAACTGCGACCTCCGAGGCGGTGCAAAACGTCATCAGCATGCGGGTCTTGGCGGTCCAATCACATAAGAATCCGAGACAACTTTACACCCTGGTTTAGGAAATGAACTGTCCGCAATTGCAACCTACTCGCTCATCAGGCTATTGATCAAATGATGTGAAGACGCAGCGGTTCTGGCTGAGTCGCAGACTCGAGTGACGGGTACATTGATGGGCTATGTGGTGAAGGCGAGCTCAAGAGATCTGCGAGGAAGATTGATCTGCCACCATAGCCACATTTGGAGAGTTATTACCATGGTGGCTGGTTCCGTCGACATTGGAGATTTGATGCTGTCTGTGAATCTGGTTCTCATAGCTCGTTGTCGTTTTCGCGGTCGGGCGGATTAGTGGCTGATCATGCATAATTGTGATTCGCGAACACAGCGCCGGTTCCGATGGCATCAAGACGCACTTCGAAGCAGTACTATGTTGAGGAAATGATCACAGGAAAAATTTAGTATAGTGTAGTAAGCAAACAGCCTATGAAGAGGGAGCCCAACCATACAATGCTCTTCCAAGATTTCAAGCTCACATAAGTTGTTGCATTCTTTGTGAAAGGCTTGATCTTCCCCTCCAGTGCCTCCCTTATCCATTTTGTGGCCTAACCCGACCTTTGCTGGATTTGTGTGGTGTGGATGATATAGGTATTTTGATCTACATCATACGTATGTACGCATGGTATGGAACCTCGGCTGCATCCGCTGCAAAGTGTATGTCCTTGGACCATCTAAGTTTGATCTTATTTTCTTGACAAGAATCCTCATACTATGTCTTCAAAGGACAGGACGCTGGCTCTCAATGTTCTTCAGTCTTATATATGGCGATCCAGATCGGCCCAGCTTCTAGCTACCGCCATTACTACCCCCACCAGGTTGCTGCCGACCATACATGCGGTCCATGAATTTCCACTGTTATGGTACATTGTTAATATAGGATTGACCTCGGCGTGTGAAACAATTGATGTACCGGTACAGCTTTTACTCACTCGGGACGAGACATGGTATTTAAGGTTGGTGATAGACAGATAGCCTCAAGGCTACACTTTCGGAGAGAAGTGTTACAGTGCTGAGTGTTTCAAAGTAGCTTGTTGCGTGAGAGCCGCAAAATGTGAAAGGATGATAAGCATGGTCGAGTCTCCAGTGTCAGAGTTTTGTCGTTCAGGGTTTATATAGTGAAGATGTTTACTATCCACTCCCCAGGTGGAGGGTCAGTCCGAAACTACAAGAGAATCGAAACAAACCTGACCACGTCATACGGGTACGTCATACAGTATGCCAAAGAAGTCAGCCAGGCTCACTTGCCGTGGGCGCACAACCTTCTACGTGCAAGTGAGGTATTGGTCCACAGATTATGCCGACATCACGCTAGCTACTTTGGTGCCGGTGCCTCAATTTCGAGATGCAATGTACAACCGCGACTTGCATGCTCTTGCTGCCCTAGAATAAGTACGTGCTTGTCGCGTGCCATGCCGCCAGCCGCATGGGAGATCGCCGTGGGGGCCCGGCGGCTAATCAACGGCAACTTTAGGTTCATTACAAACCTAAGCCAAGGTGCCTTGCAAGGAGCTTTTTTTTTGTGCATCGCCGGGCATCCTTGGTTCTTGCTCTACTCACCCGTAGCTCGTAATCTTACCATCTTGCAAATTGAATTTTTGATTAGGTAGTGGACTTGTTCGGATTTTTTTCGGGCAAGAAAGAGCGCATGCTGAGTAGATAACCCCAGGAACTTAAGTATTTTGGCCAAACAGGGCTCAGAAGCAGGTCGCGGACTCCAATGAACTCCCTATCACAGCAGGCACTTTGTGCTTCGCCCCTGGACCACACAGCTGGCCCATGTTTGCATTAGATTGCAGCTTCTGCGTGCTCTCGTAGCCAGTCACTGAGTTCCTATCTCCACCCACCAAACCGGCTCACGCCCGCGTCAGCAGGGCGCAGTAAGACTGAGGGCTCGCGCTTAACACTCCACCGGCTGGACGCACACTCGGCTGTCGACGTCAATTAAGGAAAGCCGGCCGCCCTTTTTCTCTTTTTTCTTCTTCTTGGAGGCTCGGTCAGCATTACGCGATGCACAATCTGGCCGAGCCTGCGGCGATCACAATCAGCACGAGGGACGAGGGCCCACGGCTTACGCCCCCAATAGTCGTCGTGCGTCTATCACCTTTCTCCTGTTGCCTCAGCCCGTTGCCTCTGTATAGAAGGTCTGACGTGGCGTGAAGGATGCAAGATACAGCAATGTGGTGACACAACAGCCTAACGGCCAGCGATCATTCGTCCGAGAGTGGTTAATGATGTACTCTGCGCCAGTGCGAGGCCCCCTGTCGAGAAATGGCACCGCCCATATATCATTCGGCCCTCCGCACACATCTGCTAGCCTTCTTCTTGCCAGGTTGACCTTGCTTGAGTCCGTCACGGCACTGGTGACATACTCAGGCTGGGAAAGATTCTGTGTCCTCTCGACGGCAGCATGGCCCTTACGACGACTACAATACCGGCCGAATGGGGCCCAGATTCGTCATGTGAGAACAGTACTGCAAATTGGATCTGGTTTGATAGTATATGGGGCATGGGAGTATTAGGTTCGCCGGATCAAAGCTCATCATGCTATCCTCCAGCATTTACCCCAACTCTGGGTCAACTATACACGGCGGATAGTTGCCCAGATGGCTTCACGCCCGCTTGTACAACGAACTACTATTCATCGTCATGGTCCACGCTTTGCTGTCCTACTGGGTGAGTGCATAACCCGCGCTTTGTTGACGCCCTGTGACCCTGGCCTTATCTTGTATTTCCCGCTTCTAACGGTCGACTGCTTGTTCAGCGATCAGGTCTACACCTGCAACTACAAGTCTTTTTGGTCATGGACAGCAGCTTGCGTCACATCGATGTATTCTTACTCCACGCATCTCACAATGACTTTGACGTCGTTTGGAAATTCAGCCCGGTCTACGAATGGAACCCTCACTGTTTCAGGGTACTCTGTGCTGGACGGCAGCTTAACAACATCAACCGATCTGACGACCACGGGCACATTCTCCTACGTGACCAAGTATGTGCCTGGCCAGAGTATATGGGCGTTTGGAATCGCGATCTCACCTCCACCCTCGGTATGCTTCCACTTACCCCAGAGATCCACATTGATGGCTGAGAGTTGAAACTGATGAACAAAATTTATATTTAGACATCGATAGCCAGTACAAGCATTGACAGTGGTGCTCCATCAGCATCATCCAACATTAGTCCCAGCACCGCGGGCACCTCCCCCGGTACTCAAGCTTCCGGTCTCTCTTCCGGGGCGTCGGCAGGAATCGCCATCGGAGCCCTTATCGCCGTCATTTTCATCGCTCTCGGCATATGGTTCCTGTATCGCCGAGGTGTCAAAAAGCGCAGAGGTGGTGACAGCAGCACGGGCTCTTCTGGACAGAATAGTTATGCCGGGGAGACCGGGGAGGAACAACAAACTTCGACGCCTGTGCAGTGGCGCCCCGATGAGTACATCCCACAGCGCTCCCCCGTTGAAGTGCACGAGACAGATTTTCGGCGGCACGAATTATATGAACACGAACAGCGGTCTCCCGTGGAAGTGCACGCCGATAACAACTTCCGACGACATGAACTACCTGGAAGTCACCACTACCCAGAGTTGTCCTAGGACTTAGTTTTCTCGAGTAGTCTCGTAACTGAGATATTATTTGGTGTATCACCCCGAGGAGATTGTTCAGGACTTCCAGTTCCTGGAAGGTGACAGGAACAGTAATAGCAATGATAGCGACTGATATCTGCAAGTGAATCTCTGGAGGCTCAGCAGTCTTGAAAAATGTCGATGCCTTGATGATCGGTGACGAGTGAGTGGGTGAGGCACCCTAGGGTATGTAAAAGCTCAAGTGCTGACGGGGGGTCTCGAACCCAGGTCCAAGCAAACGCGACCGCCCCAGCGCCCCCTTCGTCCGATGTCCCTGCCCACAACCAAACGCCCCGGACCAGCAATCCACCACATTAACACTAAATTCCAAAGCAAATCATCTGGCACGGTGGCCTACTTGGGTTGGCGTCTGGTCTTTTCCTGCTCCGTCGTAAGTCCCGAGTTCGAAACCTGTGTCGGCAACCAGAGAAATATTGCTTTAATGGTCGCAAATGACGAAGATGTTTTCTGACTTCTTCCTTCGGGAGGGAGGGTCTTTTACCTCTGGCAAGAGGAGGGCGGACGGGTAGGTCTCTGTGGACCCGATGATCCCACGCTCGACCTCCGGGGGTCACCAGTAAAACAGCACAGGTTCCTTGAGAGTTCGTTTTCTGACTCCTTCGGGAGGGTTTTTTTGCCTCTTGGGCCGAGTTCGATCCCTGTCTGTGGGGACTAGTCCTTTTTTCGTTCTCATGTCCATTAGCTTAAATAAACCTGTTTACATCAAGTTTACATCCACATCTCTGCCGTCTCTCATGTTGGTTCTTGCGACTTGGTTTGGCCACCAACGCAAGACACTGCCCAAAGTAGGAGCTCCGCCCATGGACCACGGTCGGACAAAGCTATCTCAACGTTTCCAAATATCTCACAAAAGTGACAATGTCAAGTCTGGGCTGGCCATAGCTGTTGGAAGTCGTTTCGTCTCCAAGCGGCTCTTGAAACAGAGACAGGGGCCAAAATTTCACATGACGTTCTGAGCATCAAGGTCCTGCTAGGAGAAGAGTATACACCCGAATTCATAGCAACATCCTCCCTACAAAAAGGTGACGTTGTGTTGACCTTGTAATCGCTCGATATGGTGTTGACATTGTGTCAAGCCCTGACATGCGGGCAAAGGAAAAAAGGGGAGGGGGGTTCGACTCCCACCCTCACCACTTTCTTTTCTTCTTTTCCAAACCTCATCCCAAGTCTCACACCTCTTCCAATCTGACTCGAGACTCGCGGCAAAAGGGTCCCCGTCCTGGCCTCGCTGAACGACAGCCTCGAGGCTCTGGTAGTTCCACATCTACCTCAAAACCAACCTCTCACCCCACAACCGACAATGCCTTATCGCGGCTCACTTTTCAAAGTTTCTGAAGTGGATCGCAACGTGTCTTCATTCATGAAAAATCATACATCTGGACACAGTCATCATTATAAATCGGTAATCTTTTATTATTCATCTAAAACTTGGAAACTAAATCATTTAATAAGTGATGCCGTGTCCAAGGCTTCTCACCCCCTTAGCCCTTACTCTTATAGTACTCAAATCATCCATATTTAAAATACTAATACTAATATTAACTAATACTCTCTATATTGTTAAATAGAATAGGTTAATATATATAAAGGAACCCGCACTAGTATACATCCCTTATTTTATATATATAAATAGCGGTCTTTTTAGGACTATTTTTACTTAAACTTCCTTCTTTAATAATATATATTATAACACTTATATACCTATATTTAATAAATTATAAACCCAGATTTCCTAATAAAAAGCTAGCTAAGTTAATATAAAAATCCTATAATTATACTAATACTAATAAATAATTTATTAAAAATTATTTCCCTAAATAAAGTTAGCTAAAATACTAAAAGGATATTTATAAATAAAAAAGCTATTACCCTTATAGGGTATTTTCTTACCTCCTTTTTTTTTTTACTACTTAAAAAACTTATTAAAATTATTTTAAAAGTTTTCTTTTAAACTTATTTATTAAAATTTAGTAATATAGAGAGATATAATCTATAACCTTAGCTACTTATAATACTTAAAATACTCTAAATTCTTAATTAAATATACTTTCCTTAAACTATAATTATTCTATTATAATTAAATATTTCTTAAGGGGTTATATAAAATACTATTTTTAATTTTATTTATAACCTAAATACTAAATTAAAACTAATTAGCTTATAAAGTTA